>JBBKCR010000006.1:915608-933901 GCA_037577295.1 Ladigesia roloffi | reverse complement strand
TATATATGCATTCATAGATATGTAAATGTTTTAACATACTTGTCTTTGATGTGTTGCTTTTGGTGTGTTACATCCTTATGTTTAATTTTTAAATGGAGAATCACTGGCCAAACAATGTGGAGGATTAAAAATTAATCAATCGATCAATACAGTTATAAATCATCATCACACAAAAGACTCACTAAACGCCACCGCCATTCCTGTTAAAGAAACAGGAGGCTAAAAGGAGGAATTCGTGAAATAAAGGAGAAATTTATCAAAATTATCGCAATATAGCTCTCTAATAAAATAATAACCATAATATCATTAATGAAAGTGGTGATCTGGAGAGAAACCGTTTGTGTTTCCCTGCAGTCTCGTGCTGTTAGGTTTGGTCCACGTGCGCGGTATTATCAATATCAGTATTTGTATTAATCAGAGCGTTCATTAAAAGGCCGTTAGGCACCCGATTGATCCGGCGCGTCATAAAGAGTGTAAACAAACGCAGACGCGAGAATATCCGCGTGTGTGTGAGTCTGATTATCCGGGCTGCGCGTGTCGGCCGCAAAAAAAGGTGAAAACGCGTCTGCGCTCCACGGAGGAATCAGAAAAGAAAGACAGAAAGAAAGAGAGAGAGAGAGGGAAAAAAAGAGAGAGAGAGGGACGAGTCGTGGGAATTAAAAGAGAAAAGAAAGAAAATAGAGAAAGAGAGGGGGTGATTCTGGAGTAATTATTAGACCTAAAAAAGCACCGCGTGTAACAAAAAGGCGCAGAAAATGAGCGGCGAAAACGGCGCCCGAGACGAAAACATGCAATAAACAAAAACAATAACAACAATAAGAATATTATTAAAAAAGCACTCTCTTGAGTGTTGATAATGAATCCCTAGGTCCGAGAGGGCCGCTAGCAGAACAGCTGGCTAGCTGCACACCTCCAGCACCAGACCACATCTGCACACGCGCGCAAAAAAATAAATAAAACGCACGCGTGCACAGTCAAAATAATAATAAAAATAACAATAAGGAGCCCGTGCCGTGTTTTTGTGTGTGTTTATACCTGCAGGACTGTGTGTGTGCAGCGGATCCGGGTGGTCCGGGTGGTCCGGGGCCTGCTGCCCCTCTCCGCCCCCTCCGCGCGGGCCTGGTGGTTTTCTCCTTTGTCGCTCTTTTCTTTCTTTTCTTTTCGTTTTGTTTTTGTTTGTCCCCCGCGCGCCCCACACGCGCCCCTATCCCTCACCGCGCGCTCCGAGCCGGCCCTCAGCCTCAAAGCCAGTCCGACCCGATCATTTCAACCCAGACATCTTTTTTGGAGGGTTTTTTGTATTATTTATTTTTTTATTTTTTTATTTTTTGTCGGCTCATTTTTTTAGAAAGGAACGAATGACGTGGGAACACTTAACATCCGGGCTTTTAAATAAAAGAGAACCAGCCGGTGTACTTCTTGTTTATTTTATTTAATTCTATTTTGTTGTCCCTTGTTTGTTAGTTAGTATGTTTGTTTGTGTTTGTCTGTCTGCAGTGGGAGGGGAGAAACGAGTGACGTGAGAACATCGGGACGCTACCTCAGGACTTTTATGTTACTTCCGGTGAGCGCCGCTGCGTAATGTTGCAATTTATTGTTGGTATGTTTTTTATTATTATTATTTATAATTATTTTTTTGATTATTATTTTTGTATTATTATTTTTTTATAATGTAGGAATAATGCTTTATAAGTGAGCACTTGCCCCTTAGCTGAGCACGATTCAGTGATGTCGCTTCATGTATTTACGAGTGTGTCTCAATCGGCTCGTCACTACCTACCAAGGGCACCACGATTAAACTCTATAATATCAGACCAGGGCCTCCTTATTATACACCTTTTTTTTTCTCTACACTGCTATTATGTTGTTTTGTTTTGTCTGTACTAACTTATGAAACAAAACAATGCAATAGTGTGGTAAAACATAAGGAAGTATTATGTTGTAATTATGATGCCATACCCCTCCAATATTGCATGCATTTTGTATATTTTAAATTAGTTTAATTAGTTTAGTTAGATTCGACCTATGTTATGTATAATTTCTTAGTTTTGTATTTAATATTGAGAATTTCCTCTGGATAATTAAATGGTCCCTAAATCTTTTCTTCTTCAAAACACTATGAATAGTTTCAATAAACACTGTGTACATAATGAGAATTATGCACGAATTTTCTCTGATTAGGATAATTTTAGTCATAATGTGGCATCGTAATCATCCTAATTCTCTCATGCAAATAAGCGCTTGACTGTTTGAAAGGAGACTCTTCATACACCCAGTGGAGCCACAAAATTAAAACCACTGCAGATCATGTGAGGAACATTGATGATCTGGATACCGTGGAGGGGGGGAAGCATATATTAGTGAACAGTCAGTTCTTGAAGTTGTTGTTGGAAGCAGGAAAAATGGATTTTCCGGCCAAACTGTGATGGGTAAACGACAGTCAGGTATTGTAGGGGTTCATTGGATGCAGACTTAAGATTCAAGATTCAAAACTCATCAAGGGTTTCCCAACACAACCAAAATAAAATAAATAAAATAAGTCTAAAAGGAATCTAATAAAAATCCAGATATTCCCCCTCACATTAAAAATTTGAAATCCAGATACAAATAAAATAAAAGAAAAAGTTGAAAGAAAACAACCACAATATGAATATACGTAGTATATAGGTCCTGATGTTAGAACATTGGTTTAGAATTTGATTGTATGAGGGCGTTAGTGAGTTCAGGTACAGGTGATGTGGTTCCGTGCTTGGTCTGCTGAGGGCAGTGCTGGGATGTTCTTGGTGATTTGTGATCTAGTGCAATACCCAGGGAGCAGGAGCGGATTGAGACGCACCCCGTAAGGCGACAATGCGCGGACGATCTGGTCCACCTTAAGCAGCGCGGCGGCCCGGTGCCGGTGTGTCCGCCGGGGGGGCCCGGGAGGCGGCGAGCCCGCTCGAAGCCGCGGCGCCGGTTAAGGTGGACTGGGCGGTTCGTGGAGCCGGAGGACGAGCCTGTTCTCTGACACACGGACGGAAGGAGCTCGGCGCGCCTGGTCCCCGCAGCTCTTCCGCGCGTCCCGGTCTCAAGACATCGCCGCGGTTCGGTCCTGCACGCCCGGTCGCCCGGTCCGCCCGGTCCACCGGCCCAGCCCGGAACGGACAGGGGCCATTTTACTACACACAGCCTGCCCGCTGCAAAATGGCCGCCCGACTACTGGCACTGCCTCTCCACCTCGAGCACACACTAATAATAATAATAATAATAATAATAATAATAATAATAATAATAATAATAATAATAGTCATAACTACTACGACAACAATGATACTAATGAACATAATAGTGATAATGCTAGCAACATCATAATGTTAAAAATAATAATCATATCCATAATTCTAATCACCATCATGATAATAATAACAAGGTTATGGGACGATATCCTACTTTTACACTCTTCTCCTGAGACACTTTTTAGAAGGCTAGATCTTGGAACATTGCTGCGAGGATTTGATTGTATACAGTCCTGAAAGCATTGGTGTGGCTAGGTACTGATGTTAGAACATTACTGTGAGGATTTGATAGCACCCCCGAAACCATTGGTAAGACCAGGTACTGATGTTGGAACATTGCTGTGGATTTGATTGCTGGATGGTGGGTGTCTTTATGTCTATGTGCTGCCCATTCTACTGTTCAGTGCTCCTCTATGGTGATACAAACCCGTGAATACCTGTGGCAGCAATAGAAGCGCTTTAAAGGGCCAATACTAAATATATTCCTGTATTTTTTCACACTCGTTAAGGCTGATATGTAAATGACCATGTGCTGCCTGGTCACCCTGCATTCAGAAAAGCTTTGCTGAAATACTGCTTGTAACTTCATGATGGGGCTCAACTGTATAGTCAGGTTCATAACTGTACAAAAGTATTGTGCAAAAAATTAATGCCATCCTTCATTTCTTCATAATTTGCTTCAAAAGATTCAAGAACAGTTCTCCAGTCCAGTCCCTGAACCGGACCAGTTTCAGAGGAATGTTTCTGCTGGTTAAGACACACAATGGCCTACGTATGAATCATTTAAGCAGAACAAAGACTGAAGTCCTGAACCAGTGAAGAACCAGGAGAAGATGGTTCCAGATAATGGGGTGGTGATCAGTATACTGGTGGTGCTGAATGCTGAGTGGCTGGAACTCCTTTATCTAGGCTCCTCATGTCTTTACACACTTTACAGGCTGTCAGTAAAATATTTGTTCACATTGCTTTAATTTAAACTACTTCATATAACAAATTAAATAAAAAGGCGATTCAGAGTAAAATAGAAAGAAATGAAAAATGTCTCAAGACTTTTTGACCGTGCTGCACATGGACTGGTTTGATGACATCACAAAATCAATGGCACCACAACTTCCACTTTTATTTTGGGTAGTCTTCCATGGGATGCGTCCTCTGGCATTAAGAAAACACACTGTTTGTAAATGTAGAGATGGATAAAGAGTGTGATGATGTGTGTTTAAGGCAGTGACCCCCCAAAACAGCACTTTCATAAGTTGACTTTATTTTACAAAGGTGGAATTATCACAATTTGCCTTATATTTGTTGCCTAAGAGGGATATATGAAACAAAGCACTTGATAAAATGATAGTATGGGATTATGACATTTCAGCGAACAAGAGTTTGACTGACTTCTGACCAAAATATCTCACCTGGTTCTCTTCTCATACATTCCCTCACAGATTTGAGAGTACATTCAAAGGTGTTCCATCAGACCTGCACCTTTTCTTTGCTACACTCTTAAAAAAAGAGGAAATTCAATCTATTAATCTCCATAATCTCATGTTTAATGTGAAGAAAGTAATTCAGAGTGGATTTGTTTTGAAACCCTTCATTCTTCATTTTCAATGGAAGTAAATGGAACCAGACGTCTCCAACGCAAATCCAGTCCTTTTATTCTCTGGCCCCCAGTGAAGCTTCACGGGTCTCCAAGTGTTTATATGGATGTTGATGATTAAAATAAACTAAATTTTCTTTGGGGACTATTTTACGTCGCGACGCCCTGCATGTATCCTTCCACTATGAATGGGTTTAGTTTAAGGACCAAAATCTCTAAACGTTTGATGGAATAACTTTCTGTGGGGAGCTTTTAAAGGACAAGCCTCATGCAACCCACCACATCTTTACAATTATACATGGCCCGAAACATGTATTTTATTTTATTTTTTGTAGATATATATTCATTTCTGATGGGTGGATTCACTTCATCCAAACAGACACTGACTGATGTCTGGTTCTCCAACACATGCTTTAAAAAACAAGCTCAGGGCGATGTTTATGATGCACTGCGTGCTCACTGGACTTGACTGAAGATTGTTAACTTTTATCCTGAGTCTAAGTAGAAATAAAAGAAACGACTGAAAATGTCAAATATATCCTCTTTTGCCTCAAAAACTTCATTCACGTTCAGCAGGAATGTAGATGCTAAGTTCCATTTGATTGTATATATTTACCTAATTTGACACTTGCATTTAAAATCTTTTTATTAAATATGAATAAAATATATGTGTTACAACTACTTGTAATAATTATTAATATTTGATGTTTGTAGTTGGGGTTTATTGTAACAGAATAAGTTTAGAAGAAAGTACATATGTTTAATTAGAAAAAAATGAACATTCACATTCTTAAATTTAATACTTTTCTCCTTGGAGAAGATCACCTGAACAGTTGCCCTCAAGCAATTCATTTTTGAGGCATGTAATTCTTCAGACATCTGGTTCCATTCCCCAGCACTTTGACCAATTTAAACAGAAAAAATTATTAGCATTTCATACGAAACCCCTCCAAAAGACTCAGTTCAGATCCGTTTAAATTTACAGACATTTGTTGGACTTCACTGATTAAGAACCCTTGCGTATATCAACACGACTATTTGTCTGCTGAGGTCCTTTGTCCAGAACTATTCTTGTATCTTCACCTCTTCTACTTTAAGAGCGTAAATTTTAAAACCACTGCTTTACACCAGCCGCGAAAAAAATCATCGTCAGCGCAACTGATGGTGTCTTATTTCTTTGTGTTTTTTTCCATAAAAACTTACAGTTATGGCTTGTGGGTACAAAACTGAACAGATGTTGCTACAGACGTTTTTTTTTTTCTTTTTTCTTTCTTTCTTCATTTTTTAAGACAAATAAAAAGGCTAAATGAATTTAGCTATTCTAATATTCCCTGAAAATAAACATTCAAACAGCTGATATTATTTTAATTGAAGTCATCAACCTAATTAGTTCATTTAACATACACACCATGACATCACAGATAAAGCCGGCGCCACATCGCCGCCGGTGGCGTCTTCGGGATGGTTACACTATAACGTCGCACACCGAGGAATGTCTGGAGCGCTGGGTGGCTGCCTCCACTTTTGTGCTTGTGTTTTTCATACTCGTAGTTTGTAAAGCAATTTAAATGAGAAAGATATTCAAAAACAAGTCAACACTGAAACCACAGAAGGAAAAAAGTGTCACCATCGTAAATGAGAAGATAATCAATAATCATAACAGCAAGAATAAATATCACCAATAACCATAATATTAACCGTCATAGTAATGACAATAACAAACACTTATGTAGAAGAGTCTGCAGGAAGATTGTCTTGAAGGTTATTTTTTGTTGTTTTTTGTTTGTTTTTGTTTTTTTGTCGGTAATTCATCAAGATCTGTTTTAATTTCCGTCAGAGCAGGAACAGACGAGTGTTACGTAGGCTTACTACTACTTATACTGGGATGTTTAATTACACTGGAATCTACCAGTCGGAATAAACTGATTTATAGGCCGATACTCGTTACCTTACTCCTACCACAGTCTATGTACATCAATGTCTCGCCGTCATCAATGTTTAAATAATAATAATAATAATTCAAAAACCGCAGGTAGGCGAAGTACCATTGACACACATGTAGTATAGCCCTTAATATTGAAACGCGTTATTGATAACGATATTGGGTATGGTGCTCGTCCATTTCCAAATAGTGAACTCAAAATTCCGATCTCCTCCCTCCGTCGCCCTCACGGCACTACCTCCGCCATGCTTTTAGGGAGGATCCTGTCACGTTACCCTTCTGTTCCTAGTCTCAGATAAGTGCCTGTGCACACCTGAGCTGTGTTTATGCAATCAGCATTTGTGCTGCTGCCTCCCCCTCTACGAAACCGTCCCAAGTTTAACAGTTTGAGGCAATCACGCTGATTAAGGACCATGTTTATATACAGCGTACGAAATGTGCATCCTGCATTTATGGCCATCCTTTTGCTTCCTCCGCTGAGGAAGTGTTAGCTGAACAAAGTGCAGCTCGTTACTTCAGTTCAGTTCATTTCATGACGGATAAAGTTGATTGTCAGCAGACGTGTATCTGTCCCCCTAACCACCCCACCCCCCTTTCTGGGCCTGGGCTTTTCGACCCAAAACAAAATGGCTTTTATTGACAAGTCCCTTCTTTGAGATTGCTGTGTCGGGGGATTTGTCGTAATTTGTGGAGAAGTTGAGGAATATGTTTGTCGGGAGGTTCTTTGACGTCTCAACAAAATGAAGTGTCCACCACCAGTTCTGGCGGAGCGCTGAGAGTTCAAGGTGTAAAGGCAATAATCCTGTAGGCTCCTTTTAAAATGGGGATGCCATCCAGCATCCATTTAATCTCATGCTGCAAGGTGTTTTGGCAATGGGAGCAAACCCTTTGTGTCTTTATCTTTGAAGGACCACACACAGACTCTTATTTTGTATTCTGGTGTCCAGCATTTGAAAAAACACTGTTTGCGGCAATGCTGACCCCAGTGTAATCCAGCAGCAACCAGTCCACTGTCTGAATGGATCTTCAAACTCGGACACATTGCCTGTTTTCTCCCTTTCACCGTTACGTTTTTTTGTTGCCTTTTGGATAAATGTTCCATTGGACATGTCCCGAACATATGGCTGTAGAATGTCAGTATTTGTCACAAATTGTAAATATCCAGTAAAAACAAGACACAGTGGAATGAAACTCTGCGTCTCCACCGGCTCCACCGGCCCACCATGCTTTTTCCTTGCCCATGAATGTCTGTTCACGAACGTTTTTTATGAGGTGGCTATCATCAAACTTCAAACATATACAGAATTATTATACTGTAATTATGGCTGAAATTTTCACAAAGAGAAAAGAAAAACATCTTTTTTTTAGCTTCAGACTGCTGTCTTCTCTCTGTATTTACAGCTTTCTCTCGGCTCCTCTGTTTGTTACTCTTCCCTCACCTCTTCCTTCATCTGCTCTCTATCTTTCTCTCTGTGCATGATCCAATCCTTTTCTCCTTCGCTCTCTTTCCCTGCCTCTACCATCCGCCCACTCTTTTTTACACTCCTCTCTCATTGCTTCACTCCTTCTTCTGCCCACACTCTCTCTCTTTCCTCCATCATCTTCCCACTCTCCATCATATCCCTCGTTTTCCTTGACTCTCTCTCAGCCCCTCCATCTGCTTTCTCACACAGTCACTTCATTCTTGCTCCCCGTTCTAACCCCCTGGTTTCCGGGCACGCCCCCTCCAGAAGGCCCTCCCCCTCCAGGAATAAAGTGCAGCTGCTCGATGGTGTTCTGCCGCTTGGCCGCAAACGCCAGCCTCCTGGCACTGTGTCCCGCCAGCGTTCCCGTGCCCATGACCACCCCCGTCCCCTGCATGTCGCTCCAGCCCACGCCTCCACCGCCGCCCCCTCCCAGGTGGCCGGACATGGCGGCCGCGTTCCGCTCCTGCTCCCGTCCCGAAGTGGGGTGGGAGTTCATCTTGATCATGTGGTGCCGGTCGAGGGAGGGCGTGGCGCAGACGTTCTGTTGCGACTGGGCCTTCTGGTGGCCCATACGCGGGAGGGTGGGCACCATGCCCCCTCCTCCGCCAGGGTAGTCGCCCATGCCTATGCCCATCCCGCTGGTGCTGCTGCCGTAATCCACCCCGGCCACTTCCTCCTCCAGGTGATCGGGCGACATCAGCAGCCGCTCCTTGGACTTGCGCAGGGTGTTCTGGGCATTGGAGTTCTTGGAGGACGCCGCGTTCATGGCTTTGTAGTACTGGTGCTGCTGGTTCTTGTTCATCCTGGACAGTGTGTTGCCGTCGGCGAGTGCCAGGAGCTGGTCGGTGGACTTGACTCGCCGTGGCGGTTTGGAGAGCGTGTCATAGTTCTGGTTGTGCTTGGATTCTGGCGGCTCGAGGGGGTAGGGGTTGGGGGTGTGGCTGGGCGCCGACTGGGGGTGGGGTATTCGGGGCCGGTTGCCGCGGTTGGGGAGCGTGCCTCGCCCGCCGAGGGTGTAGTCGCCGCCCCAAGGTAGGTGATGCTGGGAGGAGTGGAAGGTGGGTGGAGCATTGTTGGGTCTACGCTTAGTGGTGCAATAACCGGAATACTCCTCCAGACCTCCTTTCTCTGTGGATCAGGGAATGGAAAAGTTATCACAGAGATCAGGTTATCGCAGACAGGCGGTGGTACAGTTTCATTTCTGGGAATATTACAGGGTTATTTTTTGTCAAAATTGTTGAACAGTTTACAGTTTAGCCAGATCACATTGCTCACAAAACATAGAAACCATTCAAGCAAAAGACCTCTTCAGGTATCAGCAGGGACTGGATTGCCTTTTCTGCTGATAGCTCTGTTATTGTCAAGTGTGACACAGAATAGAGGATAAATAAATGATCTAAATGATCTGCAATATTTCTTCTACATTCCTACAACTGTTTAATCACTGTAAAATATCATGGCGTCTTGTAACACCTGTTAGCTTTAGTTACAATGGTAAGGCTGTCATACCATCATTTCTTTATTTAGCAGCTAAAATTGTTTTTAATTTAATCAAATCCACAATAATTTTTTAAAAATTTAAACAAATCCACTATTATTTCCCAAAACATTTCAGAATTAAAGAGGTAAAGAATTCCCCCACATCCAGAGTTAAAAATTTCCCACAATTCAGAGATTGAGATTGTGTTGCAGATTGTGTTTAATGTGAAATTGTTTATTTCAGAGACTCTAAATTACAGTGGAGGTGAATGGAACCAGACCTTTCCAACAAAAATCCAGCCACTTTATTCACTGTCGACACCTGGTGAAGCCCCAAAACCTTCTCAAAACTCTGATAAAGCAACGTCTCAGGTGTCAGGTGGCACAACCAGAACCATTTCATGGCATAACTTCCTTTGAGGGATTTTTTTGAGGCGGACATCTGGTTCCATTCATCACCACCGTGAACGGTTCTGACTTTTTAACACATCAAACAGTTCTTTCTTCATATCCGTTTAATTATGCAGGAATCTTGATCAGATTTGTAGAATTCCCCTTTCACGGTGTGCGGCGAGGGCATATTACTACAAATTGTATGTTGGAGACCAGTTTAACACTGTAGGTGTTAATTTGACGCTGTGAGTGATGAAAGCCCATCTGTCGGCTGAGGCTGAGGCACAGACACGCTGGGGCAAAATGCAGCGTTACTGTATATAAGCTTCATGGAGATGAGAAATCAAGTAAGGAACTCATGCTTTATTATGTCAGGATGACCCTTAGCTTTTGTGCTCCAACTACCTCTCCCTCTCTCTTTCTCTCACTCTCTCTCATTATCTCTATCTCTTTCCTTGTCTGTCTCTCACTTTCCCTCTCTCTTAATGTCCCCTTCTCTCTCACTCTGCCTCCCTCTCTCTCTCTCTATTTCTCTATGTCTCCCACAATCTCTCTGTGTCTCTCTCTCACTCTCTATCTCTCTGTGTCTCTCTCGGTCTCTGTCTCTCTCTCTCTCTATGTCTCCCACTACCTCTCTGCCTCTCTTGCTCTCTTTCTCTCTGTCTCTGTCTCTCTCTCTGTCTCTCTATCTCTCCCTTTATCCAGGCGGGTTCCAGAGTGAAGCCTGAGGGCTGGAGGGCTCTGTGCTGGAATGAGGTTGCCCTGCTGCAATCTGGCCTCATTAGAACGACCTTAACAAACACTCCGAGTCGGCCGACATTCTTGTGTAGCTCGGTAAATGAAACCCCATGTGCACCTATATTTTTAAGTGAGGCAGCGCCGGGGGACGTTGTGTCCCAGCGTTAATTATTCCCATCGGCTTCCGCAGAGAAAAACGTGCGATTAACTCACCTGCAAATCACGCAAGCTGCTAAAAACAAGTCCAGAGTGTCCAAACACCAGCGATTCACAGAAACAACTCTACTCTTCTAAATGTGGGAACATGGCTGTGAGGAATTGATTGCAGTAGTGAGGTCAGTTACTGATGTTGGAACATTCCTGTGAGGATTTGACTGCAGTAGTGAGGTCAGGTACTGATGTTGGAACATTGCTGTGAGGAATTGATTGCAGCCACAATAGCTTTAGTCAGGTAGTGAGGTCAGTTACTGATGATGGAACATTGCTGTGGGGATTTTATGGCTGTAGTGAGGTCAGTTACTGAGGTTGGAACATTGCTGTGTGGATTTCACTGAATTCGATGAAAAGCAGTAATCAGCGCTAGTGTTAAAGGGCTCTAGGCTGAATAGACAGGTGTTTCGAACGGTTTGGGATGTTTTTGACACCACAAAACCTTGGCTGGTTTTGGAGCGTAAGATGAATGATCAGATCCTTCTGGACATGTGAGGAACCTGGTGATTAGGGGTGGAGCCGAACCCGAATACGGTATTCGGAAAGACACAAATAACGTGTTATTTACGAATACTTATTTAAAAGATATACTTAAAACATATCTGTTTTCAGGATCAAGAAAAACTTTATTTCAAAAAGTTGCATTTCCTTATGAGACGGCAGTGCATGCCCGTAAGAGTGAGTGATGTTCAGGATTCGGGGTGTAAAAGAGGAAACTGACACAGACTGCTTCTGCTCACAGCTACAGAGAAGTGAAAAACTACTTAACTGCATCACTGTTTTTGTTGAATAGATTTTTGTACCATAACAGGGTCCTGGAGGCAGTATATAAGGGAAGTGTAGTTTGATCAGGAGATTACTATTACGCTGGATTACTGACGTCGGTGCTCTCATGATCGATCTGTTAGCTCGCTAATTTAGACAGCTGGATTTTTACGCCTATTTTGAATTTTACTCGAATACAAATACAAATACAGATACAAATACAAACACAGGCCACATTGCACACCCCTGGGAGTGCAGTGTGGACTCACCCAGGCGTTTGAGGGAGGAGTATCTGTTCATCTCGGGCTTCATGGCGGCCTCGTATGACGGCGGCAGCTGGGCCAGGTTGTGGAGGGAGTGGTGGAAGGACGGCTGTGGCTTCATGGCGTTCGTGTGCTTGTTTGGTTTCAGGGTCCCGCCCGTGGCCAGCTGCATGTTATTCATCCGCGGCGCGTGCTCTGCAGAAAGGGACACTTATGAAGTGCGAGTTCGTTCTGTAATGTGCTTTGCTTCTAAAACCACTAGAATTAAAAATCAAAACCAAGGCTTTTGCAATTACTTTATTAAAAATTAATCCTCATTTAAAAAAAGACTTGGGGGGCGCTGCAGACCTACAGGACAGGACGCAGCTGTAAGAACTTTGCTTCGTGTCTTCACCTCATTATACACAGCTCGCCACTGACAATGTGCCAGTTATTTTAAAGGGAGTCAGAGTGTGATCTCTGATTGGTTCATTGCATGCTACGCCCAAGACACACCTAAGACTAATTTTCTAATTTAGGACAACCCATTTGAACTTTGCGCCAGGCGCAAAGTTAATTTTTCCTGCTGCGTTTATACCGTTCTGTGCTGGCCCCTTCCCCAAAGACGACTGCGCTTCTGACTTCAGACAATGCGCTACTGACCGTGAAAATCAGGCCCTAAGTGTTTTTTTACTAAAAGGAAGGAAACACACACCATGCTTATACAGCTGTAAAAATAAGAGATGTATTTTTAAATCAGGGTCTCTATGAGTATGACCTCCATTCCAGTCCGGTGTGTGTTAAACTCCTCCACAAGCTCCTCATTCTGCTTTATGAGGGACTGGTCAGTGATCACCTGAATCCCATCTTATTTACTGAGGAAAAGTATAAAACACTGCTGTAATCCACACTCTCCTCTCACAGGGAGACCAGCTGGATGGTGAAACACTACTAGAAGTTCCACAGAGCTCATTACTGCCGTTTAGTTTAAGAGAGAAGAAGAGATTTGTTTTCTCTGGATTATTCCGGTTTTCTAAATGCTGCATCATTTCACTTTTTCTGATGTTTCGTGATTTCCTGTAAAATTCTGCTTTAAAGAACAATATTTTTATTTGGAAATGAGGGGAAATATCGTCAGCAGTTCTTAAAGCTGCTCAGTTCAATACCTGCAGCTATAAAAGAGAAACCTGAGATGCTGAACATTACTAATAAAATAGACAGAGAAAATAATACGATTACTAATAAAACAGATTAAATAAATAGAAATAAATATAAATAGAAATAAATAGAAAAAATAAAATAAATAGAAAAAAACAGATAATAAAATAGATATAGAACATAATTCAATTACTAATAAAATAGATATAGAAAATGATAAAATTACTAATAAAATAGATATAGAAAATGATAAAATTACTAGTAAAATAGATATAAAAATAATTAAATGACTAATAAAATAGACAGAGAAACGAATTAAATGACTAATAAAATAGATAGAGAAAATAATTCGATTACTAATTAAACAGAGAAAATAATTCGATTACTAATTAAATAGAGAAAATAATTCGATTACTAATTAAACAGAGAAAATAATTCGATTACTAATTAAATAGATAGAGAAAATAATTCGATTACTAATTAAACAGAGAAAATAATTCGATTACTAATTAAACAGAGAAAATAATTCGATTACTAATTAAATAGATAGAGAAAATAATTTGATTACTAATAAAATGGATAGAGAAAATAATTCGATTACTAATTAAAAATAAAAAATTTTAAATAAAATTATTAATAAAATAGATACAGTGCGCTAATAATACAAATAAACAGTTTATTGTAAGTTCTCTGTGTGAGTGTGTAAGTATGTTTTCTTAACCAGTTCCTGGTACTAAACACGCCTGCACTAAACACGCCTGCACTAAACACGACTGCAAAGCACAGAGAAGGTCAGGATCCCACCCTGTTTTCTTTCAACTGTAATGTTCTTACCCTCATATGCTTTCTAAATGATACATTACAGATGAATGGAGATATTATAAAAAAAGAGAGAGAAAAGCAGTGCAGCGATCTATTAGGGACTCCTTCTGAAAATCCATTAAGGAAGTGGACAGGATGTTCTAGTGAGCTTACGCAGAAAGCGAGCCTCTCACGGATATATAACACCATGTGATCGTGCTGAATGTGGGTGGAGCTGAGATTTCATTAAAGGTGTCCAGATTTGGACTTGAGTTTATATGGTCATGCAATTCAGTCAGAAATTTGGAAAATAAAAATGTAATAAAACTCCTGTAGCATTAAAATGCAATGATTTATGCATATAAAACGTTTTTGAACTGTGGTTGAACTTTATTAATAAAATACAACAGTTTCTGATGTGCCAGAGAAATGGCCACTAGGGGGCTGGCAGAAAAACCTTAAACAACCAAATCCTACGTCTTACTGGGGGCAGCTGGAGACAGAGTGTTTAGTGATTAGCCCCAGCCATTAGAAGGTAATGGGCTTGAATCCCAGCATTGCTAGTAGCCCCAATGAGGTTCCCTAAAGTAATGTACCATCCCCTGAAGCCGCCTATTTCATTGGCTGAATGGGTTTAATGGGATAAATACAGAGACGTGATTTGTATTTAACCCATTAAAATGTATTTGTCTTCTTTCCGGAGAAAATTCTACTTAAAATCTGTTTACTACTGGACATTAGTATCAAGTTAGGGTTCAAATAGTAATATCACAATAAACATGAATATAATTACGCAGGAAATAGTGGTGTTACATCTGGCAATTTGCTCTCTTAACCATTCCCAGACCTCTCTCCTCATATAAGCCCTTTCCCCATGGAAATTTCTGGCTTTTACTTCATTTAAATTTTGTTGACAAAATGTGATACAGTATTTTGCTTTCTTGTTTGTTTGAATTTATTCTAATATTAGTTTGTGTATTTGCTGGACGAAAGAAACTTACTGCTGATATAAATGAGTTAAAAAAATGTTCATGCTCCCCAACCTGGATGGATGAACAGACGATGGATGGATTTATGGTGGATGGACAGATGAACAGCTGAATGGAAGGATGGATAGATGGTAGATGGATGGTGGATAGATGGATGGTGGATGGATGGTGGGTGGAGGGTGGATGGATGAATAGATGATGGATGATTAGTGGATGGATGGTGGATGTAGAGTGGATGGATGGATGGATGGTAGATGGATAGATGATGGATAAAGAGATGAATAGATGGATGGTGGATGGATGGATGGATGGATGGATGGTGGACAGATGATGGATGAACAGATGAATAGATGGATGGTGGATAGATGGATAGATGACAGATGATGCATGAACAGATGAATGGATGGATGTGGATGGATGGATGGATAAATGGTGGACAGATGATGGATGAACAGATGAATGGATGGATGGTCTATGGATGGGTGTATTGATGGATGGGTCTGTCACCGCAGGGTGTTGACTGGTTCTCCGAGAGCTCACCGATGGTGGCGGTGTGTTTGGGGCTGGATCCTGTGGTGTGGATGAAGTTGTGCTGCAGGTTTCCCACTGTGGAACAGAAGAACATGACAGGCATGTGAGGCAAACGTCCACTTTCACCTGACCTCCTGACCTCCTCTGGTGAAGTTCATGCGACCTCATGTCATTGCCTTGATATTTTTTACCGTTTCTTGTTACTTGAATACACTAGCAGTTCTCCACAATGTGTCGCAATTTCATGAGGAATGGACCAATAGAAATGGGCCAGAAAAAAAAACAACTTTTGCATTAACATCCATTATGAGTTCGCAATGATTTTTCACCCTCCTGAACCGCTGCCAGTTTGGAGGCTGTCAGGAGACTCCAGACACAAACACTGAGCCACAGCTAAAGCTACCTTGCTAATGTTAAAGCTTAGGGCTCGTGGTTGTAAAGGACACCATGGCACGAAAGTCCTGCCTAAGGTCTGGGTTCTATTATTCAGATTTAAATTCATGTTTTGAATAAAATATTAGCTCAGTTTGTTAAAACGTCATTAGTTTCAAAAGTTGTTTCAGATGGGACAACCATATGCTGGGACTCGCGGGCACCAAAATCCCCATGTGCTCGAACATGCGGACCACTGCACAGCACTGGCATCCCCCCGGGTTAAACACTGCAGCTGTGAGGCCTGATGAGCTTTTCTCTGCGCTCGGCTCCTTCTGTATCATGCCTTATTTTCATAGAACTCTTAAATCCATTGCTGTGAACAGCTGTCTACAATACTAATGTATTTAAGGTCTATACATATCTATACAGTAATCACACACATCATTATATGACCTTTTAAATCTTTAGACCTTCTACTCGTGGGTGCAAACAGTAATGGGTAGAATAAAGGCAGATAGGAAATAAATTCCTATGGACCATTTTTGTTCAGAGAATTATCATGAATGTATTATTTTACCTAATATTATACATAAACCAGTACAGTTCATTGTGTTACAGTTATTTTCTTCAAAACTTTTCTCTAGGCAAATGAAAAAACATCTGACCCCAAACTCAGGTCAGGATCTGTATATGGGTCAGTTTGTGAGGTTAGTATAGTTAATACTGAATCATTAATAGCAGATTCTGAAGAAATCACAGTGAATGCTAGGAACACAATAGTAGGTACTGAGTAATTCATAGTGGCTGCTGAATATTTAGCATGAATTCTGAATAATTCATGGTGAATATGGAAGATGGAAGATACTGAGTAACAGTATGATGCTCTATGATAAATACTGAATCATTCATATTTGTTACTAAACATATTTTTGTGGGAACTGAAGAATGTGTAGTAGGTACCAAATGAATCACAGTAGTTACTGAATAATTTCATGAAAGATACTGAATAATTAATAGTTTCTGAACAACTTTATGGTAGATACTGAATGATTATTTAGTAGATACTGAATCATTTCAGGTAAATGCATGAATCATTTTATAATAGACACTGAATAATTTCATAGTAGATCCTGAATACTTTCATAGTAGATCCTGAATACTTTAATAGAAGATACTGAATACTTTCATATTAGATACTGAATACTTTATTAGAAGATACTGAATACTTTCATATTAGATACTGAATACTTTAATAGAAGATACTGAATACTTTCATATTAGATACTGAATACTTTCATAGAAGATAATGAATACTTTCATAGTGGATAGTGAATACTTTCATAGAAGATACTGAATACTTTCACAGAAGATACTGAATACTTTCATTGAAGAAAATGAATAATTTCATGCTAGATACTGAATACTTTCATAGAAGATACTGAATACTTTCATATTAGATACTGAATACTTTTGTAGAAGATACTGAATACTTTCATAGTAGATACTGAATACTTTCATAGATTATACTGAATACTTTCATAGAAGATACTGAATACTTTCATAGAAGATACTGAATTCTTTCATTGAAGAACATGAATAATTTCATGCTAGATACTGAATACTTTCATAGAATATACTGAATACTTTCATAGAAGATACTGAATACATTCATAGAAGATAATGAATACTTTCATAGAAGATACTGAATACATTCATAGAAGATACTGAATACTTTCATAGAAGACACTGAACACTTTCATAGAAGATACTGAATACTTTCATAGAAGATACTGAATACTTTCATAGAAGATACTGAATACTTTCATAGAAGATACTGAATACTTTCATAGAAGATACTGAATTCTTTAATTGAAGACAATGAATCATTTCATGCTAGATACTGAATACTTTCATAGAAGATACTGAATACGTTCCTAGAAGGTACTGAATACTTTACTAAAAGATATTGAATACTTTAAAAGTAGATATGGGACATTTATAGAGGCTCCTGAATAATCAGTCTTAAGGTTAATAAGTGAAGTCTGCAGGTTATGGGGTTCAGTGTGAAGTTTTTCGACTCACGCCGGTTGTCTTTGCTCTGCAGGGTGGGGTACAGGTTTTTGGGTGGTCGTCCAAGGGTCCCCTCTCCTCCTCCCCCTCCTCCTCCTCCTCCTCCTCCAGTGCCCAGAGCCACGCTGTTGTTTCGTTCGCCCTGCTGGACAGGACTGGACTGGTGCCGCAGCATGTCCACCAGCGCCCTGCCATACACACACACACACACACACACACACACACACACACACACACACACACACACACACACACACACACACAC
>JBBKCR010000006.1:890894-905876 GCA_037577295.1 Ladigesia roloffi | reverse complement strand
ACAGGTTTCAGTCAGTTCTAGATACATCACTGACTGTAGAGCTGTAGTGTAAACAGGTTTCAGTCAGTTCTAGATACGTCACTGATTGTAGAGCTGTAGTTTAGGCAGGTTTCAGAACTCATTACCGAAGGAGTGACTGTAAAACTGATTCACACTATCACTAACTCTAATGAGTGTTCAAGTCTGTTAAAGATGCAGATAAAATATTTTGACTTCTATGGCCTGAACTGAACTGGGGGTCAAACTCCGACAGTCACCAGCAGCTATAAAGGAACTGGTCTGGGGGCGGAGCTTATGCAAGAAAATTGTTCTGTTTTCAGTTTACAGTGAGGTGCTCCAGATAACACAAATAAGGCATTTTCCACACACATCACTGGGAGGGAACATTCTTAAACACTCTAATGCACGTACACTCTTCCTCCCCGGCACATGTGCTTTATTACTCCCGTGATGCTCAGCGGATTGATTTCGGCGCCGTTTTGAGAGTGACGACCCTAATGTACAGAAATATGCCAGAAGCAAAGATGCATTATTGCTGTGTAGGTTGTGGCCACTGCATTTTCGCCAGTGGTTGAGGTTATATTGCTCAAATGCTGTGGGAATATTATATATATTTGTGTATATAATGCTGTACAAAAGTCTTAGGCACCTGCGAAAAGAATCTTAGACGAGCAGTGAGTGTTTATTCACATTAATATTACTAAATTAAATCAAATTTAAAAGAATGATTGTGAATAGCATGATACAGTAACAGTGATGTTGTGTTCAGTATATCAGTGAGTTCTTGTTGAAGTTCCATCAGAAACCTGGTTCGACTCCATCAGTCCTTCATTAAATTAAGTTTCACAATCCAAACAACGGCTGGAGGAACCGAGGAGGAATCTGGAACCGATTCTGTGTTCTCCTCACCAGCTCGCACAGAATCAGCTACTGTTACACACAGAACTAATCCTGATACTGCATTTCCGGTTGTGTTTATTCAGTTTACTTTGCTGGCAGAAAGACAAATTAATATCACACACTGAGAAAAATGCCTTTAAATAAAATGTGCCTAAGACTTTCTGTATGTACACACATATATATAAATTTTTTTACACTACCAGTTTGGACACACCTTCTCATTCAACCATTTCTTTTGTTTTATTATGGGCTACATTGTTGATTAAGAGTGAAAACATCACCTACTGTCTATTGTTACGTGTACAGAGAGTCAACAACTACTGAAGTCAAATTCCTTGTATAAGTAAGTATACTTAGCCATTAAAATTGATTCTGATTCTTATTAGTGGATTTTCTTTCTTCTTAATGTGTTCGGATAATCAGTTTTGAAGGTCCGATTGGTCCACAGTTAGTGATTCGGTTCCACTACGGTTCTACTGAACATTATTGCTAGAACCACTTAACCAAGAAAAAATAGAAAATAATTAAAACATAGAAAAAACATTGAATGAGAAGATGTGTCCAAACTTTTCATTGGTAGTGTGCCTATATATATATATATATACACTCATATTTATTATACACATATATTTCCCAGTCAGCAGCCAATGGCTCAACACTGTTAACTCTCAAATCATTTATCGTTCTGTTTTTGTACATTTTTTTCCCAAGCGCACCAAAGCGCAGTGACACTCAAACATAATTTACAGTGAATATATATTTTTATATCTCATATAATATCAGACGGTATACAAGGTAATACAGAATTGCCACCTATGAAAAAGGTACAGTCAAATATTTAAAAAAGAGAAATGAACAACAAACAAACAAAAGTGCCTGACGAGCTGCATAATCATACAAAGAAGTTGTGCCGTTATTTCTGTGTGTGTCCGTGACCCGGCATACGACAATATTATATCATATTAAATATTATAAAAACAAAGTGGTAATACATTTAAAAAATAGACTACTGTAACGTCCCGTTTCCATCCTCCGGAATACGTTCACGACGACACTAAACGGATGGAGGGGGGAAGGGGGCGTGGCTTGTACATTTCAGACTACCGTTTTATTATCAGTCAATCAGACCACCAGTCAATCCTGGCTAAGTGCTTTTAGAACTTGACTCAAATCTCTTTTACATTAGTCTCCAGTAAAGTGTCCATCCATATGAAAACTAAATATCTGCTGTCTTTTATCATATTTTTTTTAATACTATACATAAAAAATTAGTGCGAATACAGGTTCCTGGAGTGGGCGGGGTTTGGGCGTGATTGATTACCCCCATAGCCCGTCAGCATGCTGGGAGAGTACTGTACTTTTGGAAGGCCATAATGACGATGGACAGGACGCGTGGATCCAGCCAGGGGATGGGTGAGTAGAGAAGAGAGACAGACAAAAACACAACGAATATTAATAAACCTGAAATTAACCAATCAGCTCTACAGGTTAGCATATACACACACACACACACACACACACACACACTAACACACGCACACACACACATGAACATAATAAAGAAGAAATCCTGACTTGTATATTATCAGCAGACCTGGAAAAGTTCATTCAGTAAAATTAACTGAAGAAAGCAGGTTCAGGCCAAGTTATTTGAAAACTTTTCAGATAGGGGTGGGATGAAATGCTTGATAAGTTGATAAAGTACAAAATAATATTTTGCAACTCAAATTAGTTGTGACATAATGGGTCGCACATTTGTTATTCATAAAAACCCTGATAAAATGAATCCTGATAATATCTGATAATGGTCAGTCTGTGGGTTGTGGCCGAGCAGTCATGTCATGCTCAGTGTGTTAGACGTGCCTGGTCATTTGTTTCTGACATATGAAGGCTTTACATATCAACATGGCCTTTATTTTAACCTAACAATGTGAAAAGTTGAGAAAGATGCAAGATGTTTAATGGTAATAGGAGCTATTCTTTAGCTTAGTGTATAAAACTCTCCACAATATCTCCACACTGAAGCACATCAGATCTTTTAGAACGTGGAATTTAAGTAATGTCAGAAAACTATTTTGCCATTTAGTTTAAGTTTGAGATTTGAAGGGTATTGTTATGCTAAAAATAATGTAATCACATAACACTAAACTACAGTCACAAACCAAATCCCAATTAAATAAATTATAGTCCCAACAACAAAACCAAAACCCCATTAACTAAACTGTTGCCCCATCAACAAACCAAATCGCCATTAACTACACTACAGTCCCATCAACCAACCAAAACCCCATTAACTAAACTATAGTCCCGTCAACAAGTCAAAACCCCATTAACTAAACTAAAGTCCCAACAAACCAAAACCCCATTAACTAAACTATAGTCCTGTCAACAAGTCAAAACCCCATTAACTAAACTAAAGTCCCAATAAACCAAAACCCCATTAACTAAACTACAGTCCCAAACAGAAACCAAAATCCCATTAACTAAACTGTAGTTCCATCAATAAACCAAATCCCCATTAACTACACTACAGTCCCATCAACAATCCAAAACCCCATTAACTAAACTACAGTTCCAACAAACCAAAACCCCATTAACTAAACTACAGTCCCAACAAACCAATATCTCCACACTGAAGCACATCAGATCTTTTAAAACGTGGAATTAAAGTGATGTCAGAGAACTATTTTGCCATTTAGTTTAAGTTTGAGATTTTAAGGGTATTGTTATGCTCCATTAAAAATAATGTAATCACATAACACTAAACTACAGTCCCATCAAAAAAACAAAACACTATAAACTTAACTATAGTCCCATCAACAAACCAAAGCCCAATTAACTAAATTATAGTCCCAACAACAAACCAACTCCCCATTCACTAAACTACAGTCCGAACAAACCAAAACCCCATTAACTAAACTACAGTCCAAACAACAAACCAAAATCCCATTAACTAAACTGTTGCCCCATCAACAAACCAAATCGCCATTAACTACACTACAGTCCCATCAACCAACCAAAACCCCATTAACTACACTACAGTCCCATCAACCAACCAAAACCCTATGAACTAAACTATAGTCCCATCAACAATCCAAAACCCCATTAACTAAACTACATTTCCAACAAACCAAAACCCCATTAACTAAACTATAGTCCCAACAACAAACCAAAATCCCATTAACTAAACTACAGTCCCAACAACAAACCAAAATCCCACTAACTAAACTGTAGTCCCATCAACAAACCAAATCCCCATTAACTAAACTACAGTCCCATCAACAAACCAAAACCCCATTAACTTAACTATAGTCCCATCAACAAAACAAAACCCCATTAACTAAACTACAGTCCCAACAAACCAAAACCCCATTAACTAAACTACAGTCCCAACAAACCAAAACCCCATTAACTAAACTACAGTCCCAACAACAAACTAAAATCCCATTGACTAAACTGTAGTCCCATCAACAAACCAAATCCCCATTAACTAAACTACAGTCTCATCAACAAACCAAATCCCCATTAACTAAACTATTGTCCCATCAACAAACCAAAACCCCATTAACTAAACTACAGTCCCAACAAACCAAAACCACATTAACTAAACTACAGTCCCAACAACAAACCAAAACCCGATTAACTAAATTACAGTCCCAACAAACCAAAACCCCAGTAACTAAACTACAGCCTAATTACCAAACCAAAATCCCATTAACTAAACTGTAGTCCCATCAACAAACCAAATCCCCATTAACTAAAACACAGTCCCAAAAACAAACCAAAATCCCATTAACTAAACTGTAGTCCCATCAACAAACCAAATCCCCATTAACTTAACTACAGTTCCATCAACAAATCAAATCCCCATTATCTAAACTACAGTCCCAACAAACCAAAACCCCATTAACTAAACTATATTCACAACAACAAACCAAAACCACATTAACTAAACTGTAGACCCATCAACAAACCAAATCCCCATTAACTAAACTACAGTCCCAACAACAAACCAAAATCCCATTAACTAAACTGTAGTCCCATCAACAAACCAAAACCCCATTGACTAAACTATATTCACAACAACAAACCAAAACCACATTAACTAAACTGAAGTCCCATCAACAAACAAAATCCCCATTTACTAAACTACAGTCCCAAAACCAAAACCTCATTAACTAAGCTATATTCAAAACAACAAACCAAAACCCCATTAACTGAACTACAGTCCCAACAACAAACCAAATCCCCATTAACTAGACTACAGTCCCATCAACAAACCAAAACCTCATTAAGTAAACTATAGTCCCATCAACAAACCAAAACCGACTAACTAAACTACAGTCCCAACAAACCAAAATCCCAGTAACTAAACTACAGCCCCATTAAAAAAACAAAGTCTCATTAACTAAACTGTAGTCCCATCAACAAACCAAATCCCCATTAACTAAACTACAGTCCCATCAACAAACCAAATCCCCATTAACTAAACTACAGTCTCACCAACAAACCAAAACCCCATTAACTAAACTAGTCCCATCAACAAACCAAATCCCCATTAACTAAACTACACTCCTAACAACAAACCAACCCCTGTTGATTAATTAAAACTACAACCTAGTCAAAAAACCAACCCTATCATTGGCAAATCAAAACTACAACTTCACTTGCAAGGCAACATTCCCCTGTAAACACATTTAACTGAAATCCCATTAAAAACTATGCTGCACAATTAATAAATCTAAATAGTAACCACATCAACAAACAAAAGCCTATGTCTCCAATTAACGGATGAAACAATAGACCTGTTTTAAGAATTAATAAGCAGATCGTTAAAATTACAGCACAGTTTGTCCAAGAGCTTATTTTGTTAATGACCAGTCAAGAACAGCACCAAATTCTTAATCTCATCACAAGCCTTGAATGTGTCAAGATCCTAAAGACACCAGGCAAAACTCATTTAAGAAAGGCCATGACCACCATGACCGCTTCTGTATATAAGAAAAGAATGAATAAACAATCCTGTTATTTTGTACTTAGACCTAGTGACAGAGTTTCCTGTAATTATTTAACAAATGTGAAAATTTCTGAAATCTGGTGATTTGAGCATCAATAAGGACAAGCATGTTCTAAAAACAGACTCATGGCTTGCTGTTTCTGCTATGGTGGGCTATAGGGTGGACATCCCTGCTTTTCCTACAACTCCATGTAGCTTAAAGCTGGTGCACCATTTGGTAAGAGACAGTTAGAAACAGTTAAAACCCTGTCACAGATAAAAATGATGAATGCAACGAGTCAGGATGAATTCACAAAGACAGGGGGACTCACAGAGGGGGGTGGGGATGGCCTGTCACTCAGAGGCAGGCTTTCATAACCAGGGTTGCCATTGGAGGAAGCGTTTGGAGTCCTGCGTAGAGACACAGAGAGAGGAGAAAAAAGAAGGGAAAAGAAGGAGAAGCAAGGAGGAGAAAGAGGAAGAAAAAGAAGGGAGGAGGAAGAAGAAGGGAAAGGAGGAGAAGCAGGGATGAGGAAGAAGAAGGGGAATGAGGAGAAGCAGGGACGAGAAAGAAGAAAGAACAGGAGGAGAAGCAAGGAGGAGAAAGAAGGTGGGTAAATAGGATCAGGTATTAGAAATAAGAGGTGAAAGAATGAGCAGCAGTAGGGAGGAACGAGAAAGAAGAAGGGAAAGGAGAGGGAGATTAGACAGAAGCAAAAAGGAGCAGTGAGGAGAAAGAAGGTGGGAAAATAGGAACAAGGAGATGGAGGAGAATTAACCAGGATAAGGATAAGGAAAAAGAAGAAAAAGGTGGAAAGGGAGTAGGTAAATGGGAAATAGGAAAATAGAAAAAGAAAAGAAAGAAGAAGGAAGATGAAGAGGAAAAGAGGAGAAATAGAAGGTTAAGAAAAAAGTAAAAGAGGAAAAAGAGGAAGGGAGGGAAGCAGAGGGGGATAAGAGAGAGGGCAGCGGGACAGAAGGACGGTGCCACATAAGGGGGAAACAGAGAAAAGCAAGGGACAAGAGGCAGGACCAAGGATGGATAAAGAGAGAAAGAGGAAGAGAGTTAGAGAAATGAAGACATCCATAATGCCCTGTTCTGTTCATCACAACAACCCGTACATGGTGTTTCTGGAGGAGAGCAGGACATGGGCGCCTGAACAGAGGAGCTAGTGCAGCGCCTAAAACCCACCGAAACACAAGTGTCTCATCGGGTCCTACATTCCCCGGGCTCTGTGTCCCAATAGTCGGACATCTGGCTGAACCTGTTTAAGGCGTAATGTATTCCTGACCAGTCAGGGGTTCATCTGCACACCCTACATCTATATACCCCAAAGCCCCCAGTTATTTTACCAAGGTCCCACTTGTACTAAATTGCCAAGGCTCTATGTACATATAGTCCACCATTCCAAAGACCCTATGTTCCCATGGCCCCTCATTCCCAACACCCTACATTCCTAAGGTCTTCCGTTCCCATAGTCAATGGTTCTCCATTCCCAATGCCCTACAGTCAATGGTCCTCCATTTCTAAAACCCTACCTTCCTTATTTTCCCGTGATCCCCCATTCTCAAGGCACTATCTTCCCAGTGTCCTGCGTTTCCACTGTCCTACATTCCCAGGTCCCTTTGTTACCAGGCCCTACATTTCCTGGATCTTACCTTACTATGACCCTAAATTCCCATTCCCATATTCCCATGCTCCTCCATTCCCAAGACCCTATGTACCCATGGTCCCCCATTCCCAAGACACAATGGTCCCATGGTCCTGCGTTTCCACTGACCTACATACCCAGGTTCCTTTGATACCAGGCCCTACATTTCCTGGATCCTATGTCACTATAGTCCTACATTCCCAAAGCCAAATATTCCTATGGTCCTCCATTCCCAAGACAATACGTTCCCATGGTCCTCCATTTCCAAGGTCCTACATTCCCATGGTCCTTCATTCGCAAACCCTATGTTCCCATGGTCCTCCATTCCCAAGCCACTATGTTACATTCCCTAATAATCCTATGGTCCAATATATCCAGTGCCCTTTGTTCCCAAGGTCCTGCATTGCCTGGGCCCTCTTTACATACGGTTCTCCATTCCCAAGACCCTATGTTCCTATAGTACCACTGTTTCCAGATTCCGAAGGCCCCAAGGCAGTATGGGGAAAATATATCCTTCATTCCCAAGGTGCTATATTCCCAGGATACTACATCCCTAGGGCCATGTGTACCCAAGGTCCTGCAACCCCATTTCCCCATATTCTCATGGTTTTACATTCCCAGGGGCCTTTGTTTTCAGTGTCCTATATTCCCGGGGGCCTATGTTCCTAGGGTCTTACAGTACTGTGTTCTTGGGCTCTTTTATTTAATGGATTGGATGAGAGATAAATGAGCTAGCCAGCTAGCTGAGAAATGGAGAAAGCCAGCTAGCTAATTGTTTGAGTGAGATACACAAGTACACTATGAAAAATTAGCTAGCTGTCTAATTCATTGGGTAACTGAAAAATAAATTAGCATGCTAGCTCGAGGAAAACTAGCAAACTAGGTTTATTTTGTGGCTTAAATTATCTAAACTGCTGGGGTTATCAACCAGCCGCAACACTTCCTCACCAACTCAGGCGCCCATGGAGCAGGGTGACAGCTATAGGGGAAAAGGAGTGCAAGAGAGTGAAGCGGAAGGTTCCTAAATGTGGAAATGAGCAAATTACACTATCAGATAGACCCGCTACCCCCACCCCCCAGGTAACACAAATATACAATCTGCCATTAAAGGAACAACTGAAGAGAGCATATGCAGTCAAGCAAAATAGAAGAGAGTGAAAGAGTAAAGAAAGAGACGAAGTGGGAAAGAAAAGAAGAGCGAAAGAGAAAGAAGAAAAAGGAGATGAGGAGAGAGGAGAGAGAGAAAAGATTAGAGGGAAAAGAGACAAAGAGAGAAGTGACAGAGGAGGACAAAGACAGTAAGACAAAGGGGAGAGAAAAGAAATTGAGGAAAGAGAAGAGGAGAAAAGAGAGACGAAGAGAGAGGGGAGAGAGAGGAGAAAAGGAGAGAGAGCGAGAGAGAGAGGCAGATCTGGCAGGGGAAGATCTGAAAGCGCTGGTTTGGACAGCATGGTGTGATGGTGGAGAGGCGTATCGGAGGGGCGGGACTTTACCTAAAAGCTTTCGTCTCTGACTGGTGGATTTTGGTCTGTCTTGGAATGACGGACAGACTGATAGACAGACACACAGACAGACAGACCTATTGACTCGTGTCTTTTTTATGGCTAAGATGCGCTCAACTATACACCTGTCTGTGTGTCTGTCTGTGTGTGTGTGTGTGTGTGTGTGCCCATGTGTCTGTCTGTGTGTGTGTGTCTGTGTATCTATGTGTTTGTGTGTGTTTGTGTGTGTGTGCCTGTGTGAATGTTTGGATGTGTGAGTGTGTATATCTGTCTCTACTCTTCCTGTATGTTATGAGATACTCAAGCATAGCACTCAACAACAGTGCCTCTAGTGCCATTTCATAGGTATACATATTATTATTATTACTATTATTATTATTATTATTATTATTATTATTATTATTATTATTATTATTATTATTATTATTATTATTATTATTATTACTTGTTTTTGGTCATTTTATCCAGTACATGTTATAACGTGACAATACAATAATAATATTTATTATTATCATTATAATCCTACAGCAGTATCTGAGATGTAGACATATTGAGAAGATTTAGGATATTTACACTTGCCCAGATATGATATCATTTTTTATGTGAGGTATTCACCTTTAATTTGGGCTCCGTCCAAATTAAAATATCTTTTTCAATAGAGTAGAGAGGAGTACTAAGTTACTGAGATGTGACATTTTCGAATAATATGCTACACAACAACCTTGAAGAAACTTAAAGAGAATAAAGCAAAGGCTGAAGTTCCAGAGTGTGAGGAACAGAGCGGGTTTTATGTGAAACTGACTTGAAACTGAACTGTTACAGTGGAGGTGAATGGAACCAGACATCTGCCTCTAAAAGCTCTTCACTGAAAGTTCCTCCATCAGATGGTTCTGGTTGCGCCGCCTGACGCCTGAGACGAGTTCTGAGAAGATTCTGGTCCTGAACCTAAACCCGTTTATGGTGGAGGGATACATGCAGGGAATTGTGAGGTAAAATAGTCCCCAAAGAAAAGAGATTTAGTTCAGATTCACTATTTTACATCATTAACATCCATATAAACACTCGTGGAGCTTCACTGGGGGGGCAGAGAATAAAAGTCTGGATTAGTGATGGAGACGTCTCGTTCCATTCACCTCCACTATATTAGTGTTGGAGATTTCTGGTTCCATTCACCTCCACCATATTAGGGTTGGAGATTTCTGGTTCCATTCTCCTCCACTATATTAGTTTTAGAGACGTCTGGTTCCATTCACTAACACTGGAGAGAAGTCAGAGACTCTACCTTCTCACACTGAAAACATTTTGGTTGACTTTCTTTTTATCTCAGTCACTGAAATGTGTTGGGAAAATGTAAAAAATCATGGATTTCACCATGAAAGCTTGGAGAAAACGCTGGAAGAAGAGAACCCCTATAGACTCGTGCTCTGAAATGTCCCTCGGCTGCACGTCCCGTTACGCATCGCCCTCCAGGTCAACCATAAAATGGTCTAATTAAGGAAAAATATGTAAAAAATGAACATCAATCATCAATTAAACCTTAAATAACACTTACGGTAAAAAGCGCCTTAATTACAGGTCAGAGTGGACTGCTGCTCCACCTCCATCACTTTAGCGTAAAACGTCGGCTGCTTCGAATCCGAACCCCAAAGGAAACCGTTTCTAACCCTAAAGACCTCGTCACACAGCCAGCGAGGGACCGCCCAACGCGCTCATACCTTTAAATTGCATTGATTACGTCTCACATTACAAACTGATCTGCTGCAAAGATTTACAAAATATATATTTCACTGCGGAACCATAATACTGCTCTTAAGACTCGGGGAACTCAGCACGGAGGGAGGGAGAGCGAGGGAGAGAGACAGAGAGGAAAGTTTGATTGATGAATACATACCGGAATGTATGTATCAGTATTTTACACCAGGAGATGAGCAATGTTGAAGAAACTCTAGAGGAAAAACGTCACATATTTTTCTCAACTTACGTTCAATTTATAGCTTCCGATTACGTTCATGTATGACTTTTATTACTTTTTAATAGAAATACCAATCAAGGGTACTGCAATCAAATTTTTGGGGGTTGAGTGGGTAAATATCTTTTAAGGAGGGTTTGGGGGTGTAATAATTCAAAATTTTGTCGACGGGGGTGGATGAAAGAGTGGGTGTGGATGAAAATAATTGTGTTGAACATCAAGCAGCTCAAGCTAATACTCTAATTTAATTCAACTGTCAAGAGACCCCCTGTTGAAACTTTTAGGGGGGGGGGTCTCCATTCTAAATCGGGGGAGACCCAGACCCCACAAGACCCTTAGAGAGTCTTCAATAAGACAGATAATGACAAAATAATCGTTTTTGCCTGAAACGCATCATTATAAATGAATCGTTTTGACTGGGATCATGTTTGTGTGTCTTGTTTGGCAGAAATAAAAACCATCTTTACATTTTTGACCCTCTCGACCTTTAAACAAATGGAGAACGGCCAGAAGTTCAGACGCAAACAGAACGTAAACACGACTCATACCATGAATAGTAAATTTGATTGATAATAGAGAAAAAGGACAATAACTGTGTTTCTACGGGATAAAGGGAGTTAATCGGGCTGTTGAGGGATGCAGAGAGGTGATTTGAGATGGGGTGGGGGGTCCATGCATGTTATTTATTAATATATTTTGGACAAATAACATCAAACAGAACTTTCAGAACATGACGAGAGACCTACGCGTATAACGGACCCCTGATCCATCACACCCCACACTCCATTTATACAAACACAACAGACATACAGGACTGTACAAAGGTCTCAGGCACCTGTGAGAATATTTAAAAACTCTTTAGATATTCGGTGAGCCTCTTTTCACCTTAATATTATTAAACTTACTGAATAAAACTAAAGAATAAAGTCTAATACCACAGTGATGTTCTGTTCAGTGTATCAGTGAGTTCTGGTGTTCAGTATTACTGTAGTTTAACCAGAAACCTGTTTCGACTCGATCAGCCCTTCATTCAATTAAACCAGGACCTGCTGATGGAGTTTCACCATCCCAACAACGGCTGGAGGAACCGAGGAGGAATCTGGAACCCAACCTGTGTTCTCCTCACCAGCTCACACAGTATCAACTACTGTTACACACAGAACTAATCTGATATTGTTACACACGGAACTGATCGTGATAGTTTTACTGCTTCATGTTTGTTTGTATTCATTTTAATGTTCACTTTACTGGTGGTAAGTCGCTTTAAATTTCACGCACTGAGAAAAACGGCTTTAATGAATTGGTATAGGGGCCCAAGACTTTTGCACAGTACTGTGAGAATATTAAAATGTGGGACATTAATGCGTTGGAAATGTTTCGTGGATCCATACTGGGTTGGACATGCTCATTCAGTGCAAGCGTCTAAAACAGACCCTTAAATATCAATTAAACACAACATACACTAAACCGCGCACACGCGTCGTTACCACTGGATCAACATACTTTTAGTCTGATTCAGTTGAATGATCCAGAGATTGGAGGTTTCAGCTCCCTCAGCACCCACAACTCCCTTTCCCACCACAAAGATATGGAGGCCCCAGTGAATATCAATTTAAAAACAGATTTAATGAATACAGTTGCAACGTTATGTCCAAAATGTCTAAATGAATCAATGAATACTATATTTAGATTTTTGGAAATAAAACTGCCATTTTCCTCCAAATTCTTCCATTCTTTTTTTAGGTTTGCATTTAAAAGTGTATGAAGTGAGTTTACTTTTGGAAGCCAGTCCTTTTTAATAGTGAGTTTAAGGGATATTACCATTTTATGACCTAAAATTAAAACATGAAGTTATTTCTTTGTCTATTTTTGCATCTAAAAGCTTCAGAAATGACGCTGGTTGATCATTAATCAACTCTTACACAATTAAACTTTCACAAACATGCTGAATTCTCCTTTCGGCTTCAGTTTATTCGGACAAATTAACCGTGCTTCCAAAAAACTAAATTAAGTATTCATTCATTTTCTTTGTTTTTGTTTGTACCTAAAATTAAGTCCAGTAATTTCTGGCGAGAATTAGTTTATACTTTAGACTTTATAATGTTCTTGTCTGTGCGTGTCAGATCCTGTCCTGATTCAGAAAAGAAACTCAGATGTTTAAGATAAAAAATTCCGAAATTGTTAGTAATTTCATGTACTTTTGCAGCTGAAAGGTTGAAATCTCTTGGTCTGCAGTTTATTCGGCGTGTTTGGTGCTTTCTCTCCTCTCGACCCCCTCCCTCCTTTCCACTCCCACCATTTTTAGATACATGTGGAAATAAAAGGAATGTTTTCTCTGCGCAGGAAAAAAGAAGCTGCAATCCGACATGATGCAACCGGTTCATGTATTCATATTCATATCATATTTGACTGCATGCGATACTTTAGAGCTTCACTTCTCCCTCGTCAGCTTAAACACCTTTAAACACTGGCTAACTGGGAGTAACTTCCAACAGACGTCCCAGAGGCTCATGGGTACCGTAGTAACTACGTGGCTCCCTTGGTTTAGGTCATTAGATACGAGTTTACTGTACCCTACACATGGTTAAGTGAATATTCGTCCGAATGCGGTGCTTCGTTATGCAGATAGGATTGGTTAGAGTAACTTATATGTACTGTAGTGCACTATGGGTAACAGGGCAGGTCATGGATGGGGACGCCATCTCCCTGTTTTAGAAATGCGGGCTCCCCCTACTGGGCATTCATATTATTGCATTAAACGACTGACTCCCTCCGCATGAGGGTGGGGTGCTTAAACGTTTTTTTTAACCGGACCTCCATTACCTTATCTGGAGCGGACAGCTGTTCACCACAAACTATAATTTTACAAGCCCTATAACTGTACTGAGGGGAAAAAACACTGCATTGTTGCAAGAAAATACAAAGTGTGATGGCATGGCTGATATAAAACCAGTTTATTGAGACACTTAACTGGCATTTATAAAAAAAATATGGTTATGATGGGGAATCAAATCTGCTTATAATGGGGTATCAAATCTGCTCATAATGGGATATTGAATCTGCTTATAATGGGGTATCAGTGACTCTCCTCACTGCTGAAGGATGGGAGTGAACTCAAAACATTTATGGTCGAGGATGGCTGAAATCAGGTGGAGCGAACAACATGGGTGGGGAAAAAACACACAGCCACGAAAGAAATTAGTCCATTTCGGGGGTACATGCACTTACATTACCAGTCAAACGTTTCCGACCTATAACACACTCATTATTCTTTGCTATGAAATAAATATACAGCATGCTTAAGACCTCAGCCCCTTTATTAGCCAGAAAATGTCATTTTTTATTCATCACTACTCACCTACAGCTAAAAAAATATTAACTAATGATAACGTGGATCTAGGTTTATCAAGTGACACCCAATAGGAAATTAACTTGCGAACAGTCAGTTAATTTGACTCTGCATCATCAACAACCAGTTAAAAGGAGCATTTTTTCAGATTCCCCTACAAGAAAACTCGTTTAGACGTTAAAAAATACAACATTTTCAGGCTAATGTTCCTTCTAGTTCTCCTCCAAGGAACATCGTCTGGCTCTGCCGTCCCTACACACAAGGTAAACCCAGTCCAGACTGGTCCCGGTCGGGTTAAAGCCAGTCCAGACTGGCCCCGGTCTGGTAAAGCCAGTCCAGACTGGTCCCGGTCTGGTAAAGCCAGTCCAGACTGGTCTCATTCTGGTAAAGCCAATCCAGACTGGTCTCATTCTGGTAAAGCCAGTCCAGACTGGTCTCATTCTGGAAAAGCCAGCCCAGACTGGTCTCATTCTGGTAAAGCCAGTCCAGACTGGTCTCATTCTGGTAAAGCCAGTCCAGACTGGTCCCATTCTGGTAAAGCCAGTCCAGACTGGTCCCATTCTGGGAAGCCAGTCCAGACTGGTCCCATTCTGGTAAAGCCAGTCCAGACTGGT
>JBBKCR010000006.1:853340-869477 GCA_037577295.1 Ladigesia roloffi | reverse complement strand
TGTGTGTGTGTGTGTGTGTGTGTGTGTGTGTGTGTGTGTGTGTGTGTGTGTGTGTGTGTGTGTGTGTGAAATGAACAGGTTGCTATTTTTTCTGAACTACTTCAGTGTGTGTGTGTAAAAATAAGAAACGCCTCCATATGTGTTGAGTGCAGTAGTGTGTGTGTAAACAGCTTTTCTATGGTCTGTATTCCAGCAGCTTTACTTCTGATTCAGTTTCTGATGGATGAATCAGAGTCTCACACACACACACTCTGCTCTTTACAACACACTCTGCTAATTTACAATTGTAAATTAATGAGTGTTGTGTAGTTTAAAATGTCTATGGTATAATGTATTATATATATGTATTTTGTATTTTTTTTTTGGTTTATTTTGAATCAGGTGTTAGTTAATAGTGCATAAAACAATAGTGACCTGCACATTTTACACAGACACACTCCACACACTACAAAAGCAATAACCAGGAAATATATCATTTTTTCCCACCCATGGCTTGATGTTGCCATGGTTACCTCATCCTCCCCACAACCAAGGACTCACCTGTGGAACAGTCGACACCGCTCTCCGAAATGACACCGGCCCATGAGGAAGAACCGGCAGACGTCCGGCCCGCCCGAGTCCGGCCTCGCCGCGTCCCTGTCTGAGGGAGGAGAACAGACATTACTGCACTACAGCACCAGGACCTTCAATTTAACACACATTCCATCAATACATGTTTAAAAAAGATAACAAGAAATAACAAAAATATGAAAAAAATGCAAGGAATAATGTTCGAAGAACAACCCAGAAGAAATACACAATTGCAAGAAACACAGGAATAAAAGCGATTCTATAGTGCCCCCCCCTTGGTTGAGGTCAATTAAAATTTTCACTCATCCAGCAGTGTGGCCAATGGAGTGACGCCTTGCGTGGGTTTATGAAGTATGGTGGGCATCGACCCAAGGGTTTATGAGTAATTGTAGTTTAAGTAATTGTATTCAAAACCGACAAGCTTAATCTGCATGTTTTTAATATTTATTGATGAGTGTTCTGCAGTTCAGATGGACAACGATGGCCTCATTCGATTAGGCTGATGCCAAGGACTAATATGCAACAACAATTTTGAAAATCGGACCTACGCTTCAAAGTTGCTGAGACTTAAAGCAACAGTGCTAGTTATAGCGCCACCTATTGGTGCAAAGGTGAGACTGTTGATGCCTAAGTGGCTATTGGAATCCCACATGTACTTGCCAAATTGCAGAGCTGTGCACTGAGAAATTCTCTGCAGTGTGTGCTTGAACCCGTAACAAGACGAGAGACATGGCAGCAGAGGCAGTAGGTGATGGACACACATCACACGTGTGGAGCTACTTCACAAAAACACCCAGGGGAGCTGCACAATATGCAAGTCGGAGATAAAGTACAATAAAAGTACAATAAATATTATGCACGGTCATCTGTAATACACCCACTGGCTAACATGGGTGAGGCTAGCACTGCTCCAGTGGATTAATTTTTAAAAATTGTAAGAAATCGTAGCTTTAGAATAGATTTCTATGATGCTAACTCTATGGTGCAATTTTTAATCTTATTAATTCTGAAAGTTTAAACCCCTTTCTCACTTTACTGTTACACTGCCTGATTATCTACATATTGTACTGTCTCAGATTTACATCCCGTTCTGTTACGGGGGGCAGCGCGAGGAAGGGGATGGGGAAACCAGGGCTCCATTCGGTTACTTTTATTAACTCAAAACCAAACACAAATCAAACCTGGCACGCGGGCCGTCAGGAAACTCCAAACAAGACAAGATACAAAAGGGAGTGAGGTGAGGGTGAGGCGATGCACAGATGGGGCATTCACAAACAAATCAGACTTAAATACAAGCACAAACGAGACTTAAACAGGGAACAGGTGAATACAATACATAAACAGAACCTACAGACACTTGCTCTTAAACCATGTGACACAGACACGAGTGTCAACAAAAAAGTCACAAAACAAACCCAGGAATACAAAGAATGTGAAAACCCAAACAAACAGTGCACAAACCCAAAAATGGTGGCTAAAAACAGCCCCTTTTACACATTCATACTACTGTTACATTGCTAAATTGTCTATTTGTTGCATTGTTTCTGTCATCCCTTGTTCAATGTGGTTCACAGCGTCCTGTGCAAAAATCATACTTATGGTGCAATACTAATCACTCTGGGTTTATACTCTGTGTCTATATTATTTTACATTGTTATGGTGGATCGTAATTTAGTGTAGGCCTATTCATTCAGTTAGACTCATGACTATGCCGCTTAACGTTCACTAGAATTGTTGGAGTGACCATAACAGATGGTGATGGACAATCTGTGAATGAACACAACTGGACTTAATCTCAACTCTATGGAATGCCATTAGTCCCTGTAACCTCCAGAGATGCAATAATAAATACAAGCTAATACTCTAGCAAACACTTGGACCACTATAGCGATCGCCCATCACCACCATAGCTACCACCTAGGAATATCCTCGCAACTCACCTAAGGTCCCAGAACACCCACCCAGCAAAGCCTTGCAGCCACTTTGAATGCAGTGAGTAATGTCTATCAAAGCAGCACTGCAAAAATCAAGGCAACACTACCATGAACTGAGAGTAACACCTTGGCAACCACCTATAAACTTTGTCTGATCAAATATTTCTGTCAGGTCTGCGAAGGTCTCTGGACCCCATTTCACAATGTCTTGCTTTCTCGGCTATACTTCGTCGGAGTCGGTTGGTAACTTACACAACCTTACATTAGATTAGATCTTTACAACATGACTGTCATTATTTGTTGTTTCATAACTTTTCAAGCTGCAAGACGAGCGCCCGGCTGACCATTTACACTTCACAGGAGATCCACACTCTCATCTGTACCGAAGTCAGTTACAACGCCACGGTTTCTGCCAGGATGTTCTTGTTTTTGTCTGGAATCTTATTCCTGTCTGTTCATCTCTGCTCTGCTAGATATGTGGTAAATAATTAAGATTCTAAGTACAGTTTTCCTGTAGGAACGAATGGATTTTCATGAACATATGTGTGATGATAACCTTCGCTGTTGTGTTTTCTTGATCTCTGTTTCAATAAAGGGGGAACATCGTGGATTGGTAAGACCAACTGTGATAAAAAGTTAACGCTTATTTACAGTTCCTTATACTTGCAAGAAAATGGACATTATAAGCTAATTATACATAATATATCTCTTAACATTTAATACTTTATGACTGTAAGTAAATTTATGCTTTCTATTTGCCCCGTTGGTCCAAGATTGGCATGGGATTTGCTGCTATGGCGGGAAAAGTGAGTGTCTGTTTACTTTTTTTATGTCTTATACTAGACTGCAGTTAAACGGCCCAGTAAATTATTCAGCAGAGGAGCGGGGGTGGGGGGTGGGGGGGGGTGGATGTACATTTGGACATTAAAAAGAAATTCCTCTGATCTCTGCAGCCTCCGCTACCCCCTAGGGAAGAAAAAATTACTTTTCCAATATTGAGCATCACTGATGTAAGGTCATTTTTCGATTCTCTACTGAAATTATGACAATTGTTGGGTTCTATAACAAGGACTGCAGTCAAGTGTGTGTGTATATTTGTGTGTGTGTGTTTCATTTAACAGATTCCAGAGCTTTCTGGATATGGATCTGGATCTGGATCTGGGTCTGGATCTGGTTCTACATTTGGTTCAGGATCAGAGTCTGGATCCGGTGATGGAGATTAAGTTCATTGGTAAATACAACAAATGTAAAAATCTGCATGTATGTATTTAGAAAAAAATTGTCTGATTTGTAATCCTTTTATGTTTTCATGTTTTTGCTTCTGAAATCTCAAGGAGGCAAGCAGTTCCAAAGTAGAAGAAGATGGCTCAGAATTAAAAAAATAAGATATTGGACGATTGGCGATTTGCTGTTGACTGCATTAAACACCATCAGAAAGTTCTGAGCTCCTGTATGTGAGGGTACTGATGTTTTTGGCAAAAGTAAAAGCATATTTTATCTTAAAAGCTTTTAAAGAAAATGATCTTAAATTCTAATTTTCTGTCTCTCAAATGTTCTTACTTGGAATATAATACATATGAAAAATTGTGCATTTTTAAAAATGTAGTGTCTAATAAAAAATGTTATTATAATAAATTGGATCTGAAATAAAAAGATCTACTCAGAAACTCTAAATCTAAAATTTGAAAGACTGGACACAAAAAAACGCTTTTTTCACTTATCATTTCTATCAGTGAAGATAGTTCTTCTGTTGCACAATGTTTCACAACCTTTTTGCAATGTTTTGCAAGTCCGAGGACCATTGATCAGCTCACCCTTACAAAAGATGATGTTGTAAGTTTACAAATGTGTGCCAATAATATTAGATTTAGTTTAGTGTACAACCAATAAATGGACGGTTCTCGTGACAAGACCTTGTCTGGAACTATAAGACTAATTAGCACTGTGTGAACTGACACACGGTGAACAATAGAAATTAAGAGAAGGGTGTGCACAGTTTTTACTACATTTTATTATTACAAGTGCAAACTGCAAACACAAGTCCCGTGTCATTCAAGTACATATATCAAATAATCCACCTGCTGCTGATGGTGAGCAAGGGGGTGGGTTTAGGAAGGGGCGACAGCTGCGGTTAACCCCCCCCCCCTCTTGGAGGACAACTTTATTTTTAATTACAACAATCAATAGACATCATAAATGTGCCACATTGTGACATTAACACATAACATAAAATGTTCTTGCATTTAACATTTACCACAGAGGAAAGGAAGAAAAAAAGAAACACTGATTAAAAACAACAAAAGGTAAAGAGAAATGTTAATGTGTGTGTGTGTGTATGTGTGTATATGCGTGTATGGTGCTGTGGCTAAAATGCATGCGGTGAAGTTTGTGAGTGGTGACATGGGTTCTGTGGAGAACTTTATACTGGATTAGTTGAGTCTAGGACTGAGCGGTATAAAGGGTATACGCTAGAAATATATGGTGAATTTGGCCAACGGTAGTAGAGATCTTGGTTATACCGCCCTAACGCGATAGTGCCTGCTAGAGTTTAGATTCTCTGCCCGAACCCGACACGGGCCGAGCCCGGCCTGGCCCGCAGGTCGGGTTCGGGCAGAATATTTTAGCTAAGTTAAATTGCTGCGTGTCATGCGCCGCAGCGCTCCAGCTCCCCCCACTGGCCACATTACACCGGTCCTGCTGGGCTGGACTGCAGAGCTTAAAGTGCAACATGGAGCTTGAAGACATGAAGAAGAAAATAAAAACGAGAGAATTAACTTTGAGCAAGTTTGGAGGAAAGTCGGAGGTGTGGAACCATTTCCAGCAAGTCGTGTGCAGGGACAACGTCTGTGTGTGGTGTATTTCCTATAAACTCTGTCTGCCGCTGTTTTCAGTTAGACACTCGTAATTTACAAATGGCTTTAAAGGACCAGAGTGTCTCGGAGTTTCACCACAACCCAGTAGTTCAGCAGATCTGATTGGGTCAGATGAATTTAGCGAACTTATCCAGTATATTTGTGAATGAACTATTCTTTTGTATCAAAAGCCCTTTTTCAGTGTTGTCTTTGCTGTTTTACAGAAGGAAACAACTTTTTTTATACGTCTCGGATAGTCATTTTGGGCCAAAATATTCGGTGAAAAGCACAAAATAAAAACACTGATTTCACTTAATCTGCGAAAAAATGATCTTTTTCACTTTTTTAATAGGTAATTAAAAAAGGACATCTATGGTTAAGGTCACATATCAGGTTTTGGGTGATTGTTTATGTGGTGGAAAGTATGAAACAGAGAAGAATGACTGTCTTAAATGTAGAGGTGAGTTTCAGAGTGGAGTGTAATCTGTAAGACTGGATCTGCAAGTCCAGTGGTTTGTGTTTGCTTTAATCCCTTTCAGTCCAGCCCAGTGACTCAAACGGGACTTCTGTTTGGCACCATAAACATCATGACAACTACAACCTGCAAGGCGCCTCAGATTCATGGGCGTCTCCAGTAGAGTTTGCTTTGCTACTTTTATAGCAACGGGTGAAAATATGGCCCTCACAATGAAGAGCTGCAACCTTTGGTTTATGTAACCAGTTTATGGTTTATGAGTCATTTTAAAATGCCGTAAGCCTGATGAAATCTCTCGTCCAGCTAGAATGGAGCGAAGCCTTTGGTAACTCCATAATACGCCTCCTCGGAATAGTCTACCATCATCTGGTCCAAGTTCCTGGAGGCCTGGTGGTGGTTTGGTTGTTTTTGAAGGAACATTTTGGCAAGAAAATGTAATTTTCCACTCACCCCTAGTCGAGATCCCAATCATACAGGGATAAAGTTGCTTTCATTCAGTTACAAGCTGAAGTTTTGTTCACTCTTGTAACTCACAGTAAGTCATACTGAGTCCTAACCACTAGGCCACCAGCTACCCCAAAGATCGGTTCTAAGAAAAGCCTAACGTTCACAATGTTCCCCAGACACTAGATGCGGTTGTTCATTCAACACATGCTGTGCTTCAGTCGTTCAGAATAGGAGCTACAGGGCGAACGTCACCAACACTAGAAGTCAACACTCACCCAAATCTTTTGGTCCCCAAAACCTCTCTGGACCCTTAAACCACATCCAGCTCTTCATTAAGGTGGACCGAGACTTGTGGACGTGGTTTGACCTGTTCTAGAATCAGTTATTCTGTGTTCTAAACCAACTCCACTAGTCTGTTCAACCTTAATGGAGAAGTTCAGTTCATTTTTACAGCTCACAGTAAGTCATACTGTGTCCGAAACCACTTCCACTAGTCTGTTCAACCTTAATGGAGAAGTTCAGTTCATTTTTACAGCTCACAGTAAGTCATACTGTGTCTGAAACCACTTCCACTAGTCTGATCCACCTTAATAAAGTGGTTCAGTTCATTTTTACAGCTCACATTAAGTCATACTGTGTCCTAAACCACGCCCACTAGTCTGATCCACCATAATGAATTGGTTCAGTTCATTTTTACAGCTCACAGTAAGTCATATTGTGTCCTAAATCATGCCCACTAGTCTGATCCACCTTAATAAAGTGGTTCAGTTCATTTTTACAGCTCACATTAAGTCATACTTTGTCTGAAACCACTTCCACTAGTGTGATCCACGTTAATGAAGTGGTTCAGTTCATTTTTACAGCTCACGGTATGTCATATTGTGTCCGCAACCACTTCCACTAGTCTGATTCCACCTTAAGGAAGTGGTTCAGTTCATTATTACAGCTCACAGTAAGTATTACTGTGTCTTAAACTGTATGCACAAGTCTATCTGAAAGCTGTATGTGGTTTAAGTCCAGAGACGTTTTAAGGATTTGGGTGACTATTAACTTCTCAAGTTAGCTACATTCATCTCACAGCTCCAGTTCTGGACTAAAAAAACAAAACACGTCTTAGCTGATCGACCATATGGAGTGAGTCATATATTTGGTACATTTAATGTTTAGCCAAACTATTCCTATACCTGTGCTGGGTCCAGGCCAAACCAGGACGGGAGCTTGGTGATGTTCTTAAAGGTACAATTAGGCAAAAATCAAATGTATCCAGTATTACACTGACATCAGATCAGCTGAGAAGGGTTTAGCTTCTTTGGTCCAGTACTGGAGCAACATGGCTAAACGTCACTAACACTAGAAGCCAATAGTCACCCAAAACTACTCGGGACACTCAAATATCATTCAGCCCTTCATTAGGGTAATCAGATTTTTAGACATGGTTTAGGAGACAGTAAGACTTGCTGTGAGCTGTAAAAATGAAATGAACTTCTTCATTAATGTAGATCAGACTTGTGGATGTGGTTTAGGACAATGTATGACTTGATGCAAGCTGTAAAAATTAAATAAACTTCATTGCCTGTGTTGATCCTGACTAAAACATTTTCTGCCAGAGCCATTTTTAGTTTAGAGTACGATACATAGTTTCTGTTATAAATACACCTGACATACAACTGTACATGATCAGTGTCTAAAAACATTACTTACAATGTTTTTACTAATTTAAAGCTACACATTTGAATATCAAAGACATTTCTAGACACATCTCTAGACTCAAATGTCAGTACAACTAGCAAATATCCTAAAATACATCTCGCAATGTCAGGAAATACCTGCTTGTGTTTCTGGCTCTCCTGTGAGTGGGTTCCCTGCTGCTGCCTCTTCAGAACACTCCATGACTGAGGATTTAAGGCCTTGGATATGTCCAGAGTCCAGAGATGATCTGCAAGTCCAGATTAATTCCTTTTAACTAGACATCTGTGAACACATCAGGGCTGTTGACATGACACTTCTTCTCTTACACAACTGCTATTCAGAGATACAAGACCATCAGGAGCTTCATAAACTGCAGAAGTGAGAGAAATGTCTTTTACAGAAAACTGTGAATAACCACGGCAAATTTTACCGCTGTGTTCTCTGAAAACCTGGGCTGTCAAGTGAAAAGCAGGTCAAAATACCTGAGATGGCTCCAGTTTTCAGCCACTGGTTTTAATTTATAAAATTAATTCATAAAACGCACAAACAACCATAAGACCCGATCCAGTAAATGAAGTTTTGAAGAGTTTAACCAGCTCACCTCAGTGGACGAGCTGATCGAGTGTAATAGGGAAGTAAGTGTGCGTGTTTGTGTGTGTGTGTGTGTGTGTGGGTGTGTGTTTCTGTGTGTAGGGGGATATTCCACCATGACATCATCCTGGATCCTAGAACACGTGTTTCTCTGATTTTAACAAATTAAATTTAATTCACTCAGGTTTTCATAAAAAAGACATAACAGAATAAGATTAAACACTGATATACTTTACAAAAGCTAGTGACTGTGCACTTCAAAATCAAAGTCGAGAAAATGTAAATAAAATGTGACCTATTTCATTCAACATACTTTGTAGGCCATTTGAACCCTGATAAAAAACACGACTAAAACACATAATTTTAACAATAATAATAATTATTGTTGTTGTTACTGTTATAATTGTTTTATTATTACAAAATAATAACCACAATTAATATACTAACTTTTAATTTGCTTAAAGTGTTACCGGGGAAAACGCTCGGTCTACCTCATGTTCGTGATGTATTCTGGGTATTGTTGTTTTTGTAAACAAAGCCGTCCTCCCACATTCAGTTGTTTAAAGACTGTGTAAAAATCTTCACAAACACCATAAATGGGCAGATATAATGGGATATAAATAAATAAAGGTACACATTATAATGTTTAAAATGCACATTATAGTGGCTATAGAGGGGTAATCATAATAATACAGCGAATTATTAATAATAAGACACATTATAGTGATTAAGCAATAATAATGTGTACTATAATATGGTACAATGTGTATTATAACAACAGTATAATTATTATAATAAACATTATGGTGATTATAGCGATTTAATCAAAAATGATAAATTATTTAATAATAATGCTCATTATATGGTGATTATAGCGATATGATATGCTTTATACTCTTGGTGTATATAACTGGAGAGGGCCTTGTCATACATTTAAATTCCATTCCTTTTATGTCCTATTATAAATAAAAGACATTCAACTTGAGGAAATGTAAATTGGCTGAGCTTTAGCATCTCCTTTCTGTTAATTATGGAATCTTAGAAAGCAAACCATATAATACGTCCACCCTGTCATGAAAATATACAGTGTTTTATATGGGTATAATCAGTGCTTGAAGTGGGAAAAAATAAGTGCAGGAACTCTAATTTTCCGACATATTCTCGGACCACTATCGCTGCGTCTGATCAGTTTCAGTAAGTACCGGAACGCAGAAAAACTTGCGAACTCCAAAAGATGAAAATACAGAAGTTCTGGAACTGTGTTCCGCTGCATTCCGGCCCACTTCAACCACTGGGTATAATGTCCTTTTTCCTTAATAGGGTTATTCCTTTTTTTAATTACAAATAAATACAATATTTTGTACAAACTGTCCATTTCAAATTAACTCCTACCATTCGCACATATATTTTTTTACATTTTTAGATATTTGTATGTAGGTTTTATTTGCAGATTCTTTTGCCCTAGACTTACAGGATACAGGACACATATGATTATATATACACAAATATTTAACTGTAAAAAAAAAATTAGATTATCAAAATATTAACATGACAGGGTGGACCAGCACACGACTGGGTGGACACATAATCTAGTCCGGCAAAATATTAACATTTATTCAAACTGAATTTGCTCAAAATGTCAATTAAAATTGTGCATTTAATTAAATTAAATTGTGTCATGTCACTGGAGTACAAGAGAGGAGAAGAAAAACAAACTCTGAAGCTGTGCTCTCTCAGTGAGTTCCCTTCTTCTTCCATGTCTCTCTGTCTTTCTTCCATCTATCCCTTTCTTTTTGGAGGTACGCTTCTCTTCTGAGTTAGCATTCCTGGTGTTTTCTACAGTTACTGCTGCACTGTCCTGAATGACGGCGAATTCTGTGTAAATTGCAATATCAACTATTAATGTGTACAATGAGTGATATGTTCTCCCTTTTGTGTGTATGTCCACCCCAGGGGCTTCAGAAGCATTTTTTATGTTAGGGGGACGTGTGGGGGCGGGGTTCGTGTGTATGGGCGGGTTTGTGTGTGTGTGTGTGTGGGGTGGGGTTTGGGTGGCAGCTGAGTTGCTGCGTACCTGCAAATCTCGTCCTTTTAGGGAACGGGGGTGTTTGGAAAGTGCCGCTGAATATTGAATCTTTCATAAAACAATCCACACCCGTTTATCGATAAAAGAACACACACCACTGGAAATCAGCTCAGGTTTTCCTCCAAATCACCACATGCAAGTGAAGTGACACGTCAATGCTCAGACAGGCCGCTCGGATTTCCAGCGCTGTGTCTCCTTCTATCGGTTAGTGGAGTGGATTCTTTCAAGAAAGTTTCAAGATTCAACAGCGATGGTGAACTAATTAATTATGTTTAATGTGGGGGTCCACCCTATCGGCGGTAAATGACTGACAGGGTGAACAACAGTTAGCATTTCATGTCTATCTTTTTATCTAATTTCATAATATCAAACTGTCATTAGCTAACTAGCTAGTCTGTTGTTAAAAATATTTGTATGCAATAAAACTTGCATATTTTGAAAAATGTGTACACTAATCGTGTCCTCATGTATTATGCTGATAGGGTGGACATGGTTAGCATGAGTAGAGCAAGTATACACACAACTTATCCATGGAAAATAGGTCAATACAAAGATCATCAGACACATTTACCTCAGCGGTTTCCAGCCACTGAGTAGAGAAAAAAAACATTGTTGTGCTGTCACACTTTCATTAAAGGAAACAGATTTCTCAATATGACAGTCTGGACAATTGAAAACTCTTAATTTTTTATTAATTGAATTGTTACTTTTATTACCAAATTTTAAATGTACTTAAGTTGAGATGTAAAAGAAAAACAATACATTTTTTCATATTGAAATCTGTGTGGTGCACGTTGCCATCCCAAAATAGCATGTATTCATTCACACAAATATGACAAAAATCTTGAAAATGAATGTAAGATGCCAGGAAATTGGGTCGATGGATGCACGCATGAAGCTCAATATAATACATCCGTTGTAACAAATTGTTTATATCCAGCACAGCAAAAGAACCACTCAGGGATATTGACCCGTATATGTGTGCTATAATCATATTATTGGAATTATCGTAATTAATATAGTGTTTTAATCATAATAAAATGTTGTCGTGAGGTTCGTGTCTCTCTGTGTGTGTGTGGGGGGGCGTTGTTAAGGACATGGCGCGTGACTCCCTAGCACGTGACCGATGGCACGGGTGGAGAGACGGACGAACGTAAACATTGTTGAAGTTTTTGGGAGCAAAATGTCAGAATTTAGGCGAAACGGGGCGAAATGTAGATTTATTTTAATAACGACGGTGAGAGTGTAATGCGGCAGGGCTCCGAAACTGTTGTTCTCGTTTTTTTGGGGCGCATTTAGTGTTTTTGCCCGGCTTGGCTAACAGGCTACGGCTTGTTTAGCTCTCAGTCTGAGCCGAGTTACAACCAGTTATTACTGTCAAACAGGACACTGAACCAGGCACCCCTCTGCTTCTCTCCTGTCTGGCCTCTCTGAGGGCTCCAATTAATGAGAAAAAGGTACGTAGAACGTGTATGTGTGTGTTATGCACTTTATCTCGCATCATTCTTGTCCATAGTAAATATGTCAGTACTAATACAGCTATGGACAAAAGTTTTGGGACGTATGACTATCCCTCTAACAAGAACTTAAATGACATTGCCTTAAAATACATAGATTTTAATATGGAGTTGGTCCCCCGTTTGCATTTAGAATAGCTTCCTCTCTTCTTCGAAGGCTTTCCACAAGATTTTGTCATTTCTGTGTGAATTTGTTTCGACCTGGCTGGCAGTGTCCGTTGTAGTTCATCGCAAAGGTCCCGAATGGGCTTGAGGATAGGCCTCTGTGTGGACCAGTCAGGTTCTTCCACACTGAACTCCTCCAGCCACGTTTTTATTTATTTCGATTTGTGCAATTTGTACACTGTGTACAGTCATGCTGGAATAGAAACGGTTCTTCCGCATACAGGGTCCACAAAGTTGGAAGCATGGCTGAAGCATGATGACTGTCCTTCTGTGGAAGAAAGGGCCTGCCGGGTTCAATAATTAAGACTAATTAAGAGGTGTGTCCCAATACATTGTCCACGTAGTGTACCCTAGCTCCTCAATGACGTTTTGCACCTGTCTTCAGTATTAAGTATGAAAACCCTTAGATAGTCAGAATTCCATTCGTCAGCCTCTATTAAGAATGTCTGGATTGCACTGATTCAAATCTGTAGTCACACGTTACTGAAAGATAAACCTTGGGGCTCAAAAGGTTTGATTAGTTACAAAAGATGTACACCACGATATTTTCTACAGTTGCATGTTACTCACTTATTATTTACTAAAAATTCACTCAGTATTCTTTGCTAACAAATAAATGTACGGTATATTCATTGTTTGAGTTCCTTTATCAGACAGAAAATGTCATACTTTTATAAGTAATTTGTACTGACCTTCATAAATCCATCTAATATGATTATAATATGGATTACCAAGTGAGTGTTTGATATATAAACAGTAACGAGTGCATTAAAAGTTAAGTTAGAGTGTCTAGAGTTTGACTCTGCATCACCAACAACCAGTTAATAGGAGTCAGACCTGCACTGTTACAGATTCTCTCCTCTTAGACAGCAAACTGGGTTTATTTCACACATTTTCACACTCAGAAAATTTCCAGTGTTCAACAAAAACTTATCCGTTTATGAATTCAAATATAATGAATGACAACCTGTGGTTGTTCTAATGTTCTTTTATTGATCTTTTATTCCGGATGAAAGTTTGTGTTCAGGGTTGTCTCAATGTGGGCACCCATAAGAAACCATAACACAGGTAGCAGGTGGCACCTCATTGAGGAACCAGATATTGTTTTGAGGGTGTAAGAGTCCTGTGGGATGGACAAGTTTTGAGAGAATAATTCAGAGTGGGACTGAACGTTTCAGACTGAACGCTTCTCTTCTGCTAGCAGAATGAAGTCTTTGTTTGAGCGAGGAGTTTTTGTCTGTTTGCTGATTCTCCCCCACAGCGCCAACTCATTTCAGTTTTCTTTTCTTTCCAGATGAACGCTTTAGTCGCCCTTTGCCATTTCTGTGAGCTCCACGGTCCTCGGACGCTGTTCTGTACGGAAGCCGTCCACCCGCCGTCCCCGTCGCCCCCACAGCCGGGGTCCACGCTCCCGGGGGACCGAGAGGGGGAGAGGGAGGGAGAGGGCCTGACCATGCGGGCCAACAGCTCCGCCACCCAGAGAGCCGACATGTGTGAGGTGTGGAGGCGTGTTCTGGTTCTCAGTTTCCTTAGTTTTTTTTTATTTTGGCACCATTCCAACATTTTAAAACAAGTCTTTAATATTCTCTGTGAAGCACATATTTTCAGATTCTCGACCCGTTGATCAGGGACCATGTAATAATTAAAGAAATAATTTTAATAAAAAAAAATGCCTTTTCCACTTAATTTGCCTCCATATCGTAAGTGCCTAAAAATTGTGTTTTGAAATATGTGACGTCTTGGCTATGGTGACCTGAAAAAATCAAAGCAAGTCTCTGTTTGTTGTTGTTTCATGAAAAGTAATTGACCTGTGATAGCGGCTACACACTCTTTTCCACTCATTCTCACCCATAAATGGCTCGGTGAGAGCCAGAGGATTAAAAGTCCCCCTCTGTGGTTCAGTAGGAAAAGTCATGTGTATGTGCCTTTAAACACTGCTTATCTAGCAACCAGGCGATCACACCTCTCATTTTTTCACAGGATTGTGATCTAGTGTAGTTTGTGTTTAACCTCCTCTTCCCTTTAGGGCTGTCGCTCTCTCCCGGCGTCTCATCCCGGCTTCGTGAGCGTGGATCCAGAGACTGGTATCCGGTTCCTCAGCCACCAGCACCCGCGGCAGCCTCAGCTCTTCAGCGTGGTGCGGCAGGCGTGCGTCCGCAGCCTCAGCTGTGAGGTGAGTGGGCAGATACTTCTCTATAAAAACATTCACAAAGCTTTTCTGGACTCGTCCAGCTTTTCATTCAGGTGAGCAGATTTTGGATGTGGTTTAGGACTAGTAAGATAAACTACTATAATAAAACAATTATATAAAAATACAATAAGATTAGTATAAATCTAAATAGAATCCAATAAAAATCCAAATAAAATTAAATACAGTGGATCAGTGGAAAGAAACAACCATGATATGAATATAAGTGGTAATATATTTCACACAATAAAGTACCACTTATATTCATATCATGGTTGTTTGAACTGAGCTTCTTCCTTAAGGTAATCAGACTTGTGGACGTGGTTTATGATGCAGTATGACTCACTGTAAGCTTTAAAACTGAGCTGAACTTCAGCATGTAGCCCTAATGTCGACTGGAACATCGGCCTGTAGTTTAGTTCACATAAAACCTCAGTCATTTTGTGTCCCAAACCACATCCACAAGTCTGATCCACCTTTATGAAGATCTGGATGAGACCTGAGTGCATCCAGAAAAGTTTCAGGTGATTGTTGACTTCTATTATGAGCAATGTTATTCTCATAGCTAGTCCCATACTTCTCAAATAACAAAACACAATATGGATCTCAAGCCCTGTTCCATTACTGTAAAAATCTCTGTGACTGGAGGTCGACTGATATTGAATTTTACCGATACCGATAGCTAGGCTGATAGGTACTTGCCGATAACTGAGTAATTAACCGATAGTTTTTTAAATAGATGCTGGATTACACACAAAAAAACGAAATAAAAACACAACACTCCATGTAAAATAGTAATGAACTTTGTTCAAAAAAAACTAAAAAAAAAACAAAACTGTGCTATATGTGCTATATGAAATAAATATGAATATATTAATAAATGCTGATTTAAATTAAATATTTCCGGGGGTCAACTATTGGTGCCGATTAATCGGCAAAAGCGATATGTCGGTTGAACTTTATGTGTGACTATTGATTTTTAGAGTTAGGAATATTAGCTTTGTGTGCAATATGGACTTCAGACATCTCTGATCAGTGGAGCATTGCCTATATGAGTTTTTTTTTTATTGTTTAGCTATTTCTGCATTGTATGAAACATTTTTGAGTCTGTTTGGTATTTGTCTCTGTCCTATACAGGTGTGTCCAGGCAGGGAAGGGCCCATCTTCTTCGGAGACGAACAGCACGGTTTTGTGTTCTCTCACACATTCTTCATTAAGGACAGCCTGGCGCGAGGTTTCCAGCGCTGGTACAGCATCGTGGTGGTGGCAATGGATAGGATTTACCTCATTAACTCCTGGCCTTTCCTGCTGCGCCACCTAAAACTCACCATTCAGAGTCTACAGAGCACTGCCCTGAAGGTATTTCACCGCCAGGATCGTTTGGTAGTCAAAGTGATTTCCTTAGTGTGCAAAAGAGCCCTGAACAAAGAGTTCACATGTTACAATTCATCATTTTACTGCTGTGTAGGCTAGAGATCCTGATAAACACAGAGTTTAGCTCCCCCACTTAATACCACTGTGTCCTTCAGCATGACACTCCAGGGGGGACTGTCTCTGTAACTAATGACTGTAAGACTGTCTCTGTAACTAATGACTGTAAGACTGTCCCTGTAACTAATGACT
>JBBKCR010000006.1:830513-853240 GCA_037577295.1 Ladigesia roloffi | reverse complement strand
TTCCTCAGTAAATAAGATGGGATTCAGGTGATCACTGATCAGTCCCTCAGAAAGCAGAATGAGGAGCTTGTGGAGGAAATTAATAGGCGATGTCATGGAATGGTTTCACACTCATAGAGATGCTGATTTAAAAATAAACTGATTTAAAAATAAACTGCAGTGCTTTCTTATGTTTTCCCAGACCTGCATAAGCATTTTTTGCTTTGGGATTTTTCAGGTAAAATTAGATTTTTACTGGAGCCTTTTCTTTTACCCACAATTTTTTACCCACCTCTTTTGTTGTGTCTCTGCAGAAAGCCCCACCCCGGACCCACGGGGCCCCTCCAATAGAACAGTCTCACCTAAGCGGAGGGAGGAACTGGCCAGAATTCGGCAGAGACAGATGGCCAACGCTGTGCATTACATCTGGGAGACGGGCGAGGACAAGTACATGTTCCGCTACTTCCACACAGGATTCTGGGAGTCCTGCGAGAAACACGCTGATGGTGAGAAGAACAAAAACAGAGTGTTATGATAAAAGAGAAAACGGGAGAACAATCAAGACCATGTGGGAAATCCTGGACTGCAGACTCACTGGGCAGCAGCCAATCATCAGCACAGAGCAATAAATAGCATTCTCAGATCCCGCCTCTGAAACATAAACAGCCAGCCGTGCCCAAACATAAACAACTAGCATGAGGAAAAGTGGAAAGTCAATCGTCAGTGCAGGCTGCTCGGATTTCCAGTGGTGTGTTTTAATATCGGTTTAGTGGAGTGGATTCTTTAGTGAAAGATTCAAGATTCAACAGCGCTGATGAACTAATTATTCAAATTACTGTTAAATGTGGGGGGTCCAAAAAAATTATTTTGAAATGTGAGGGGGACACGTCCCCTCTGGTTGAATTGCAACGACACCCATGGAACAATTATTAGTTTAGTTCTAAGGAAAAATCCATGAGAGGCTGAAATTTGTGGTCTGGTTAGAAGAACATATTCGGTTCCAGATTCCTACTTGATGCCTCCAGGCTTTACTCAGATTTGTGAAACTCAGTCAGCAGCTTCTGATTTATCTCGTTCGTTTATTCAGTTTCAGTAGAAAAAATATAAATTTCAGAAAACTACAAAAGCATCAGCAGTAAATATAATATCAGATTGGCTTTTGTTCAAAGAATTTCCAAGAAAAAAATGTCCTGATTCTTTCAAACTCCTCCAAAGTAAAGTCTTAAAAACTCATCATCCAAGTTAATCCGGATTCCAGATTTACACACAAACTTTCCTCTGCATTTCAGAGATCCAGTTTGGGTGTTCTAGTGCAGAGGTTCTCCTTTTCTATCTGTGTTCTCAGGAAGAACTTCTCTGTGCCTTTACAGTGTACAGTCATCTTCTGTAATTGTTTTCAGATGAGAAGTCATTGTGTAGCTTGACTTTTTACCCAATGATAAAAAGCAGTTTGTGTGGTTAATCTAAAAGTACAGTTTTGGTTCCTGAGACGTTCCTCCTCCTTATGAGAGCGAATGGAATTCTATCAGATTTACTCCAAAATTTTGCTCTTTTTATTCGATGATCACCTGAGAGTGTGTTTGTAGCTGCGTGTGTGAATATGTGTCTCTTTAGAGAGGAAATTAGTGTCAATGAGAAAGTCAAAAGCAGTTGCTGTTGAGTAGGTATACAAAAAGAAGAAGGATGTAACAGTTAAATGGGCAGTAGATGACACTAATGAGTGGACAACTGAAACACTGATAGACATGGGCAGCTTGCAGTCTAGCGGTGCGATCAGGAAGTTGTGGGTTCTATTCCCAAACCTGCTAAGCACCACTCAGATACCCTGAGTGAGGTACAGTCCCCACACGCTGCTCTCCGGATGCTGTGTTCCTGGTTGCCACTTGCTTTACTTGGTGAATGGGTTAAACGCAGATGAAGAATTTCATGCTGTTCACACTTTGTAATGTGGTGTGTTAATGCATGACAGAATGGTCACTTTCATTTAATTTCATGTTATATTTATACTTATTAGTGATGGGAAGTTTGGATCATTTTACCGACTCGGACCTTTGAGTCTCGTTCAGCAAAATGAACGAATCATCATGTTCATTTAGTTCATTTTAGCAAAATGTAATTAAAATGTTACGTGTTACTTCCCTAGCACATCTACTGCTTACACATGCTGATCATACTAAATACAAGACAAAACTATAATGCTAAAAGGAACAGAAAAGTCTCATTCATTGTTTACCTGTGTCTTTAGTCTATGATTCGCTTGCCTCGCCTCTTATCGGACAACTCTTTGGGTTTGAATTGTTCGTTTGTCATCTGACAGCCCAGTTAGCTAAACAATGCAGCCTGAGACGGAAAGAGAATTGATTAGTTCATCTCTCCAGTCTTCGGATTTGAGTCATATGTTCAGCACGTGACGGCCCCATAATGTTAACCTATGCAGCCTGAGCCTGAAAGAATCATTCAAGAATGACCCATCACTAATTCTTATGTGTTATATATGTTACTGACACTCCTGATCCTGTTGTTTATGGACTACAGACTCTCAGTTTTGTATCCAACAATAGTACTTCTCTGGATACTTAGTAAAACCAACTCTGTCAGCCATTGGATGTCTATCTGTCTATAATCTTGTACATCAAGGCCCTCTCTTGATATTTATCCCCAAGATGATTGGCATTTTTTCTGTCTGTGTTGACCTGAGGAGGACGAGTTCTGCTTTTGAGTCTTGGCTCCTCCTGAGATTTCTTCCTCCAGCTGAGGGAGTTTTTCCTCGCATCTGTCGCCTTTGGCTTACTCACTCTGGGCTCAGAGCTGGACTCTGTAAAGCTGCTTTGTGACAACCTGGTTATAAAAACCTATTTATAAGTAAAATTTAATTTAATTTAATTGAAAATGATGTACTTAAAATCATTTTGACTGGATAAAATGATGGTCTTTGAAAGTGGATGTGTTTCCTCTCTTGGTCTGCAGGTGAACGATGTCGCAGCTTCCTTGAGCTAACCCCTGGAGAGACACATGGTGAGAATTTTGTGTGTCTGTATATATATGTGTGTGTGTGTGTGTATATGTGTGTGTGTGTGTGTGTGTGAGCTCCATCAAGTACATTTGGCATGAATTGGAGTGGCATTTGTAATCCAGAACCATTAGTGCCAATGTTCTCTTGGCTGAACACAATCAAATCCTCACAGTGTTGCACTGGTCCCAAATACAAAATTTAGTCCAAATGTATCTTCTTTAGTTCAGAACTTCAGCGAAAGTCTAAATCTCCATGCATTCACAAAACTTCCCCAAGCTCCTCATTAATGTTTAGCAGACCTGAAGGTAGATTGGGACACAGGTTCTCCCAACAAAACTGATCAACCACATATGGGGTTAGAGGAACACTGTGTTCTAGATTTAGAACCATTTAATCCCACTGTTTCCAAAAGAACCAGTGGATGAGCCAGTTACATGTATACTTTTGGACTCACTTTCTCTTTCTCTCTTTCGGCTGAAGGTGTTCTCTGGTTGTCCATGGTTTCTGAGTTCATGTACATCAGTCTTTTGGGGATGGGGTTCCTGCTGATGTGGCTGGAGGTTCTGTGTTCTCATAAAGAAATGCACGCGCTCAAGATCAACGCATTTGCTGCCATATGCACTGTGCTCTCAGGTAGGATGCCAAACCTCTGCTATGCTATACTCACATACACTTGGTCACACTATAATAATTCTTGCTTTTTCTCCCAGGTCTCATGGGAATGGTTGCCCATATGATGTACACTACGGTTTTCCAGCTGACCGTGATCGTTGGACCCAAAGACTGGAGGCCGCAGAGCTGGGACTACGGCTGGTCATTTGCGTGAGTTTCATGGGCTGTGCTTCTTAATTTAGTCCAAACGAATGGGTGTGGTTTAGGGAACAGTTTGACTTTAAACTGCAAAACTAAACAAAAACCTAGATAAATGGTTCTTTATTTGTCACAAAGAGCCCCTGGGGATGTGCAATAAATTATTTAATAAAAAGCTTCATAAGAAAAGAAAAAAATAAGTACATTCCAACTAAACTATTATTTTAAACATTACAAGCAATAATGTGTGCTGTAAAGTACAGAGTGCTTCACCGATTATTGATAAATAAACTGACAGAGTGCAATTGTGATTCATTGAGGTCTCTACCTTTCAGGTGAGGTACAGTGAGGTAGGTGAGACACAGTGAGGTAGAGAGGCAGGTGAGGTACAGTGATGTAGAGTTGGAGAGGTAGGGGAGATTAAGTGATTTAGGTAGAGAGGCAAGTGAAGTACAGTGAGATACAGAAGCAGGTTAGGTACAGTGAGGTAGAGAGGCAGGTGAGGTAGAAAGTCAGGTTAGATACAGTGTGGTCTAGAGACATGTGAGATACAGTGAGGTAGAGAGGTAAGTAGGTTAAAATAAGCTAATGAGGTAGAGTGGCTGGTGGGGTACAGTGAGGTAGAGAGACAGGTGAGGGAGAGAGCCAGGTGAGGCAGAGAGCCAGGTGAGAAAAGTCATGTAGTGATGTTGACCTCTAGTGCCATACGGCTAAAATTGTAACTATATCTATAAGCATAGGGACCAAGGGATTAAATGTGTTATCCCCCCTCAGGTTGGCCTGGGTGTCTTTTAGCTGCTGCATGGGCGCAGCTGTCCTCACCCTCAATTCCTACACCAAAACCATCATCGAGATGCGGCGCAGACAGAGGCTCCGGCTGGAGGAGTCGCGGGCCGCCAGCCGTGCCCCGGCCTATGAGGAAGTGGTCCCTGGGGCGGGAGGACCGGGGTTGTATTCCATCAGCAGCCTGCTGCACTGTCCCAATGGCATGATGGACACAGTGTGGGCGGACTGCAGCATGGGTATGGTGGGGGATGGGGACGTCCCCACACTCGTGCTGGTTGGTGGTTGTGGGTCGGAAGGTTGCGAGGACTGCGAGAGAGAGATGGACGAAATGGAAGAGGCCATGGTATTAGAGAGAACAGACTCTCCGTGTTGAAGCTATTGTCCTATCCCCTTCTAACCCCAAATGTAGTTCAGAGTTAGTTTCGTTTTTGAGCTATGAAACTAATGCATCTAATAAATCTACTGAATCCCTCCATACCTCAGTATGTGTGGAGGGATTCAGTAATCTCTACTAGACTTGCTTACATGGTTTCCGACGATGTACATCTTACATGGCAGAGGCGTGTCTACGGGGGAGGGGGATCTCGGGGGACAAGACCTGCCCCCCTTTAGGCATGCTCTGTCTATCCAAAGAAAATGATCTGGCCCCCCAAATTAGCTAATGGCCCCCCACACATGACTTTTTGGTCACACCTAGGTTAAATGGCAGGCTTCAGAATAGTGCTGCTGTTTGGTGCTATGCTAACACAATTCTGCCTAGATTTATAGATTACAGTGAGTTGAATAGTGTCCGAAACCACATAAGTAAGTCTGTTAGATATTACTGAACAACGGCAAGTGTGTGATTGTATGCAGTTAGTGCAAATGTGTAAGTCTCTATCAACCATTAGCATTGCAGCTAATGAAGCAAACATGTACATTAGAATGAATGGAACGTTGTGTAAATGAGATATTTTTGCCAAATTGTTGGTAAAATCTGGGACTCTCCTGACTGCCGAACATGCTCACCCTGTCAATCATGCTTGAACATTTGCCTTGTGAATATATATTAATCTCCAGGTATGAGGCACTAGTGTTGGGACCTTCTGCATTTGGCTCCTTGGATAAATGGATTTAATGTCTGGGAGCTCTTTGGAATGAAATTTCATGCAGTGCTTGAATGGATTACACTTGGATTGCATAAGGACATGATGCTTTATTGTGTTTACTGTTACACCCCCTCCCGCAAAGGTCTGTGCGTTTAGAACTGAAACTGACATAAACCTGTTTAAATTACGGTTGTACCTTCGGTGATATCAGGGGCGTAGCACAACTTTGTCAGATTATATTGTATTAAATTGATAAAATTGTATTTACAACTTGGCATCCCAATCTCAGAACCCCCCTACTTTTGGAAGGCTTGATGTACCCCTGAGTGATATATCTAGAACTGACTGAAACATGCTCACACTGAAGCTCAACCATCAGTAATATGTAGAACTGACTGAAACCTGGATACACTGCCGCTTCACAGAGGGTGAAGTATCCAGAACTTATTGAAACCTGCTTAAACTACGGCTCTACACTCAGTGACATAATCTATAACTGACAGAAATCTGCTTTCACTACAGCTTTAGAGTTGGTGATGTATCTAGAGCTGACTGAAACCTGTTTACATTACGGCTCAACAGTCATTGATGTAACTAGAACAGACTCAAACCCAGTTTCATTGTGGCTTCACTGTAGTTGAAGTATCTGAAATGATTGAAACCTGCTTACAATACAGATCTACAGATAGTGATGTATCTAGAACTGATTGAAACCTTGTTACACCACAGCTTTAAAGACAGTGGATTATTTAGAACATCCATGCGGCCTAGAGAGATGTTTCCCCTCCACTCAGAATGTGATTGGTTGACTTTTTCTTAGTAATGATCTGACCTGTAAGGCCTTCTGTCCAGCTCCTGAAGGACTGACCAATGGGAGAGCTCACAAGGCTGAATCTGCACTAGTAACCACAGAGAGAAAGATCATGGAAAGTTTACATCCAGAACTGAAGAAGCAAAAATAGTCTGTTCAATAAAAACGAACAAAGAATTGAACATAAATTATATTAGTTCCTAAGAGAAACAGTGTTACTGTATAAACAAGAGGGCTGGATTAACCCACAATACTAGGAACCCCCTCAGACCGAGAATAACAGTAAAGGCGTTAATATAAGCAATACAGTAATGTCGTTATTAAACCTGTAGTTATAATATTGAAAACAAAAAAAGATGGATCCATCTCCACGATGTCCACAATGGTTCTCTCGAGGAGTTCGATCAGGGTAGGACCACTCTTGTTTATCCTGGCCAAAGGATCCATGGATCTGCATATTTTTCTCAGAATACTTGACTGGCATATTAGGGTCTCCTCTGAAAGCCTAGAAGGTCCTGAGGTGTTCCTTTTAGCTCAAAACCACTAAAACACACACAGAATATACTTTTGGGCTGGGAGTCCATACTTATCAGTCCATTGTGAGGGTGTGTTTGAAACACACATGAATACAAGGACCACTGACATCACACACCTGAGACCTCGAGGCAGCATTGGGAGGGGGGGCTGTTCCTTCCAGTGAAGATTGAATGTGTGTGTTGTGTGTTTGAGAGAGAGAGAGATGTCAAGAGTGACAAACCATAGAGAGAGGAGTTAGAGAGAGATGGGACAGGCCCAAAGAAAGGCGGGGTGCAGCCAGAGTGCTGGGGGATTTTGTGAAGTCTGCTTTCCTGTGTTGGACAGAAGATTATGAGAGTAATCCTGTGTGGGATGGGGGAGGGCGTTGGGGGATAAACATTAAATAGTATTATGACATTCATTTTTTTGTTTTACAACAGACAGCCTGATATTCCTAAAAAACGATTACACAATAAACACTTATGTACATGCAATGTCTCTCACACACATACACACACACACACACACACACACACAAGGGATAAGTATTACTCACTGTCGCCAAGTTTGACCTTGTAGCCCAAACAGACTCACACACACATCCAGCTAATCCAGGATTATAAATAAATATCGCCCCATGTAAAATCTCTTTTCCTCCCAATAAGAATTAGAGACAAATTCAAACACCCCCCAAACTCATCACATCTCTTCATACCACTTCTTCAAAACCATGAAGCCAAATAATGTCATCAGATATTTCTAATCGGCTCCTCCTGAAGTTCATTATTTTAATAGTTAAAATAACTATCACTTCGACTCACTAGTAAAGCAAATGCTTGTTATTAAGCTGTAAAATGGTTAAGAATATTTGAGAATTTCAAACTTTAAATAAAACTAGAAGGCATTTCCTCAAGGAAATGCTGTGGTAACTGTGGTTGTTTCTAGGTGATTACTACATTGTCTCTAGGTGATTCCAATAGTATTTCTAGGTGATTACTATAAGGTTTCTAGGTGATTTCTATGGTGTCTCTAGGCGATTCATATGTGTGTTCCTATGTATTTCTATGTGGTTGCTAACGGGTGCTGAGGTGCAGCGTTTCTTTCTTATGCCTCCACCTTTAACTTTTAAGAGTATTTTTCGAAGTGAATATCTGGTTTCATCGCCTGCCACTGGGAACAGTTCTGATTCACTGAGATTCTCCAGACGCCAAACCTGCTCTGGATCTCTATGTTCACAATTCCGATACTTCATTATAGGGGGTGGGGTGGGACTCACTGGCAAATTAACTCGTCATACTGCTACAATTTACTTCCCTTCAGACACATTTTTCACCCAGAAAGGTTAAGGTACAGCCTCAAAGCAGTTTGGCTAAAAACAAAACAAGCATTCACACTCTAATCATTAAAACAGCCCACATTAAAAGCACACATGAACCACATAATAAAAAACAGAATGTTGTGAAAGTAATTTAGGACACAGGCAGAAAACAGAAAACACTCATTTTCTGAGAAAATTTTATTTCACAATACATGAGCCTTTTTTTACAAGATAAGAATTACAAAACCAACATCTTTGTGACAATCTGAAGTTACTGAACAACATCACTAAAGCGATTTTCACAGAGAGCATACCCGTGGACGGACCCTGCAGCTGGCACACCCTGGGTTAGAAAAGTGAGGTAATGCACCAGCGGGTCCCTGTCTTTAGGACGGGTCAGAACGGCTAGACTACTTGCCACTGGTTGGCTGGGCAGACGGTAACACAGTATATACAAAATGACCAGAGAGGTCAGAGGAACAAACCAAAGATAGAGAGAAAGGGAGAGAAAGAGAGAAAGGGAGAGAGAGACACAGAGAGAGTAGAGGAGGAGAGAGTTGAAGGTCCATCTTTGGTCTATTTGTTGGGTACATACTGAATGAGGCGGAGGGCATTATCATTATCCATCACACCCTGAATAAACTCGCCTTCAGCCAACCGCTCTGAGAGAGAGAGGGGGAGGGAGAGAGAAACAAGGGGAAAAACAGAGAGAATTAAAGTGCTAAATCTTTCAACTCACCATTCAAAAGTGTGTAATCATTCAAATAAATTTCACATACAGAACGAAGTTCTAATCAGAATAATGTACTTTAATATTCAGAATGCAGTACTAATCAAATTAACATTCACAACTCAAATTTAGGTTTTATACATGTTCGTAACAAATTTGAATCTAATATAATACAGAATTAATAACAAAATCACTACTAACGTATGTCCGGAATGCTTTGAATTTCATAATTTCAAAGAACAAACTAATAATATTTAAATCAGCATAAATCCTATAAGATAACATATGTGTCCGTTTAAACATCCGTAAGAAATGTGGCTAAACATGCGTGAATCCTCACCGTTTTCCTTCTTGTCGAAGTACGACCACAGTTTGTCGGCCCTTTTATCCGGAGTGTTCTCATCCGCGGGAAGCTTTTCCTGCTCCTCCTTGGGAATCATCTTAAAGATGGCCTGAGTGAGGAGATATCTTTAGTCAAAACATTACCCTGTTACTGGTCTAATTAAAGCTAAATGATGTGCTTGACAAACCAAGAGCAGGTTTATTATTATCATCATGTGTGTAGTTTTGTAGCAGAGTTTTGGATGCAGGTGGTCAAAATCTGGAGTTGAACGAGATCTTTAAATAAAGTTTGAGTTTGTCTCCCCCTGGTGGTTCCGTCATGCTTAGCCTTCAGAATAGGTTTAGGATTAACATAGATGAGACGGAGGCGACATGCTAAAATCTCACCGAATTTTAATAATATTAAATGTAAAACACAGCATCTATCACCGATGTCGGTGTTGTAGTGTGTTTTAGTCTCCTGATCTCCTCAAATCTGCCAAGGCAGTGAAATGAATTCTTAGTCTTTCCAGTACAATCAACCGCTAATGTTAATAATCTGCTGTTTTTTGGGGGGAGCCTTAGTGAGTCTAATAAGAGTAAATGGTAAAGATTACCTTGTTGCTAGCTGCTTAATTGTTTCATTTGTGCGGTGTGTGATGGATTTTACACTAAAATATCAACACCCTGGTGTGTTTGGGTAAGTATTCACTCTCACTCTCTGTGAGTCCTCTCTCTGCTAGCTCTGAGCTCCTTTAGCAAAGCTAACGCCAAACCCTCCATCTGCAACTAATTCAGAGATCTGTGGAGTTAATCACACTAGATATAAGCTCCATATACCACTGACTCACATGCGCATCTAATAAAGGATGTTTATTTACACAGTCTCCACACTTCTCATGCTGGAAGAGGGAGGAAGCACCGGGATTCGTTTGATTTGTATGGGCTGAAATGAGCAGAACCAATAGGCTTGTGACCTAGTGGTTCGGGAGTTGCCCCTGTGACCAGAAGGTTGTGGGTTCAAGACCAATGACTGCTAGCGGCACCTCTGAGGTTCCCTTGAGCAGTGGCGGAACCAGAGCAGGTGCCTCCCCTGAAATCTTATTGGCCCCCCAGTTGCCCTCCCTGTCGCGGCACTGCACTCTGACCGCACGTCTTGTTCAGAATAGCTTGCTGAATTCTGCAATCGGTAAAATCTCTTAACTGCTATGTTCTTCCTGTGCACTGCAGTAGTTAGCGCTCTGTATGAGCACTAGTGATGGGTTGTTCTTGAACGATTTGTTCATTTTGAACAAATTTTTAATATGACTCAGGATCATAGATTAAAGACACAGGTAAACAATGAATGAAATGTTCTGTTACTTATAGCTTTATAGTTTTGTCTTGTTTGTAGTATAATCAACGTTTGTGTAAGCAGTTAGGGAAGTAACGCGTAATATTTTAATTATATTTTGCTAAAATTTTGCTAAAATTTTGCTGAACAAGACTCAAAGATCCGAGTCGGTAAAATGATCCGAACTTCCCATCACTATTCAGCACAGGTGTTACGGGAAATGAAATTCAGTTCCCCCTGTTGCGTGCTGATGTGAAATCATGACGTCACCCGCTACTAAATAACCGATTGCGCTGGCTTTTTCTGAGGCAGCAGGCGCCATTTTCTTTCTTCTGCCGTTTTCGGGATTTACTGGAGTGAGTGGGAGTTTTTGTGCTTCGCCACGCATGTAAGTATCCAAAATTGTTAATTATACATCAGTATTAATGTTTTCTTTACAAAATGAGCTGTTTTAACTGTTAGCTGATGTAATTCACCACCTTTTTCTTGTATGCTAACAGTTACAAGCAGGCTAATGCTAATTCTTTGGATTCCTAAATCGTTATGAACCGCTATTTTATTGTAGGGCTGGGAAAGTTACCGTGTTGATCGCGAATGAACGCAGATATTTAAGTTCCTTTTTTTTTGAAAGTTTGGTGCTTTCACCAAATGCGAGCAGTGAGTTATCATGGACAAAAGTAATGGGACACCTGACCCCTGCAAAAACCAGTCGCAACTTACAGTTCTCCCTTTACTTTTGTCCAAATATGACGCCTGACTGTTACGCCAAATGTGACTTTAATAACAACTCATTCAGATACATGCACTTTCACATGGAGTTTCTCACTTTGCAGCTGCTTAGTTATAATGCTCTGGATTCTGATGGGAACGTGTTTTCCTGTAACAGGCTAGATAAAATGTGAACACGCTGCAGTGGTTTGATACATGATTTTATTACCTGAATGTTTTTAAGTTGAGATTTACAGAAATATTTCAACTGTAACTGTGTTAAAGGCTTTTACTGAGCCAGCAGACGCCAGTTTCTTGCTTCTGCCGGTTTCGAGATTGACTGGAGTGAGTGGGGGTTCTTAGGCTTCTCCACGAAATTAAGTATACAAAATTGTTAATAAAGTTATCAGTATTTGTTTCCTTTATAAACTGAGCCATTTTAACAGTTAGCTGATTTGATTTACCGTATTTTTCTAACGCGCTAACATTTGCTAGCACTCCCTTTTATTTTTGTCCATGTCCAATAGCTTTTGTCAAATACTGCAGGAACTGCAAGAGACCTGTTGGAACTCACATGGACCCAAGATTCACCAAGATTAACAAAACGTCAAGTTTGGTGGAGGAAAAATCGTGGTTTTGGGTGACATCTTGTCACATAAGGACATAGTAATTTAAAAGGCATATAACTTTATTTCTAATAAATCAGTTGTTACAATAAATGGATCAATTTAATGCCAAGGGCTTTCACATGAATAACTGGGTGCAAAATGAAACAATCAAGTGTCCTGATGTTCAAAGCTTGTTAAAATCCATAACACCTGCATTATTAAGCATGTCTGAGGTAAGATGAAGGAGGAGAATCTGAAGATGAAATCCAAAAATCTCAACAAACTCTGGTAGTCCTGCAAGACTGCTTTCTTTGCCATTCCAGATGATTACTTCAACAAGTTTTTTCAGTCATTGCCAAGACATATAGATGTGGTCCTTCAAGCTTATTTTTCCAAGGCACCGTGACTTTATGTTCAGATGTTATTGTAGCATTACATTATAAATAAATGTGAATTATAAATAAAGAATGTGTAATTTCTACATTAATTTTGTATATGACAAGACTTTCGTCCAGGCAAAATTTGACCTTCCCTCCTAATTCAATGATACTATGAACGATGCAAAATATTATTTTGGTATAACAAGCATAATCTAGAGGGCTTTGCCTTTCTTATAAGCCATTTCTGATTCCAACTGATTAACTACAATTCAAGTTATTAGTTGTTGCTCCTACAACTTGGTTAAGTGACAAGACTTTTGTCAGGCACTGTATTTTGACTAATCTAATGAAACTGTATTATTAATATTATCACTGTTTTTGTTTTTTTTTGTTTGGAAAAAGGTTATATTACGATATATGCTTGGTTTTGCTCAAAACAAGTAATTGATATTTCAAACGAATAAACAGTGAAAATGTGTTTCATTTTTAAAGAGAGAATTTTCTTGCAAATTTTGAGCATTGATTATGAACTAAAATAACATCAATTTAACAGAGAATATTATGTTCAGTTTAATTAATAAATATGTATTTAACTGAACTAAATTTCTGCAGATATATCAATTTAACTGAAAATTAAAATATTATGTCCAGTTTAATGAATAAATGTGTACAAAAATAACGCAATAAAAGTATGTTAGTTTTACTCATTGGTTTTATGCTAGAACTGCTTAATAAAAATAGATGGAAATAGGTGTCATAAAAAATTTTACAAAATCTGACAGAATTTTTTTGAGTGTACGAATCTCTGAGGGAGTGGGGGCGACCTTCTGGTGACTTAAACAAAAGTTTGTCTGGAACAAAACAAACATCCACATTAACACTGCAAAAACAGCTAAAGCTGGTGAAGTTTCCAGGTAGCCATGCTATTTAAAGATCACCTCCAGCGCACATAGACACACACACACACTAGTAATTGAGATGATCGTGCTGTAAATGCAGGTTGTCTGATCTCAGACCAGTGTTTCCTTTTTAAAACTCTGGATAAATGTGGACCTGGACTTCAGCTGCAGTACTTTTAGCCAAGAAGGCAGTCGATAAGCCTCCCAACAGCAATCGCAGCAGAAGCTTATGGCACCTGACCAACATGGCATCGCTAAACATGGCCTCACAGCCTCAGGCTTGGCTCCTCTCCAGTTGGAGTGAGGGTCTGTGGTGAGGTGTGTGTGTGTGTGTGGGGGGGGTTATTTCTTCCTTCATCTCTGACGCTTGTGATCGTTCAGTCTGAGGTTAATCTAAGCCAGATTAGAGAGTCTTGTGGGTTCTGACCCCAATTAATACATTTACATAAATTATTACTGAATATTCTTATACTTCTGATTGTCAGTAGCAGCTTATCAAAACAAAAACGTACTTTTTACAGCGGGGGAAGTTTAATATTGTTTAACATTAATTTCAAGTAATTTCAGTTTGGCCCTCCAACACAGTTCAGATTTTTCTCTCAGCCTTTTAAGTGGCCAGAACCCTCCGTCAGATCTAAAGAAAACTGCACCTCCAGGATTTAAGATCCCAGGTTGCTATGTGTTCTGTGGTTCCTCATTAATAATTCTTTGCATGTAATAAGCCTGGGATTAAAAATGGGTAGCAGACAGTTAAAAAAAAACCTCCGATATTTTCTAATCCTGGACCATTCATCCATGTGGCCGGTCTGATTGTAGCGCTTGTGTAGGTGGGTTTACTGCCCGAGCTCTAAACCTGTAATCCCACGGATTATTCCTGGTTTGGCCGAATCTATTAGCAATCGGCTGCTGGACTAATTTCTGGGTTAAGACCCGCGACGCTAAAAGAACAGCCAGTGTATTTAATTTTAGCCCATGTTTGGGGACCGGGAAGGCAAACGTTCATGAGATTAGCATCCAGGGCCGCGATAAGTCCCTGAACACTCTGTTTATATACAGGAAGTTTTTAGATGTTCACACCAAACTTTTAAAAAGCCTCCATTCAGACTAAACACAGTCACTGGACATAACACATGTTAAGTCTCTCTGGGAGAGTTATATGCTGAGTCACTGTCTATGGGTGTGTTTGTGTGTGTGTGTGTATGGTGAGGGTTAGTGGTGTGTATGTGTGTGTATGGTGAGTGTTTGTGGTGTGTATGAGTGTGTGTGTATGGTGAGCGTGTTTGTGGTGTGTATGACTGTGTGTGTGTGAGTGTGTGTCTGTAATGTCAGTGTGTATGAGTGTGTGTGTTTTTGTCTGTGTGTATGGTAAGTGTGTGTGAGTGTTTGTGTGTGTCTGTGTGTATGGCGATTGTGTTTATGGTGTGTATGAATGTGCATGTGTGTGTGTGTGTGTGTGTGTGTGGGTGGTGTGTTTGTGGTGTGCGAGTGTGTGTGTGTGTGTGTATGGTGAGTGTGTGGGTATGAGTGTGTGTGTTTGTGTCTGTGTGTGGTGAGTGTGTGTGAGTGTTTATACAGTTGGCAGCACTATGGAGGGGAGACTGAGCTTTAAACCATCACGCCAATCAGTAATAATGGAGTAGTGGGATGGTAGACAGCGTGCTTTCACAAAAATATATATATGTGTTTTATTTGTTTGGTCAAAATGTCCCGTTTTTTCTTTGTCACACTGTATATAAAATGCTATATTTAATATTTGATCATTTTTGACAGGCTTGGGTCTGCACTTCCGGCTTTTTTCTCTTTGTCTTAATTTTGTGATGAATTATTCAGTACATACTACACATGATAAAAAGAATCTCTTCTAACTTTTTCAGAAACAATGATTGTTTTTAGTTCAACTACAAACGATTCAGGGTGAATCGTTCAAAATCTGCTATACATTTTTTAGTAACCAGTATGAATTATGCATGGTCGATAATGAACAATTCATACTTGTTATGGAATCATTCAAAGTAAGTATGAATTGTCCAGCATCATTCAAAAGGTACAATGAATAACTTAGTAATCTGTATGAATTATTCAGTATCTACCATGAATTATTCAGTATTTACCTCAAATTATTCAATATCTGCTTAGAAATATTCATAGCAGATAAATAATCATTCATATTAATCATTCATGTTATTATTCAAGAACGTACTGTGACCAGGATGAATTATTTTCTATTCGGCATTAATTCTTCAGTATCCACTATAAATTCCTCTGTACACACTATAAATGATCCAGGAAACTGACTTGTTTGCCTTGTTTACATTATTTCCACACAAATAAAAGGGACTCCATCCCCTCACCACGAAGACTTACGCCGGTGATCTCCGTCACCTCTGCCTTGGTGATGTAACCGTTCTTGTCAACGTCAAAGAGCGAGAAGGCCCACTCCAGCTTGGTCTGCATCTTCCCGCCGGACGTCAGGTGCAGGGCCACGATGTACTCTTTGAAGTCCAGTGTGCCGTCGTCGTTGGTGTCGAAGGAGCGGAAGACGTGATTGGCGTAGGTCTTGGCATCGCTGTCAGGGAAGAACCGGTCATAGATCTTCTCGAACTCCTCCGGCGTGATGCGGCCCGACGGGCACTGCTTCTGGAAGTTCTCGTACCACTGCGAGAGCTCGACCTCCGTGAACTTGGTGTTCAGCTTCAGGTCCTCCAGGATTTCCTTGGACATGGCACCACTCTTGGCATTCCCCATTGTGTTCCCTGGCTGCTTGGCTGTGAGAAACCTCAGGAACTTGGTGCTCTGCTTTCAGAGGAGACCTTCTCTCGAAGTGGCTGCTTTTGTTCTCTTGTCCCCTAGTGGAAAGTCACTTGTGGCTGAGAGGAACAGCAGCTAACTTCTTGAAAGACAGAATATGAAGCCACTCAGTATGCAGAGGGAATGCCCTCAGGATTGATGAGGAGGCGGGTTAGGGGTGACGTAGGTGTTGCAATAGAAAAGGTGGGAGGCGTTCGACTTAGACTGTTACCTTTGATGGTAGGGTTAATTCTGTTTGAGCCAGATTTGTCTCGGCTGAGTCTCTGAGCTTTAAATCTACATCTCTGGCCTGTCTCTCTCTCTCTGTCTCTCTCTCTGTCTCTCTCTCTCCCTCCCTCTACTTTCTGAAGTTGCCAGTTCAGACGAACTGATTACGGGATGAGGGCTATAGACAGCTATTGACCCCCAGCTGACCACAAGCCCCTGGTTTGAAAAAAGACCATGTTCTAGTTTGCCCTGAGTCTTGATAGCTGGGGTCTTGGTCTGTCCCAGCTCTCATTAGGTGGTAGTTGATCCTCCTAGCCATGATGTTATTAGTAATAATGCATGACCTCCAGTGTACTCCTGCTTTTTTACAGCAGTTATACACAACAAAAAACAATGGAGAGCAAAGAAGTCTCTAAATCTGCACCAGCTGTGTTTTCTGAGACTCCCTCCTCTCTGAAGAAGTAGTCCAACCCGTTGATGTTCCAGAGGGAAGGAAGTGCAACGGTGTGCAGCTCGGCCTGTTCAATATGGGTCAGATTTCCCTGAATGTCTTTTTGTTCAGTTGGTGCATCTCGTTTGTCTATCTGTGTTGTGTTCAGTGTGTTTAATATTCAGTTAGTCAACAGTGTTCTGAGGGGGGGACTGACAGGTTGGGAGTGTGGTGAGTGGCTGCCACGACACTCTTCTTCAGAGTTGGACCAACTGGCCGCAGTCTGAAATACAGATTTCTGAGAATGCCGCTTTCTGTTCTGGATGCTAATGTAGAATATCACTATTGAAAGACAGTGCAATGGAAAGGCAGTCGTTACTTATCAATCGATGGTGAGCAGAGCAATACCGGTATTGTGCAAAAGCCATGCTGTTATCACATCTCACAATGAAGTTAGACCCTTAACCAATCAGATTGTGCCTTCGGACCCAACTGCTGTTTATATTAAGCAGTTTTGATCAAGGTCTCCTAATAAAACTTTACACTGGGCTCCAGAGACAACAAACCCATTCCTGGATTCATCCTGGTGATAGAGAGTCCTCCCGAGAGCAATAGAACTTACCATGTCCTCTGATAACCTCAGGCCCCGTGCTGATACAGGGAGTTCTTGTAAATTAGATCCATTAGATCCAGGAGTTGGCTGCCAAAAACCAACCTGACCTACTGACACAGCGTCTCTCCTCCTGAAGAAATGTGTTGAAAATAAATATTTCAAAACCTGGGTTTGGTGTGAAACATGTTTATTGTAAAAATTGATTTGCAGTGATGAATGGAAACAGACATCTCCAACACAAATACAGCCATTTGATTTAGTATTGACCACCAGTGAAGCTCCACATACCTTTTTAATATGGAATATATGGAATGTTAATGGCAAAACAGCAACTCTGCTTTTTTGGGGACTGTTTCGCCTCACAACATCCTGCTTGTGTCCCTCTGCCATGAATGGGTTCAGTTTTAGGATCAAAACCTTCTCAAATTCTGAAAAAAACAACATCTAATACATCAGGGATCCTATTTCATCAAACTTTCTCTGAGGGAACTTTTAGAAACAGACGTGGGTTCCATTCACCTCCATTGTAAACAAGTGTTTCACACTAAACACCCTGAATGCACGTCTCAAACACCGTATAATGAGACGATTTTGGAAAAGTGTGGGATCTCCTCTGAAGGTACATTGAGAACAACACTGCAGTAGGAATAGGCCATCTACACAGGCTGAACTGCTTTAGTGCCTCATTAATCTGTACTTTGTTTGCTGGTGTTAAAACATGGCAAGTAATTGGAGGATCCCTAAATCCTGCCATCTGTCTCCCTACTATTTCCTGGAAGTCTTTTTCTTTTTCCCGTTTTGCTTTTCTCCCCATGTCCCACTTTCCCTTTGGCCCTGGCATCCACTGACAAACACTGCTTAGTGTTGTACTACACAGAAACTAAAAAAACAATGTCAACAAAACACAACCTAACATTAGAATGAATGCAAACTCCTCTCACATTCAGCTCTTTATAAAATAGATCAGATTTGGTTTAGGAAACAGTATGACTCACTGTTGATCTGCACAAATGAATTACACCTCAGTTTATTCAAATAACTCCAAGTCTACTGATCTGATTCTGATCCTGAGATGTAGCCTTGGTGTTGGAAAAGAAACTTATTGAAGTTTAGGTCATTTGTATAGCTCACACTAAGCCATTCCATGTCCTTAATCATGTTCATGAGTCAACTCCACCTTAATGAAGAGCTGGATGAGGTCCAGAGACAAGAAATATTTGGATTAATATCAAATTCTAGTGTTAGCGACGTTAGCTTTATAGCTTCAGTTCTAAACTAAAGAAGCTCAAACTGGACATCAGGTTGGACCTGTGATTGTTTAAAGGGCAGTTTGTGTTTCTGAAAAAAATAAATGCTGTGGACTGGGTTTGTATTGTAAGGTTTCATGAACCCAAACTTCACACATTCTAATTTCTGATGGAGGCATGATTATCTTTATCCCAGTTATTCTGCTGCACCCTTTGTTCGGGTAAACTCTCGGTCCTCAGAGGAGTGTAAACAGGGTCATCTGCATTCATGAGTGTTTGATTACACTCTACCTCTATTTAATCTTATTAGGATGTCCTACATGCAGACCTTCTGGCAGGCCTCTCAGCCCCTTGTGGAGCAAAAGCTCATGTTTTGTCACTCTGTTACCTTTATGTTACACCTTTACGTCAGCACTGACCCTGCCAACACACCCACCAATGACAGTTTGAATTATCCTTAAAAAGAAAAAAAGTGACTTAAGGGACAGGGGTCATCGCCATTGTGAGGAAAGCCCCCTAGTGTTGGACCCTGGAGTTCTCTGGTCTGGCGGAACTCCATCCAGTGCCTTGTTGTGATTCAGAAGTAATCATTCAATATCAGAACCACACTTTAAAAATTCTCTCATGTGTGAATGCAATGCAGTCCTCACAGCAATGTTCCAACTTCCTCCCAAAGTATAGAGCCTATTTTTGCAGCAAAAGGAGGGATTTAACCAATTTCTCACACATCAGTTTAATCTCTTTAGAGTGGGTTTGGTGTGTTTAGTCTCTATCACCCCCAGTGAAGCTCCACATGAATCTGAGTGTTTATATGGATGTTGAAAATGTAAAATAGTGAATCTGAACTAAATCAGTCTGCATTTGGGACTAGTTCCTGACACCCTGAATAGATCCCTCCACCATGAAGGAGTTTCATTTTGGATTTTCAATAATTTCCAAGATCTCAGGCAGTGCAACCAGAACAATCTAATGGATTCATATTCGGGAGATTCTAGAGTCAGATTCCATTCATCACCACTATGAACATTTCTGACTCCCTGCGAAAACCGAGACTTTCACAGCAAACCCAAACAGAATCTCTCATCTAAAAAATGAATGACTGTGTTTCATCAAGCAAAGGTCACTTAAGGCTGTCAGGAACTATCGCTATCTACATACCACCACCCTGACATATTTCCATCAAAACCTAAACATAGTTATTAACTGCCTGTTGCGGTTCCTTTCACTTGACTTACCAGCTTGTTTAGACCTGCTATACCCCACTACTCTCTTGGTTGTACAGGGATTGTCTCTGGGCTATTCATGGCCTTTGGAAGCCCCGTTATATTGGATTACTCCTTCAGAGCCAATTATGATTGAATAAGCACAACAGAGCTACATTTGGTCGGGATGTCCCCGGCACTTTTCATCCTGAAAAGAAAGGCTTGTGTAACCCTTAACCTTTCAGTTGATTGCTTCTAATTCACCTGCTGGATGGACTTTGTCACCGTCACTGTGGTCTTTTGTTACCAGGTTCCACAGATCACACATAAAAGTGGGTGATCCAGTTCAAAACTATTAAGAGCTGGACAAGTGATCTAGTTTCATCATCAGTGAACATGGGATCCCATTCCATCATCAGTAAAGACAAGTGATATTATTCCATTTTCAGTAAAGATGATAGATCTCTTTCCATCACCAATAAAGACAAGTGATTCAGTTTGTTTATTAATAAAGACAAATTATGCCATTCATTTAATAACAAATATGATTAATCCAAATCTGTCATTAATTGAGGCTGGGTGTATGATGTATGGCACTACCTCCACCATGTTTCACAGATGGTGGTGAAGTGATTTACTTGGAGTACAGGATACTTCCAAACTTCTCATTCGGTTACAAGTTCATTTTCTTCATAAGTTGTCTGTTTAAGTTATTTGGTATTTTATGTTTTCCAGTTGTTTGCGTGTAGCCAAGTCAGAATTAAGATTATATAATGTAAATTTTGGCAGCTGTGTTTGTGGATCCTCTAATAGGATGATCTTATTTGTCATCTGGGACAAAATTTATTTTTCAAATGGATTTTACCAAGCCCTGTGTGCCACGGTGTGACCCATACTTCTCAGTCACACAGGATTCACACAGGAGTGGAATGAGGATGGTACACCTAAACATTAGAATATTTCCTACTGGTTCCTACAGACCAGTGTGAGGTATTTTAAGTTTCACTAACTTTCAGTGTTTGATTATATAACATGCCCTCCTAATGCTTTCCACTAGCTTCTTATTTCCTTACAGCCATAAATATACCCAATACAGTGAAACAGCTGTATTTTTATTTTACTGTGACTTAATAAAAAAAAAAAAAAGTCCTCATCAGTAAAGACTAGATGGGCAATCTGGTTCGACTGCAGTTGTATATGACACTACCTCCGGCATGTTTCAAAGATAGGGAGGTTTTCATTTTCCGTGCAACCACAGCAGCTTTGTGATCTTTTATTCCAATTTTGTGTGTCCTTTTATCAACTTCAAAGTCAATCAATCTCATGTCAATGTTTTTGTGTATTTAGTACATTTTTTTGTCATCTCTGCTAAATACACGTACACACTGAGATGAGATGGCATGGCTGAGTATTAAAGGACACACTGAATACACATTTATGTATGAACTATGAATATAAAATGTAAACTAGAATGAAAAATTTGCAGTTTGACACAAGGATGTGCTATTTGGGAGAAGTAAATTTTTAAACATAAAAATAATGCGAATGTCAGGTGGAAAGCAACAAGTCAGGAATGTATTTGTGTTATTTACATGTGAAAAAGATCAGCAGCTGTTACGGATCTCTCCGCGAGATGAGGGAAGGGGAAGACGCACTCGTCAGTGATACAAAGTCTTATAATGAAACATAGTTTTGATCAAATGCAAATACACACACACTCTCCCAGGGTTCGCGTAAGCAGGTTCTTCAAGGGACCTGTGCTCCTCAAACGAACAAACAAAAACAAAAGACTTCAGTTTCTCACATCGAATCGGAGATGAACCAAGGAGGCAGGGAGTCAATCAAAAGGGTGAGGAACACAGGTCTGCGAAAATGAGAGAAGAAACAGGTTAGATACACAATCTAGATTACACTCTCCTAGGCTTCACTCATAAAGCCCGAGAGGTACGAGCTAACACACAAACTTAGTCAGATGTCTAAAGCTGAGAAGGGTTTTCTCCAAACAAGCAAACCAGCAATCAAGCAAACATCTGAAACCCAGATCTCCGCAGGGTGGGTACAGGAATAAAGATACACGAGATAGTTTAACCAAAACCAAAAGCCAGCTTATATTGTGTATATTTAGACCACTCGATTTATAACACAGTGCCCTTAAGGGGAAGATTTAGCGGGAGCTGTACATTGAGCTTCAGGTTGGGCAATTCATTTCACAGTGAAGAACAATTCAGTTTTGACACTGAAACACAGCATAAACATGTTTAACAAGACAAGCAATAAGCAAAGCAGTAAAGATGACATTAGTAATTTGATTCTATGACAAATTAAAGTGAGTGATCCAATTGCATCACCAGTAAAAGCGAGTGAATTGGTTAAATCATCAATAAAGATCAATAAAAAAGGGGTGAGTGATCTAATTCCATCATCATTAAAAATTAGTGATATAGTTCCATCTCCAATAAAGATGTGTGATCCGGATATGTCATCAACTAAGATGAGCGATCCGGCTCCATCTCCAAACAAGATGAATGACCAGGTTCCATCATCATTCAAGGTGAGTGATACAGTTCCATCATCAATAAAGATGAATGATCCAGTTCTGTAAATGATCTAGTTCCTCTGGATATGTAAGTGTCTCACAGATTTCCCACATGTACTCAAAGAGCCCTACAATGTTGACAACTGTGACATACCTTCCTCTCTATTCCGTTCACCTTGTCTAAATATATGTAAATTATTTTAGAATAAAACTAGCATTCTGCACGTATTCCCATATGTTCTATTTGGATTCAATTACATAACATTGTGTGAATATTAAATTGACACACTGTCCTGATGGTAATTGGTGTGACGATCTACGGCCTGAGCCGTAGACCGAAAGCTACCTCTGGTGTGGGGAAGGAAGGCAGGTCCAGACAGGAAC
>JBBKCR010000006.1:812044-830413 GCA_037577295.1 Ladigesia roloffi | reverse complement strand
CAGTCTTACAGTCATTAGTTACAGAGACAGTCTTACAGTCATTAGTTACAGAGACAGTCTTACAGTCATTAGTTATAAGGACACATCACTTATTTGTGGCAGAGTTTCAATATTTTCAAGTGTTACTAAAACCAGAGAAAGAGACACAGTTACAACAAACATGCCTAAAAAATAAAAAAAATCTTAAAAATTAATCAATAAAATTCATTCTGACATTTGGAAATTAACCATTCTAATGAAAACTTTAGCTCATACTTCTCACCATTTATCTTTTTGAATTTGCATGTGTGGACAAATTTCTCTGGTCAATTTGAACATGTCAAAATGTCATTTTCTTTTTGGTATAATATCATTTTGAGATTTAAAAATTGTTATAGAAAAAAGATATATGCTGCATAACTAAAAACTTTAGTTTATTTTTTGTTTTGTCCTTTCTTTTAGCTTCATGTATACAGACAAACGTACAATGGAAGGTGTGTTTTCATTTAAATGAGAAAATGTGTCAAATTAAATTTTTTGGGTGCTTTAAAGGCGTGTTACGGGCGGAGCGATGCTGAAAGTGTGGAGCGAGTGAAGGCCCTGTATGATTCCCTGGAGATGCCTTTGCGGTACCACCGCTATGAGGAGGAGAGCTACCTGCGTCTCCAGAGCCTCATCCAGCGACACGCCCAGAACCTCCCCCATGCCGTTTTCCTCAACTTCGCCAAGAAAATCTACAAGAGGAAAAAATGAGGGCGGAGCTCATTGGACCGGGGTGGCGGCTGGAGTGCGTGGGACTATTTCGTAGCGGTGCATTTTATCAGTGGTGTAAATAAGCAGAGTGTAGATATGTTTAAATATTATGTAAGAAAACGCCAGCTGGCCTTTTTAACGTGTGAACACATGATGAAAGGGTAGGAACGCTGACAGTCCTCCTTTTCTGGTGATCTGAGGTTTTATTTTGTTCTTATTTCCATCTAGAAAAAGTTGGAATTTTCCTTGTGTTGACTCTTCAAATCCCTGGCCAGAATTAGGAGTTAGCACTCTCCTGCAAGCAAGTTGAGCCGTCCAGCAATGTTCTACCAGCGCCTCTTTAAAACCTTAATATGAGGCTGTGGCCTTGTCAGAATTTGTTGTGGCTAAAATTTGTGATTCTGATACTGATACTACAGTCTGGCAATGCTTGTCTTTTTCCTGCTCTTCAAGAAATCAGATGTTAGAGTTTTTCTCATTGGCTTACAAAGGCTCCTGATTAAGAAGGCTCACGATTAAAATTTTGATAAAATCTTGCAACTAAGTAGGTACAGCTGTCTACTGTTTTTTTTACTCATCATCAATTATCTAAAAAATGTGAAGTAAAATAGACAAATGTGTGCTGCCTTTAGAAAATACTGAAAGTGCAAACTGTTATATTGACATTGTGACTAGGCATTTTGCCTGTTTGGTTCATAATCAATGTCACCTGCGGTTTCATTGGCATTAATTTCTGGCTTTGAGACCTAAACTGAGCATTTTGTATGTAATCCACTGTGTAAACCACTATCTATTGTGCAAATGTTAATAATGATTTGAGAACTGTGCCAAAGCAACTAAGAAAAACTAACAACACTTCTGTCTGAATCTGAAATGGCTCTCTATTCCTCTAGGGGGTGCTGTGTAAGTTATAAAACTCTCAGTGTGCCCATTCTGGAGCTCTGTTTTAGATGAGTTCTACACTGTTTGTGCTGGAGACTGTATTTAAGAGCGCTATGTAGAGAGAAAGAAGCCGTTTGGGATGCATTCCTGCTCCTCTTTTGCATTACTCATGTCCTCATCTGTATATCTGTCTTTACAATGCGAGTTTTAGAAATGTATGTGATTGCTCTGGCTTTTCCTGATCAGATCCAGTATATTCGGTCCAATAAAAACAAAAAAACAAACAAAAAAAGTGAATTATGATCTTCACTCTTCTCTCTGATTTGAAGGAAGCAATATTTTGCATTATTCTCAATCAGTGTTTTACCAATGGCCACTTGTATGCTGCACGAACCACAGGATGAGTCCTTTAATGTATTTTAATGTAACTATAGCTGATCCAGTCTTTTTCATCTTGGGCAAGTGGGTTTTGGTTTAATAAAGGCTGCATTTTCCATTGTCAAGCAGAGAGGAGCAGAATGCTGGTCATTGTTTGGTCAGTGTGTGAGTGACTGGTGACTGATGGTCTTTTCTTAAGGCCTTTTGATTCATCCCAATTTAAACTCCAAACACGGACCCCAAAATGGAAATACATTCATCAAGAGCTATTGCAGAATCACAGTGGTGTCAATCACATGTGCTAACTGTTCACTGTACAAATGCAGAACACTGCCTCAATAAGTTTTATGGGATATTTACTACTGAACATTTCAGTATTGCCTGGAATCAAACAACTGGCCTAGATGAAAATCTGATTTAGATTGAATAAAACATAGCAATGTACCATAGCCTGGAATATTATGATCCTGATCTTAGTCTTTCCAAAGCCTGACCACATCTTTCCTCCCCCAATTTATCAGTGTGGACCATTAGCATTTAGCTAAGGTTAAATTAGCACTCAAAAGACATCATATCATTTAATTTTTGTACATTTTTATAACCTACTTTGGGATTTCATGCCTACGACTAGTGCTTTTGTATTATGCTTTAGCTGTGCAGTTTTATAACAGTTTTATATTTTTGTTAATCAGCTAATACAAATTAAATTAGTCGAATTCTGTTCCTAACACTAGCCTAGCCCCCTTTACTATTTGCTAAGCTAGCATAATTGATGTTAGTGAAAAAAACTAGCGTAGTTTCATTTCATTAATTTGTTTCATTTGTTCTTTAAGTCAAAAGAAAAACAGCCAAATTATGCTAACTTTTAGCTTTTAACTTTTTGTCTTCCCCATTTTTGTCTTGAGTCCATTCTCTCCACTGAAACAGCATTTGTTAAGTTGTACAACTGCAGTAATATTTTTTTAAACTAGAAAAACATACTTAATAGCATTCTTCCTAACACTAGCTTAACATTTTACATCTAGAGTAAATTAGTGTTTGTTTTTTTCCCAGACTATATGCTCAAATACCTACTTCATTAACTTTTAGCTTCTTGTAACAAAACTGTTTACTTTTGTAGTAATATTAGCTATTTTCCTTCATGTGCTAATGAAATCTCTCAAACCTCACCCAGTTGTACCTTCTTTTTCATGAGCTCTGCTCAACTTAAAAATATGTCACAACCAGGGTGATTTTCTCATCATTTTTGTGGGAAAATCTACCTCTGGGTGTCAATGTAGTGTGGCTGTAGGACCCAGCACTTTTTGAACTAGTGAAGTGGTTGTGTTTCTTATTTGGAACAGAGCGTCATTTTAAGAAATGCTGCTAAAGTTAGCCAAGCCTCTTACCTGTAGGCTAAGCTAGCATGTACTAAATACCAAACTATACAGTCTGTTAGCTAATTTTTAACATCCTTGCTTTTTCTCGCATTTAAGTTCATTTGAAGACTATTCATAAAACTGTTATGAATATTAGCCATCTTTATTCAATCGTCAAGTACATCAAAAATTGCCCAGTTGTAGTATTGTAGAGCTCCTCAGATCTTCAAGATATCAGAATCAGAAAATTGTATTGATCCCACAGGAAATTGATCATTTAATGACTGCGAAGTCACAGAGGCAAGTACATAGTTTAATAAATTATGTCTAAATAAAATGCTTAGAAAATACAGTGAGTCATATATAGAAATGCTGGGTGTAAATACTATAGATAAGTAGAGTTGAGTGAAATCTACCCACACATATGGTAGTTTGGAGTAAGTTGCTGCACTTGCTAGCGAGTAGCAATATTAATTAATAAAGAGTAATATTGACATAAGTAGTGTTATTGTTGATCCACTAATATCTCATAAATAAGCAGTAATCCTGATCCTGAGCCAATTCTGGCTGTTAGCCTAGCCTCAACTATTGATCTCTACGTTATTGCACTTAGTAGAGGATCCAATAGTAATAATAAGTAATATTGACATTTAGTGATATTGCACATAAAGACTTTTGCACGCATGATACTGCATGTAATTCAGCGATTCGGCACCAACACGGCACAATATTAGACAAAGCAAACTGTTACACATTATAGCAAAATAATGCACATAGACTTTCACACGATGGTCATTAAACTTAATAAAAACCTAAGGAAAAGCCTAGTACACAGATGATTTTGTGATAGAGAGACTATTGGAGAGTGTTCCAATGGTACATTTATCCCCGGAGGAGCAGAGGATGCAAGTGGGAACGGATCTAACTGGCGAAGCCTTCCTTGCTCATACCTGAGTGTATCTTTAAGACATGTTGCTGTGAAGGAGGCTCTCTGATGGAGGAATGCTGATGTTGTCCGTGACCAAATGATGGAGATATCCTGAATGGTCTTATAGATGTCTGGTCAATCTGGCAGATTTCAGATAGGCCACGTGAGAAGCTCCTCGCTCTGTATTGGCTGAGGCCTGGAGGGGGCGGGGCGAGGCGGATGGTCGGTTGGTACTGATGCGGGGGGTGCAGCAGCACCAGGGACGAGGGGGGTAAAGGAGAAGAAGCAGTCAGGGCAGGACGAGACTATTTTTTTTGCTCTATTTTCTCTGTATCCAGCGAGTGGTCAAGCCCAGCCCGAACCTCTGCTCTTCCTTTTCTTTCACCATCTTCAGGTGAGTTCCATCCTCCTGATCTTCCAGATCTTCTCCTCTCCTGCTGTTCGACCGTGTCTGTTCCTCTGTTTTGGGGGTTAACGTGCTCAGAGATGAGGTTATATGTCTTATATATTTGTAATACCCTATTGATTTTTTTCTGATGGCTTTTGTACTGGTGAATCCTGTAACGAGGCGAGGCAATAGGCACATACCCCGTACCCAACATCCCCCCTCCCCACCCCCACCCCTTCGTTTCCTACTTATTCTGTTAGGTCCTGTGTATTAACGGCTTAAATAAGCCTTTTGGTTGCACCTTAAATTCTACAGGGTTTTTGTATTGTGGTCTGGGAGCATGAGCAGCTGTATGAAAGTCAATGTGCCTGCAGTTTGGTCTTCTGTGTTTGGGCCCAGCATCAGCATCCAAGGACACTAGGTGGATGTGGGCCCAGCCTGCATGGAAAGAACAGGGGAAAAAAACAGCCTCAGTCATCGCGATGCCTCTCTCAGCCTGTACGACTTGAGCCAGGATCTTGGGAGAGATGAAGGCTCTCAAACGATCTAGCACATATTTTCTCAACTGCAAGGGTTTCAACATTTATCCACATTCCAGTCCCTGCAAAGATATAGGGATGATTTGTTATTGGATGACAGTGATTTATGCATTTTAGTGTAACCACAGTAGTGTATTGGGAAAGGGGAGGGGGGTGTTGGGTGCTGGGGAGGCGGAGAGAGTAGTACAATTAGATTTTTTCTTTTGAAGTCCATTTATGCTGATAATGAATTACTATTATTGTTGTGTAATAATAGTAATTATAAATCATGTTGTAATTTTCATCTTTGTGATTATTATAGCTGATGATTATTATTATCATGATATAATTAACATAATCACAACACCTTAATTTAATAGTCAGAATGGACCTTCTAGTGTTTCTGTTTTACTGCCATGTGCTTTTCTTGGAGATTTTTGATGTGAAGTACAATCATTGTTATTGTTATGGTTACACCATGATTGGGAGTTGCAGGATATTACAAAGGATAGACATTATTTGAAATATAAATTATATAATGATGATTTGCACAAGATGACAAATGCATAATATGTCTACTTGTCCAGATAGTAGGGATCAGGATTTAGCTTTTAGTGCAATAAAATCAAGTCTTACTTCTGTTTTAGATTTTTTCCCCATGAGGTCTTGCCCATGCTGACCTCAGATATGCTTTAGGGCTACAGTAAATAGACATTGTTTCTAATTTTCCTTTTTTTTTGCTCCACAGTAGGTCTTTGGTTATGTCTTACTTGGTTAATCATATGAACAAATAAGCATTTTTAAAATGTAGTACAAATAACAGTAATAGTGTTCCAGTCCAGGAATACGGTTGGATTAAGATACTGAGATGCCTTTCCATTTTTCACGGTCCTTCTGTGTGAAATAGCCCGTGGGCTTCACATGTCTACATTTGTTAGTGAGCACGAGGTTGAGAAAGGGTAATGGCAAGGTACTAATTATGTTGGGGGTGCAATATGTACGTAATGGTTCCTTTAGTGTCAAGATAGTTAAAAATCTACTTCAACCGGATAAAATGTTATGTTTTTTCTTTCTTTGTATTACAGGAGCAAAACTCAGCCAGGATGTGAGAGATATGTTGAATAAAACTGATTGGGACCTTCCTTCCTGACAGCCCAAAACTGGAAGATTCCTCCATCCTTCTTGTTCTAAATACCCACAATGCACTCTTCACGGCCCTCGGTTCCACCACGGCCACGGCGGTTCGACAGTGGTCGACGCACCGAAGCTAAACCAGCAGTCCACTCAGCCAGGAGGGAGGAAAAAAATGTAGGTGTCTCCTCATCCCCTCGCCGTGTCACTCGAGTACCTCCGGAGCCCTCCCGGCTAAAGGGCATGGGTACACGTTCCACAGTGTCTCAGCAGAAACTGGTCCGGCAGCAGAAGAACACCCAACCAGTGCCAGGAAACTTGGCACCAAAAGTTGGACGTGTTGCACCAAACCTGGGCCCCGCTGTGGTGGATCCAAACTGTAACGAACCCAGCTTACCCTGCCTGTGTTGTGACAGCCACTCTCTTCAGGATAGCAATAGCCTGTTCAATCACAACCATAACAACAATAATACTGTAGCCATCAGGCCACAGCTAAAGCTAGCATCTGCACCTCACAAGGATGAGGAAGTGGAAAAGATGCCAGAAAAAGGACAGAAAGCCAAATGTAAGCCAGAGGAGAAGCAACCTGTGGAAATTCCTGTCCCCAAACGAGTGGAGGATGAAGAAGAGGAAAATGGAAATGCAGAGGAGCAAAACGAAGATGGTCACAAAGAGGCTGGTGTTAGTGTCAATGTGAATGGGAAAGTAGATGAGAACGGCAATGACAACAACAGTGTTGCTGCTCCCGAGCATGTTCCAGAAGATGCAGTTGCTGCTGCTGCTGTTGCTGATGATGATGATGATGAGGAAGACGATGAAGATGACAATACATTGGTAGCCTCTTGCTGTGACTGTCCGGCATCCCTTCTGGACTTCTCTCTCACCTCTTCTACCTCATCTTCATCCACCTCCATCAGCAGCTGCTCAGATCTGGAATCTGATTGCCCTGATACTTTTTCAGTGTCACTGCAGGAGCAAGAGTGTTATACTCAGCATCATTCTCCAGCATCCAATGTTTTTCAACCTTGCTCCCTGCCACTGGACCTCAGCACTTCCGTGAGACCCCCGCCATCTCCATGCTCCCCTGATGAGGGCTACCCTTCAGCTCCTTCATCGCCTTCTCCTGACTTCATGGATGGCAAGGGAGCTGAGGAAGAAAAGGCAATCAAAGTGGATCTTCTGAACTTCTTGGACTCCATAGATGAATTGGGCAAAGTGGATCGCTTCTATCGAATTGTTCAGGTGGCACACTGGGAGTTTGAGGGAGACTTTGATCTGCGAGATAGACTGGTTCACCAGGAAAGGCTTGAGAAAGTCAATAAACAAGTGAAACTTGTCCATCTGGAAAGACTTCAGGAAGCTGGACTTGATCTTGATGAGGAAGATCTCGCTGGTGTGCTGGATGAAATGGGGAACATTGACATGTCCTGGAAGCTTTACAAAAGTGACAGATCATGTGATTCCCAGGAATTCAGTGATGCAGGGGTGGACATGACTGCACCGTCTGACCTTGACGAATCTTCGGCCCCAGATTCCCTCGTGCCATCTCCTGTGGATCCACCTCCAAGGCCTCCGAAACCCCCAGCAAGGCACTTTAGTGCCCAACCCGAAATACACACGTACATGAACATCAGTGGGAACACACCTTCGGTTTCCTCCAACTCCTCCCCAGTCAAGTCCTTTAGTCTTTCAGTATCTGGATTCCCATCTTCATCTGCATCACATCCCCCTGCATTGCCTCCTCCACCATCACAGCCTGTCCCTTATTTCACACTTTATTCTGATTCACCCTCCTTCCCTTCCCCGACTCCTCCAATTCCACCTCCCAGAAGGCGCCATAAGGCCCGTCTGGAGGCCCAGAGGCTTGCTGAACTCCAGAAAGAGAATACACCTCAATCTCTTCCTGCTCCAACATCCAGACCTCCGCCTCTACCACCTCCACCAGTAGTCCAGCCCTCCCCACCTGCTATTCCGCCCCCTCCATCGCTCCCACCTCCTCCCTCTTTCCATGCTCTGGACGTGGAGATCCGCAAGCTACTGGCACTAGCAGGGATCACCCAGGCTGAGCTCCTGAGGCTTAGCCCAGAGTTGGGCGTTTGTGTGGATGGCATCTTGGAGGAAGGAGAGATATCTGAGATTTCAAAGATCAACAAAGAGGGGAGAGAGGATGTGGAGGTGTGTGATTTCACCTGCAGGAATGACCTGAGAGGAAACAAACTGGATGCAGTCAGTATAGAGGAATCTGTAGATGGAAAACAAGAAACAAACAAGGACAACTTCAAAACAACCACTTTCACAGAGATGGCTAGGCGGCGCAAGCGAAATGGAGGGAACGGTAACTCTAGCTGCGGCTGCAGTTTGGGGGATGATGCTAGCTTGGCTGCTGACTCATATTACAGCACTGATATTAGCAATAAGCATCTCACTAATGCTACCTTGGGCAGTTTTGATTATGCCTCAATGATACCTGATTCCCCCCCTCCCCCTCCCCCTCCTAGACCTCTACCCCCACGACCACAAATATTGTCCAACCCTTCTGAGCTTCCACCTCTAAAGCCATGCACTCTCCCAGCCAATGCATCCAGGCCAGACAGATTTGATTGGCTGATAGCTTTCACCCCAGACACAGAGACTCCACCACTGGGCAATAAAAAGTCTTCTTCTGGTGCTACACCCCAAAAAACAAGTGGTCCAAAAGTCACTACTTTTAAAGAATTGCGAAACAGGAACAAACAGGCTTCACCACCGGCTCAAGTCCAGCCGGAACCTGAACCAACGGTCATCACCCCAGACCCAGATTTCTTGTACAACCTCAAGTGGAGGAGGGAAAAGGCAGATGGGGATGGCAGTCAGTGGGAATACACTTCGCAAGCACAAGCCACTTTTCTGCAGCCACCGTCTACCCCTGCCTCATTGGCCCTTTTTAGGGAAATGTGCCACCTGAACATTCAAGGAGGTGCCTCTGTTCAACCCAAGACCTTGCAACGAAACACTTGTTCACCCAGCAGGCGGGATCCATGTGATTTCGTCAATGACCGAAACAGAGACAGAAAAAAAGATGAAGAGGAGAAGACAGAGGTGAGAGGAATGGCAGATGGAGGACGAACATGGGAATCAAAAACAAGAGGTAGGTTTTCTTTAACTTGTGTTCTTTCTGGGTTTATTTGAGTGATGTGAAGGAGGTCAACAGACGCTGAGACCCTGGAATATTATTGCATAGAGAAACTGCATTGTTAGACTAGGGGTTGGCAATCTATCAATAATATCACAGTTCAAGATGTTTTCTCCCTATCATGGCACATTTAAAAAACGTTGAAGTTTTAATGCTGCTGACGACATGCTCAGAAAAGTTAGGGTTAGGGTTAGAAAACTGGGATTGAATGTAACTTTTATCACAATAACGATAAATATGAGCAGTTTGATACACTTGATACAACCAGATTGTCTGCAACCGGTCTGATAAAGGACAAATTTACTTCTCCTTGCTTTTAAACTCAATAATAGCCTTTGGTTTACTTTGTAGATGAGGTGAAATCTTCAGAATGTACCATTCACTTCTATGCAGCCCATATATGAAAAACGATCTGCATCCACAGCCCAATGGGAATTAATCATGGTTGTGCATTTCACACTACCATCCATTCTTCCTTCAGCATCACTGCCCATTGCACCTTAAGTTATTGCACATTGAGCCACAATTACAAGAAAGCCTGAGGTCAGTACTGAGGTCATTTACATAAATCTTACAGGCACAGCAACAAAAGCAGTATGTTTGAAACTAAGGAATATTTAGAGATTAGAAAAATTAATTCGGAATGTTTTTGGTAAAAAAATAATTTAAAAAAAGGTATTTTAAAGGATTCTTGGTTGGAAGTCTGCCCTCAAATGTGATGGGTTCAATGATTGTTGGAATGCAAGAAAATGATGTGATAGCAGGGACCTTGAAGGTGAAGAGTCAAGGATGATGATTGGCAAACTAATTCAGAGCCAAATGGGCTGATAGAAATGGGATGATGGAACCTCTGCAGAGATTTCCATGGCACTGTGCTGTGTCCCGTGATGTCATCTCAGGCTATTTAATTATTCATGCAGTCTGCAGGCTTGAAGGCTAACGGCATTTCTCTCTCTCTTCATTATTGTCTCTCTCTATTTATCCCTTGCCTACTCTCTCTAGCTTAGCTTCTGTTTCTATATAGCTGTAATGCAGCTTTGACATTTAAAATTGTCAGATTATGGCAGGGGTTCCCAAATCTGATTCTGGATGGGCGGGTCTGACACAATTTATTACTCCCCTTCCTCAACCACACCCACCAAAACAGGGAATGAACATGTGAGTTGAACCAGAATGACCAAATTGTACTGGAATCCGATCCTCCAGGACTGCTGATATTTCTCTTCATTTCCTTGTTTTTTCCATATAATTATATTTAAAATGTATTTTTAATTAACACACAAATGGAACAGAATTTATTTGAAAATAATAAGGACTACTGTACCTACTGACAACGTACCTGCCTCAAATCTCTCACTTTGGGCCGGTGTTTATTTACCCCAGCCCCGACAGCACCCTGCCCTGCAAATTTTAGCAGCCCAGCTCAGGAGGGGGTTGGTAATGAGCTGATTAGTTGGCTCAGGTGTGTTGGAAGCAGCGAAAACACTGAAATGAGCACAGCAGGGTGCCTCCAGGACCAGGCTAGGGATGCAGTGTTTCCGACAAACACCAGGTGGCACCAAAGAGATCATAGTCGGTGTATGTGCCTTTAAGTGTCAGGAGGGCGGGTCCAAACCCTACCCAGCCAATGACCAAGCAGAGAATACAAGCACAGAAGCAATACAGGAAAGGCAAAGCAAAACTGCATTGGGGAAAAAGAAACCAACACAAAGTAAGCTACCTCTTTTTCTGGGACTTAGGTATTGTTTGTTCAGAGGTGAATATACAGATCCGCTGCACCTGTACTCTCTCTCATCACAGTCCATCAGCATACGACCAATCATCTCAATGCTTGTAGTGGAAGCACTTAGTGCTCATCTGTGGTCAGTTATGGCTCTTAGCCCACAGTGAGCTGAAGCCGGTGAAATCTGACTCCAGACCTGATCCCTGAGGACATCTACGCTTTCAGAATGTCATAACCTAATGCTGGCAGGCTAAGCTGAGCACTGAAGTTAACTCTTTGGTTGCACTTATGGGCCAGTGGAGCATCTGTTTGCATATCCACAAAACAGGCAGTGATTAGACTGTAGGTGTGGTTACCTTTTTAGTTCAGGTCAGTTCTGGTTGGCTTCTTGCTGCATGGCTCAGATTTTGTTCTTTTGTTTTGTAATTTGTTGCTTGTCATGGAAAACTGAAATCTGTATTTCCGGAATGTTCTAACATTAGGAGATTATTTCACTCTTCTCTTCTAAATATTTACTTAATCTTGCTAAAACATCTCATCCAGGAAGCCATGTTTACTGTTTGGTATCTACAGAAATGTGATTCTCAGCCACATGAAATTTAGTAGACACTCCAAGGCTGGATTTAAGGGAATAAAGAGCACAATCAGCCTTCTGTCATGACTTCTTAGCATTTATTTTGGTAGAAAACATCATTGTCTTTACCACTGCTAGATTTCAAATGCCTAGAAGTTGTTTTACTAAAAGTAACAAGTAATAATATGAAAAGAGTGAATGAAATCTGAGACTTGCACTAACGCATCTCAGGTATTCTGTCTGATTTTACATAATTTCCTCAAGTCTGTACTAAACATTGGTGAATTAAAGAAAAGGATAAATAAAAGAACAGGTGAGGTCTGAGATCTTTGTATTTTTCTTTAAGACTAGGGATGGCTACTCATTTTAATGGTAATTCCATGTTATTGATGGTTATCGTTTTGCACATTTTACAATTTAATAATTCAATAATTGTTTACTATTTGTCTTTTCAAAAACAAGAAATGGCCCTTGTGATGATTCCAGTGGTTGGTGTTTTTTATGTTTTAATAAATGACCCATAGCTGACCAGACAAAAACTCCCTGTGAGAGGCTATATTACAGCCTCCGTATAGGTGGGTTAGCTTTAACACACTGTTTCAACGAAATGCCCCAAAACAACCAATAAGACAAGTCTATATATCCCTGTATGAATTGCAAATTATTATTTCTTTGGAACTGCATGGAGAAATGTTAAACAAATAACTGTCAGTATTTACAGGAAGCTCCATGTTACTTATTTTTTTTAATAATTCTGTTCCACAGCTTCATAGAGGGTGTTCACTTGCGAGGGGTGTTTTTTTTGGCCTTCCACACTTTATTGCTGCAGGACTTTGTTGCGGAAAAAATTCCTGGTTTCATAACATTTGGCGTGTGTGTGTTTGAGAGAGACCTGGTGTGTGGTGCTATGACATTTGCATCATCCAATGAAGACTGACTGCTCTCATATCGGAACATGCTGTGATTGTGCTGTTATTATCCTACGATCTGCCTCCATTTTTCTGCATTTTATTGCTGTCTCAAAATGATGCTATTAACATTCTCTCCATTTTCTCTTTTTCCTCCCTTTTCCTTTACTATGTGCTAATTTACATTCCCCCACCTCCTCACATTCCCTTCACCCCTCCCATCCTGCCTGTTCTCCACTTTGTCGCCCACTCCTTTCTTTCCATTGCTCTCCTTTCTGTCCTGCCGATATTCACACACGTTTGCTCACCGCTAGCCATTCAAGTTCCCTCACCTCCCCTGCCCTTAGACTCGCCCCAGCTTTTGCCCTCTCCCTACTTCCTCCACTCCAATCCCCCACCCCAGCCACCTCTGTTTTACCGCTCAGACTTTTTCAGGAGTCAGTCCAAGGCCTTCCCCGTTCCACAAGTCCCCAGAATCCCTACAGATTCCATTAGAGACACCTACCCGGACTCGTTGTACCGTACTGAAGTCAACAACAGTGGCGAATTTTTCTGCCGTCATAAAACCCCCTCCAGTGCGAACATTTACAGCAATTCAGGCAGCATCATAGATTCTTTGTACCAATGTTCACAATATTCTAACAGCAGGAAAGATCATAGCCAAGCCAAGGATGATTGCATTGGCAACTGCTTTGATTCAGATGGTAACATAGACTCACTCTACTGCAGCAACAAATATAGACCGAAGACCTTCAGGCTAGCCGACCTTGACAAACCAGATGAAAGTGCAGAGGGCAATACTACCCCGTACAAGAATATTGATGTGATAAATTACATTAATGCAGGGAAGCTCAAGGACCCAAGCGAAAACGCCACAGAAGAGGTTGTGTCCTGGTTCGACTTGAGCCACAGCATCCCAGCTAGTTTCGACCAGAGCGGAGATGGGAGACAGAGGGAAAACAATCCCCAAACCTCACCCTTTCCGACCCTCTACCTCTACCACCCCAAAAACTGCCCCATGCATAAAGGTGCCCCACCTCGCTTGTCGCCTATAGGGGCTATCTCGCCTCCCTATAGGGCCGGACCTCTGTCCCCAGGCGCTGACATGTCCCGTCTGTCCTCGCCACTTTTCCCCCGCAGCCACACCCTCCCTGCTCTTGCTGCCCCCCTCTATTACCCTTACCTTTACAACCCCCACGCTCAGGCTCCCCCGCCGGAGCTCGAACTCTCTCAACAGCGTCCATCACCACCGCTCTCTCTGAGTAAGGGTACATTCTCATTTTCACTCATCTCCGTTACCCTTTCAACTCCTTATTCTGACAAATTTACTTGGCGTCCTGAGTGAAGCATATCAGACAAGACATGCTTGGTGACTAAAGCCTGCTTCTGAAGACTAGTGTAGCTAACTTGCCCCCAGGAAAACATTGCAGCCTCTTCAGAGCATGTGATATATACTAGTTTATGTTAGGGTGACCCTATTTTTTGGGGGGTTGCGGGGGGGCGTTGTTAGTGTTAGTAATAAAACAATTTAATGGTCCAATGAAAGGAAATAAAAAACCAGGACATTTCCCCACTTTCTAAAACGAAACTCGGATGCCCCGGACAGGACGTGAAAACTGACATGTTTGTGGAAAATCGGATGTTTGATCATCCTAGTTTATGTGGTTTCAGACAGTGTAGGACTTAAAGGTTAACCAATAAATTATGCTTACACACTTCCTTACATGGTTTCAGGTTACAGCGAGTCGTCTGGTGTCAGAAACCACATAAGCAAGTCTGCTGGAGAGTACCAAACACCTGGCTTGAGACGAGTGTGTGGCAGTGTCGGCCGGTAGTTAGCATCATGCTAATGAATAGCTATTAGCTGTTAGCTACATTAGCCTCCAGTGCAGAAATTTTTGTCTGATCTGCTACTTTTGGGGTAGAACTGTAAATTTGATCTCTCTCGCTCTCTCTTCTCATACGTTTCTCTGTATATTCTGTGTCTGTTATGAGTTTTCTGGCCCAGCTTCTGATTTTGCTTTACTATAACTAACATTACATCTTTTGTAATGGGAGCATGGACGCCTCTCACAGTGTGCCTCAGTATTTCAACTGTTTCATTTTATAATTCTGCTCTGATAATCATCAGACTTGTCTTTTGCTTTTGCACTGTACCTGCTGTTTTAGTATTGGAGTGAATTTTATTAACCCTTTTCAGTAAACCTTTAGTATAAATGTCAGCTTTTAAGCATTTATACATATAATTTTTCTGTTTATTCCCTTTTTATTATTTGATGAAATGATCATTTTTGGTTGTGTTTTGTTCAGCATGCATGTGATTTTTAGGGCCTTGCTGGTGACCTTTCCTCAAGTTAAAAATAAAAATAATGCAATCAAAATAATGAGATAAAAACAAAACTAACTTAAATGTGGGAGCGGGATGCTAATGCCTGTTCATGACTTGCGTGGGAACGGACACCAGTGTGGTTTGAAAAGTAGGGGGGACCTTTAGGGTTCCTTATAGGAGGTGGGGGAGCAGTCGTATTCGATGGGGCATTTTGTCAACCTTGGAGGAGGCCGCTTTCAGAGGCTCGTGGAAATGAAAAGGCTCCCTACAAAAATGTGAAACATGACCAGACCATCCCCAGCTTAAGTTAGGAACAAAACTATAACTAAATTGTGTCCATGGTGTAATAAATTACAGCACTATGAAAAAAGACATCCGTGAAAATATTATTTAAGAGCACCTGTATAGTGAAAATACGCATCGTTGAAACCTGGTTTGACTCGATCAGTGCTTCATTAAATCAGACACTGCTGGAGTGCAAATCCAATCGGCGGCTGGAGGAACCCAGGAGAAATCTGGAACCGAACCTGTGTTCTCCTCACCAGCTCACACAGAATCAACAACACTCACAAACTAAACTAATCCTGATACATTTACAGCTTTCTGTTTTTTTAGCATTTATTTTAATGTTCACTTTAATGCTAGAAGAAAGACTTTTGTCATAAATGTATTTAAACAGTTTGGAAAGGTGGATGATAACAACACTGGACATGTGTGGATTGGGGGGCGTGTCCAGAGTGTCCCCAGGATTATAAGAACTTACTGACTAAGATGAAATGATCTTGTTTCCACAACATTTTAAATTGTGGCCATGACTTAATGGTCTCAGCTCTCAGGAACGTCTACAGGATTGGAAGTTGGTGGCAATCATAGTTGACGATGGTGGAAAGGGGTCGGAAATTGTTTTTGTCGATTCTTGGGGGTGGGAATCTCAACGAAACGTGCCCATATGTAAGTCATGACCATGATATTGTTCCCACATTTTTCCCAAATTGTCTCTCCTCTACACCTTAATGAGGACGTCACCAGCGGGGCATGTGTCTTTCTGTCTTTATTGTGTTATTGGTGACTCTTAATGCTTCCTGCATTTGCGGAAATGGTCCGGGTGAATTTTATTTCATTTCTCGGATCCATAACTATGGTAATTCATACATAAATACCAACTGTCAGCACATTAATACATTATTCAGCGCTGCTGTCGATACCTTGACTCAAGGTCAAGGGTGCTTTAAGAACATGCTTTTTAATAACAGGCTGGTGGGGGCTTTGGGGTGTCGCACTGTGATTCAGTTTTGATTCTTTTAGAGCTTAATCTGTTGTAGTGCAGGAATACGTTTTTTGTTCAATTGAATATTTGGCCAGAGTAGCATTATAACATATGAAAATTTGTTTATATTTATTTGTGTGTATAAATAATCCCTCATTTTAAATAATTCTGAATCAAGACAAAATAAGCAAATTGGCATTGAATCAAAAGTGAGATGCACTGAAACGTAGTTGAAGAGAAAGAATCGCAGTGGAATCGCATCGTCCTGAGGTGAACGTGAGTAGTGAGTCGGCGGTGATTTGTGTTTTTGGTGTGTCGATGTTGCAGCGGTGCGCAGCCTGTCCTTCGCTGGATCTGCGGCTAAAGCGGCCTGGATGGGCAGCGATGTGAGGACCCCGCTCAGAGGTGATGGACTGTCCTCTCTCTGCCTGCAGGAAAAAAGAGGTTATTACTCATACACACACACACACACACACACACACAAACACACACAAATATAGTGTCATTCGGGAAATTCAATTTACTAGAAATTAATTCTGGATCTTTACTTTATTAAAACTTCATTCTGGATCTTCAAGCATTTCATGACCTCTGGAGTAGGAGTCACTGGTAGATAGTCATTAATACTTCTCACGGCTGGAATGTTGTGTACAGATACGATTATAAAAGATTTGAAAGAAACGGGCACCACAGCTTGGTGTGAGATGTTACAAATGTCAGAAAATAGTGGATAGTCATTCTGGATAGACCCTTTTATTAGAAATTAATTCTAGGGATTTGTCACTTAAGCCAATGATGGAGCTATGTCACGAGCGCCAAAACACACACCAAACCAGGAACCTAACACAATAATGTGTTAAACAAAAAGTCGGGCGTAAACTCCAGACATAGAAGATGGCGGACCCCTGGGATGTGACCCAGAGGAAGCTAAACACAAACTATGATCAGAACAGAAAATCACTAAAAGACTAGACAGCTGTGGAAAATGGGGCAGCTGGTAGCCTGTTGGTCAGGGCATTTGCCCTGCATACAGAAAGTCAAGGGTTCGATTCCCAAGACTGCTAAACACCTGTGAGGTACCCTGAGAAAGGTACCATCCACACACACTGCCCCACCTTCTTCACTTGGTGAATGGGTTTAAATACAGAAGAAGAATTTTGTGTTAATCACACTCTGTGCTGTGGTGTGTTCACTTATGACAGAACGGTCACATTCAATTTCACTATTCACGGAACACACACAATTTCAAAACAAGAGTCCTAAATAAAATTGACAAGGGCGGCCTCTAGTGGCCACTGACCTGGAATGTCACAGTATAAATTTTATTTGAACTTCATTCTGAACATTATGTTTATTATAACTTATAGTTTTACTGTAATGTAAACATCAATGCCAGGTTTTATATCACTGCCTCCTGTTGAGGGCGTGTGGCTGAAGTGTGTGTTGTGTGGTTTGTGTCTCAGCTCTGGTCAGTGTGGTCAGTGTGGCGGTGGAGGCCATTCTGGCCCAGTTCAGTCCCTCCAGGACCCTCGTGCAGAAGGTCAGTTCTGTCTTATTATTTTACACTGAATCAGAACAACACAGGAGCTTCACATCATGCAAACACACCTGTACAGTAGATCAGAATCAGAGAACCATAACAACCTATAAAGTCAAAATACACTATTTTTTATGCTTTCTGTATCTTTATCTTTGCTTTATGTATCTTTTTTATCTTTCTTTGCTCTGTCTTTCTGTTCACACGTCTCTTTATTCCGTTCTCCAGCACCACTCAGTAGAAAAGGTACTTTTAAACTTTCATGGACATCTTTGCTCTGTCTGGATCTGCACTAACCCCTCGCACCATTCCTGCTTCTCTTCCTCCCTCTCCCTCCATCCACGGCCAAACCGCCCTCCTTTCTTCCTTTCTTCCCTTTTCTTTCATCCCTCACCGCCACCTTGCCTGCTTCCCTCTCTCTTTCTCTCTCTCTCTCTCTCTCTTTTCCTCTTTCTTTCCCTCTTTTCCTCTCCCCCTCTCTCTTTTTCTCTTTCTCACGCTCTCTCTCTTTCCCTTTTCCTATCTCTTTGTCTATATGTTTCCC
>JBBKCR010000006.1:784435-801218 GCA_037577295.1 Ladigesia roloffi | reverse complement strand
GTAAACAACGGTTCTAGACTGTTTTACACCGTTTATATTTACTGAAATCAGAGTTTACTGATACACTCTGAGTTCTGAGAGTTAAATAACTGTCTAGCTATTGCACGATATGTTACTGCTCACAAACTCCACCCGTCCTGTAGCAGCGCTACTGCACAGATACGGCCATAAATCACCTCCCAGAACTGGAGCCAAGCGCATTCCACAGCCAGCCTCGCGTCCCCAACCCACACACACACACACACACACAAAGCGAAATCAGGACGCGGTGTGCGCTCAGGACAGTGTGTACGTGTGTGTACGTGTGTGTGTGTGTGTGCATGTGCTCCAGAACAGTCTTTTCAGGAGTGATCAAATATCTTCTTTTTCAACACACACACACATACACACACACACACACACACACCCTACAACAGGGAATACTGTGCATGTTATGATTAACTTTACACTTCACTATAAAACCTTTCTGAGAGGAAAAGGGTGAAGATTGAAAGAAAAAAGAAAACAGACAGAAATAAATAAAGAAATATGATAGAAACAGAAACAGAGAAAAAAGAGAAAGCAAGGAAGCAAGAACGGAGAAAAAATAAAGAAATGGGCAAAAGGAGAAGTAAAGCAGGGAGAAATAAAAAAAAAAGAAAAGAAATAAAGAAGAGAGAAAAGAAACAAAGAAAGGGGAAATAGGAGAAATCTATAAAAGAAAGAATGAGAAATAAAAACGAAAGAATCAATTCTAAAGGAAAGATGTGAAAAAAAGAGAAGGGGTTCTATATTTGAGCATGTTGTGTGTGTGTGTGTGTGTGTGTGTTTGTGTGTGTATAGGTGTGTGTGTGTGTGTGTGTTTGTGTGTGTGGTGTGTGTGTATAGGTGTGTGTGTGTGGTGTGTGTTTGTGTGTGTATGTGTGTGTATGTGAGTGTGTGGTGTGGTGTGTGTGTGTTTGGTGTGTGTGTTAGTGTGTCCATGTGTGTGGTAAGTGTGTGTGTGTGTGTTTGTGTGTGTATGTGTGGTGTGTGTGTGTGTGTGTGGTGTGTCTGTGTGTGTGTGTGTGGAGTGTTATTTGTAGTCTGGATGAGAGCCCGGCCAAGATCATTTTAGATACACATGAAAGTGTGAATACAAGTCAACAGCAGCGGGACGGAGTCACCGAGAGCTGCATTTATAGAGAGTCAACAAACAAGCGAAAGGGGAAGGCAGGAGGTAAGAGGAAGGGATGAAATATAGGGAGAGAAAGAAACAGAGAGAGAGAGAGAGAGAGAGAGAGATAGGGAGAGATAGAAAGAGATATGACCTGAGATGTTGGGACACATACGATCCTAGTTAAAAAACATTCTCTTGCCAAATGCGCTCCTTCCGCACTCACAAAAACAGCCTTCCCTCTTCCTTCACTCTTCTCTGTCACTCATTTGTGAAGCTTCACTCCAAGATTTCCATGCTAACCCCCACACACCCCTCCTCCTGGACGTAACCGCACTTCCCTCCTGCTGCTGAATGCCTTCTCTTTCCTCATTCTACCTTTCCAACCCAAACACCCGGCCCTGCGCCGGCCACAGGCAGACAGGACGTCTATGGCAGGACTTCTTTAAATGGACATTCCTTGGCAGCCAGATAACAGAATAAGCATATAAGTCATTATAATGAAACGTGTAGATGCTTCAGAGGGGCCGTTATGGCTCCGTTAGCAGGTCTGTGGTAATCATGGGCAATGGCCAAAGCTGGAATATTGCAAGGAAATATGTATACAGGAATAGGCTTGACCACTGACAAATCGAACAAAAAGCACTCTGAAATGCACCCCGCCTCCCAGCAATGGGTCTGTGGACCTGAAACTCCATCCAGTACCTTTGGGATGTGTTGGGAGTACTCCGAGATCCACAACTAAGAAACATTTGTACCTGAACTCAATGGTCCTTCTGGCTAAATGCAGTCAAATCCTTGCAGCAACGTTTCAGCATCAAACGTAAAACCTTCCCAGAATACTGTAAGAATAAAGAGCAATATAATTGTAAAATTTTGTTCGTCAATCAGGAAACAGAAGTACCCACTAAGGCACAACAACTGTCTAGTTATTTCATTTGTCACACCCAGTTCTCCCCCTCACACAATGCTAGCAATATGGAAGATTGAAAGCTGCCACAAACTTCCTCCTAAGAATTGACATCTCAACATGCTGGGAGGCGAACGCTAACTGCAAATTCTGTTCAATCAGTACACAAATGGCCAAAGTTGCCCTAACTTTTCCACCCCAGGGATATGAAGGGTTCCAACCCAGTGACTTAAACACATGCCTCAAAAATCTGAAAGGTACTACCCAAGAGGGAGGTGTTGAGGGGTACCTGCTCAGTAATCTAAAAGGCATTAGTCCAGTGACCTGAAATTTTCCACCCCAGGGATATGAAGGGTTCCAACCCAGTTGGTGGGTGTATAGGTGTGTGTGTGTGTGTGTGTTTGTGTGTGTGGTGTGTGTGTATAGGTGTGTGTGTGTGGTGTGTGTTTGTGTGTGTATGTGTGTGTATGTGAGTGTGTGGTGTGGTGTGTGTGTGTTTGGTGTGTGTGTTAGTGTGTCCATGTGTGTGGTAAGTGTGTGTGTGTGTGTTTGTGTGTGTATGTGTGGTGTGTGTGTGTGTGTGTGGTGTGTGTGTGTGTGTGTGTGTGGAGTGTTATTTGTATTCTGGATGAGAGCCGGGCCAAGATCATTTTAGATACACATGAAAGTGTGAATACAAGTCAACAGCGGCGGGACGGAGTCACCGAGAGCTGCATTTACAAAAATCTGAAAGGTACTACCCAAGAGGGGGGTGTTGAGGGGTACCTGCTCAGTAATCTAAAAGGCATTAGTCCAGTGACCTGAAGGGTACCACCACAAAGAAATGAAGGATACCAACCTTGTGACTTGAGGGATACAATCTGAGTCATCTGAATTCTCCTGCCCCAGTGACTCGAGGGATATCACCCGAGACATTTGAAGAGTAGCCTACTTCCGCGGTGACATCAGGGGGACATCACTATTCCAGTGACTTCAGTGGTAAGACGCCAGTAATTTGAGGGGTCCCACCCCACTGACTTACCACCTCAGTTCCTTGAACACTATGACCCCAGAGACTTGAAGGCCCAAGCTGTTTTTTTACATTTTTATTTCTATTTTGCTAGTTGGGCTTATTGGAATCAAAAACTAAGCATCACTTTTGATTTGATGTACTTTTAGAAGAAAGGATGTCCACATATGTGGATTCTTGTTCCGAATTTTAATACCATTGTGAAATAGAGTGCACTACACACTGGACATGTGTGTTAGACTCTCCTGACAACAGCAGATGGAAGTCTAAATACTGACATATGTGTCCATAACACCTGCAATTCAGCAGTGAACACAACTGTGGATAAATGTTTTGTCCATGCATGTGGACCACTAAGACCCAAGAGGTTAAACAAGCTTTATAAATACACTTACCATGCCTATCCAATAACCTTTTTATTTGAGAAATCTGAAATCCAAAAACAAACTAAACACCCTACATTGCCACACAAAATTCAGCCTTAAAATCTCAAACTTGGCATAACTTATGTGTAGCTCCACCCTCTACAATACTTAGAGAGTTACAAACCAGAGCTACAAAAATGTGAGACTGATACACCTATAATAAACATCTACATACCTTAATGGAGTTTTAAAATATATTCAAACATATTAAAAATATAAATATATGAAAATAATAAAATGACAGTCATTGTCTTTGGAACTGTCCCATCCTTGATTTCAACACCTTTAAACACACAGGATTTCACACATATATCACACCACCCAGTGCCACAAGCCAACTCTGCCTCTGCAGGGAGAAGCTCCTCACATGCTGAGGTTTGTCTCATACCATATGTTTACCTGAGCGGTGATGAGCCAAACAGAACTCCCACTGCCGCTTGAGGCATCTTAAAGGAAGCTCTGGACTTTAAAATGCAAAATGGCCTTGAATGTATATTAGGAATCTGAATAATATTTTCCTTGCAACAGCCCTAAAAACCTTTGCCACATTTTCTTGAATAATCCCTGAAGCTTAATTCAACCTTAAAGGTAAAGTGGAGGTTCTGAATTGAATAAGACACAACAAACCAACACCATATTTGCATGCATTTTTCCACTACAAACCCATTCAAGAGTGAAAGGATTCGACACTTCAGCCAATGTCGTTACATAAGGTTAACAACAATAACACCAGTGCCAGAACACAACATAACACAGCCAATGTGTAACATCTTATATTTAAACACAAGCAAAGCCTTACACCTCTGAAAGAAAACAGCTTGCCAGCTTGAATCTGTTTTAGTAATTACATGGAGGGCAAAAAAGCAGACTGCCCTCTGATTTCTTATGCAACCCGTTAAACAGTGGGTGCTGAATGAGGGGAAATGCTCTCAAACAAAACACAAATTACTGCGATTAAAAGTCATAGAGGCTGTGTTGTACTTGGAATTATCCAAGGGTGACACATGGCTATTAGAGGACTATTACAGAAAGGTCTTTAGGTCGTGGTCAAAAAATGAGGACCAAAATTCGATCTCTATGATGTTCGTTTCTGCTAGCAGATTGTTTGCTACATTATACAAAAACAAGCAAACCGGCAGGGGTATAAAGTTGCAAGTTGCTTCCAGTTCAAATAAACAAACATCAGCCACAACAACAGCATACCACCGATTCTTACTCATTTTCATATATATTTAGAATGCATTAGAATGCATCTGTGCATGTACACAAACCAGTAAACCCAACCAAACATAAATAACCAGTTAAATTAACAGAAATAACAAACATATTACAGAAAATGGTAAAATGCTACAATCACTTGGCTGGCATATGAGCATGTTTGATTTCATGCAACATATGAATGGTGTAAAATATTGAAATGGAAAATAATATAAACAAAAACTAACAAATTGGCTGAATAGTGGGGGTAAAGTGACCACGCCCTAACCATTAGGCCACCAGCTGACCCAAATCAAGGTGCCCAATGATTAAAAATTCTCAGTGTCCATGTACAATACTACAAATGCTGGAATGTGAGAAAGACTTAAATAACTAATACAGGTTTACCAAGATGGGTGCCATCTTTTTTAAACACAATAGCAATAAGCTAAACATTAACTGCTGGAACCAAAATGTGGACAATCTCATGAGCCTCAGGAACATTTCATAAACATCTTACCTGCTCTCTTGTCTCCTAGAGAGGAGAAATCTGGCAGTGATGTCCCATCTTGCTCCATTAACGCTGTTGAGGCACTGGTTACTCCGTTCCCTTTCCTGAACCTTCTCTGACGTTGTGTATTGCTGAATAGTGTAGGCTGCTTTAGTAGAGAGTGTGCTCTCCTGCTTGATTGCAAAGGTGCCTTCAATTCCCTATCACTCTCTGCTGCTTCCCGAGTGTCTTCGGGGTCCTGGTCTTGGTTTGCACTTCTGTTGCCAAGCTTTGATTCAAAACCTCTCATACATTGCCAAGGTGGCTTCTGCCCTGACAACCTTACATCTCCCATCTGTTTCAGGTTTGATGGAAAAGCCTTGTCTTTATTTTTTGTACTTGAGAATACTGAGAAGGATGAAGGGCGGCTCCTTAAATTGACATTGTCTTTTGAAAGCTTATTTTGCCAAAGGAGCCACTCAATATCCTGCTCTCTTTGTCTCGTCCTGCCATGTTCATCCCTTCCGTCTCCACTCTTCTCTCGTTGCTTCCCCCTTTGCCAATTTTGTCTACTGAAACAGTCACAGGAGAAAGTAGGGGTCGTCTTGGGGTATGATCCAAGTGAGTGTCCTCCCCAAAGTCCAGCAGAATCTTGTTTGGAAATCTTGGATTTCTTCTTGTGGAACTTAGATGGACTTATAATGGGGTTCTTTGAGTAGTGGTGCACAAATGAAGATGGAAAAGATGATGGATATAACGGTGTAGCAGAGGGGTATCCTCGGTAGAGTCCAAAACCGAGAGAAGTGGTTGTGAATGGTACTTTGTAGGATGGGTGGAAAAACCCACCACCTGAGACTGGGTACCCAAGCTTATGCATCACAGGAAAATGTGTAACAATCTGTTCGCTTGGTTCGGAGGGACAGGCATGTTTCCTCCTCATATTTGCCATCCTAATGTAATGAAGAGGGTCGCAGGGTAAGGTAGAATGTGGCGAGTAGTAGCCACTGAAATTAATCTGAAACATAGCTGGACGGTGAACTTCTTCTTGTAGGCACTGAAGATCATGAGACTGGCTTTTGCCCTTTGCGCTCCTCTTTCCGGCAGCACTTCCATCATTTTCAAGCCTTGCTCGAGTGATGTGGTGTACAATGTGAATTTCCCTAAGCCTGTCAACTAAGTCCTCAACCTCAGCAAGAAAGTCTGGGTCTTGCCTTTTGGCCCTGAGTTGCAAATACTTCTTCTTGCACTTATATTTATGCCTCCTTAGCTTGTCAAGACCCAAGCAGTGATGACTTCTTCTATGGCACTTAAACTTTTGTGCCTCTTGGTTCGAGAATGACAATGGGCAATTGGCAATACATGGCCCATTGGATTCATGCCTCTGACCAGAGCTCAAAGGCAAACAAGGTGAAGAGAGATGCTCTGAGGGAAAGGAATAAAGAGGCTTTGATTTTCCTTTCAGGGAATTATTCCCTTGAACACCAGACATTGTCAGTACAGAACCAGTGGCCATTGTTGAGGGAAATCCAACACTTGTAGCAAACCTACCTTTTGTTTCCCTATCACTTCTGTCTAACGTGCTCTTACCATTATACCCTGCACCAATCCTGGATGAGAATGTTTTTTCACAGCGAGTTTTGGAACTTTGGAGTTTATCAATTTGAATAAAGAAAGGGGCCTTGATTTTCTGGGTACCAGAATTCAGCTGTGAACTCCTGCCTATTGATAAAGAAGAGCCATTATTTCTAGGGCCACTACAGCCAGTTTGGGATTCTAAGGACTGGTGCATAGTGGACAAGATTGTGTTGAATTGTGTAGTGTCTACCGACAGCTGTTGAGAATTTGGGGAGGTAACTTGCTCAGAATTTCTTTCACATTTTGGTTTGCGTCCTCTCCTCTTACCCATATAAATAGTTCCTCTTTTGCTGACATTAATCTGAGGGCCAAGTTTGCCTCCAAAAGATGTCACAAGGGTGGATAAAGAGTGTGTAGCTGGTGGAACTGGCTGGCACAATTCAACGCCACTGCTTTCCTGAGGAGATTCTGGGACGTCACACTGCTTTTGGCCCAGCAGAATTTGTGTGAGCACTTGATCTCTCCGCTTCACTTTCATCTTATTGATCTTTCGAATGATTGTCCTCATTATCACCCGATTGCTTCGGCTGCAATTCTGTTGAATGTCTCTGACTTCTGAAGTCGCAGGCTGATCTCCTGCTTCTTGTTTCTTAGAGAGTGTTATCGTCTGAGTTGACAGGGGTTGAACAGAAGAGCATCGCCTGGGGCGTCCTCGTTTTCTTGTCGCAGTGAAGTCAGGCTGTTTCGCATCAAATTCCGGATTTGTAACAGCTGGATATTCATTATTTGGAGAATTTGCAAATGGCAGTTGCAAGTTGCTCCCCTTCACATGCAACTTATTCAATTTGGGGCGGCCTCTTTTTCTTACCTGGGGGTAATTTGGGGATGACACCTCAGAGCTGACAGTTCCATTTTTAGATTGTTTTGATTTGGGAAGTTGTCCAACTGTCTTTTGTTCACACGAAAGTGGGGGCAATGTTTTCAAAGTATCACTTGGTGAGCTACCCTGCTGTAACCTTGTACAGGCAACGGGACTTTGATTGCTCTCGTTAGTCACCTTAGCAGGCTTACTGCTGTGAAGGTGTCTGGTTTTTTGTTTTTTTGAGGTTTTCACTGCTTTGATGTGTGAAGGGGGTCTATTCAATGAGGGTTTTGCTGAAGTAGAAAGTACCTGAGAGTTTGTAGTAGAACCTGCAGAGTTGTTGGTGTTAGGTGAACCTTTTAATTTAATTTGCTCTTGACTTGGACAGTGCTTGATCCTTTCTGCATGCATATCATTATGGGATCCTATTCCACAGGCATCTTTTTGTAGCTCAAGGACAGGAATTGTTTGGGATGACTTCATTGTCATTTCCAAAGTCTTGTTGAGGTCTTCGTTGTCATTCTGTCTCTGGCTCCCTCCAACAGTCTCTACTATGTCTGGTGTGTCATCAATGAGGTTCCTCGGTGATGAGGAACCTGTTACCTGGCCAGATGGAAGACATTCTGGTTGGTTGTTAGCACATGGACTTGGCTGTTGTGTGGAGATGTTTTGGTATTTACATTTTTCACTAGGTATTGATCTGTAATCACTTTTGTTGGGACAACACTCACTCTCATCTCTGTTCTTGTTCACAGACATTTCTGAATTACTTTCAGTTTGTTTTGTATCATTCTTTGGAAGACAGGATGTTTGCCTGGTGAGAGTTAATTTTTTTCTATATGATCTCTCCTTGGTTTCATTTGGACTGGAACAAGTGGAGTCTGGAGCAGTTTGGACATGGTTCTCATCAAGAATGTTGATGCCCTCTTGTGGAGCTGAGTCCTGTTGGGGTGAAGTGGGTGAAGAGGCAGCAGGGGTGTGGGAAGATTCTTTCTGTATGGGACTAGTTAGAGTTGTCTTGTAAGAAATGGACAGTTTGCTGCATGACTCTGGTTGAGCATTAGGAGGCTTATTTAGTGTTAATTCGTGCTTCAGGTCTGTCTTCCTGCTTTGTTTTGAAACAACCTGTTAGAAAAGAGGGTGTTCTTCAGGGTACAGTAACAGCCAGATCAGAGCAAATGAAAGAGCATGACTGCCAAAAGAAAGATGATGAGTAATATAATATTACATATAACACTGACAGAATAGGTTATCATTAATATCAGAATCAGTCTCAAAATCAGAAATTTATATTGATCCCAGGTGAAATTGTCACTGCTATGGAACAGTTAAAGAATGAAACGTGGAAAAAATTTTAATTAGTGTGATGTTCAAGTCACATGATGCCTTTAATGTTACTGTACGAGTGCAATGAGATACCCTTGTGACAATCAGATTATCCACTCTGGAATACTCATAAAGTAATGATAACTTCAACTAATTAACACTAACTTCAACTAGTTAACGAAAGTTCAACTAGTTAACACTTTGCATTCTTGTACTGCTTGATATATCTTTTTGCATCCTATAGTGTTTACATTAAAGACGATGTGATTTTCAGTATAAACAGACTGACATTTACCTTCTTAGCTGTCGTCATATTTGGCGAATCAGAAGCCGGAGACTCCTTCTCAGAAGTTGTGGGAGATGATGGCATTGTTGTACTTGGGTTTGTTGCTGGGGGGTCACTGTTGCACTTCTTCATGGCAGGATGAGTTAACCGATTAGAGCCTTTGCTCTTAGCATTTGTACCTTCTGCTGGAGGTAAAGGCTTCTGAGACACTCGAATAGTGGGCCTGCAAATGAAGTTCTCAAGGCTCTTTGGGGGTTTCTTGGTTCGTTTGGCCCCGAGCCCCATCCTAACTTTCACACTGGCTTCTGAAGTGTTGGCCTCTTCATCCGTGAGAACTTCTGGTTGTTGATCTCTGCTTTCAGGTTCCTTAGAGGGAGCATCCACTTCTTCTGCTTCAGTCCTCTTCATTTTCTTCCTCTTCTGTTTTGCTCCTCTCTCCTGTGTCAGCGTGGATGTGTCACTCTTCCGTTTCCTATCCATTTGAAGTGCACTGACAGATAGGCAGTCTAAGGCAACAGTTCTAGAGTAGAGAATTTGTTCCAGGTATTAGGAAGAACGCTTGGTGAAGAGATGATAAAAGCTGAAGTGCAGAAATTTCTCACTGTCTTCTCTCATTATATCCCTGACCTGTTGGAACAGAAATGATAACATGACATATACACACATACATACACTTTATTTATTAATTTTATGTATTAAATTAAAGATTATAGTAAAGAACCTGTACCATGGAACATCACATTTTCCTTGATTTAAAATATATTATGTAACTGAAATACCCAGCAAATATGGTTCTAAATGGGTTTTTGTTGCTTTTAAGGGCAGAGCACTTTCAGGGGCTTTGTAAAGCCTATAATTAGAATGGTTATTTAAAGAAACATTTTGACAGGTTTTCTGTCCTTGGAATTATTAATAATTTAACCATGACAAGAACAATCTGTACATTCAAATAGTTCTTAGAGTTTTACTGGCGTATCATGTTTTTTAAAGAATCCTCGAAGACCCTTGAGAATGTATAAGAACACTGTCAATCCAAACTTTCCTAAGTCCATATAAGGAAACTAAGCTGTACATTTGACGTTTGATGGTCACAACCATTAACGTTAGCATCTTTTCATACACCATTTTGGCAGAGGATAATCACCAGAATCCCTTATGCAAGCACTGTCATCGAAGTTTTATGTCAAAGGAGGAAACTTTATAAAACACCTCAAAGACCGTCACCCAGACTTCAAGCAGATAAGTTAATTTTATTTTATATTTAGAGCTTTTGTTCCAAAAAATATACCCTATATTAATTTGAATAGTGGATTGATTCAGGCTAACGTTTCTTTAGTAACTATTTAATGCCTATTATAAAACCGATAACCGATTATGGTAAAATGCTTAAATGTCAGGAAAAATATCGGTCAACCGATATATCGGTTGATCTCTATGAATGATGTATTGGTGAGGAAACATCCTCATTTCTCTTCCATGTTGTTTTTCGAAGTCCCTTAAGTGAGATAACAGCATTCAAAATAACTATTCGATACATATACGAGTGGAAGACACTATTCCCAGACTTCAAGCAGATAAGTTAATTTTATTTTATATTTAGAGCTTTTGTTCCAAAAAATATACCCTATATTAATTTGAATGGTGGATTGATTCAGGCTAACGTTTCTTTAGTAACTATTTAATGCCTATTATAAAACGATAACCGATTATGATAAAATGCTTAAATATCAGGAAAAATATCGGTCAACCGATATATCGGTCAATCTCTATAAATGACGTATTGGTGAGGAAACGTCCTCATTTCTCTTCCGTGTTGTTTTTCGAAGTCCCTTAAGTGAGATAACAGCATTCAAAATAACTATTCCATACATATACGAGAGGAAGACACTATCCCGAGGGGGCTGGCCGTGAACTCCAGGGGGCGGGGCACGCAGTGATAGCAGCACTGAGATCAGAGTTGGATTTGACGAATTTTGATTGCTGCAGAACCGAGTTCTCACGGCCCGGCACTGATCCGCGGCCCATAGTTTGAGAAACGCTGATGTAACGCATTAATCCAGCCAAAGGGTGTCGCTAACACTGAAGCTCCCCCATAGGCGACTCCAGAAGAAGAAAACTGAATTTTATTGTGCATCGTGAATAATGCAGAGACCTGAGACTAGTAAAAGTTCTGTAAAGGACTCGTTTACGTTAAATGGCAATGAAGTTCAGTGCAAACTGTTTCATATGAAGCTGGAAACCACAGATCGAGAGCAGCGCCCCCGCAGGACCGACTTCAAGCTGTTTCACCGGATTTAGCCTTATTAGCTAGGCAGTTCTAAATGTTATTATATATATATATATTTCTAAAATTGAGAGTCTAGAATATAGTTTAATAGGTGAGTTGCTCTTGTTCATTTACTGTACTGTGATTTGGAACAGTGTGTGTCCTGTGATTAAAAACTTTCACCCTCTCCGTAGTTATGGGTTTGTGCGCATGCCTAATGGGCTAGTAGGGAGCTTTACTGTTAGCGACACCCTCAGGCTGAACTAATGCGTTACATGACTAGTGATCGACTGATATTGATTTTTTATTACCAATACCGTCACCAATTATTTGCATGTTTATTTACCCGATAACCGACATTCAGAACCGGTATTTATTTACTATTATACTTCTGTTTTTGACAGAATTGTTACAACACCACTCAACTGAAAAACTGTTTTATGTCTAATAATTACTCCCTCCTTGCATACAAGTCAAAATTAGGGGTCTTAAAGTGCAAAAAAATACATTAAAAAAAAAGGACACTGTTACTAAAGTCTTCAATGGTGCATAAACTACATATCTAAAAGCTGCATAAACTACATATCAGTAATTTATGAAACACATCTAATGTGTGCATTAATAGCTGTTATGTTTTATAAAGTTTACTAAATATAGGAAAGCAAGTAAGTATAATTTACTTTTGCACACAATTTCCCCCTCAGACGCTGTGCTGAAATGGCGATCAGGTGCGTAATTCTCAAAATGTTCACTAGATGGCGGTGTTTATTGGCAAACCCGATATTATAAAACAGATAACCGATTATGGTAAAATGCTTAAATATCAGGAAAAATATCAGTCAACCGATATATTGGTCGATCTCTATAAATGACGTATTGGTGAGAAAACGTCCTCATTTCTGTTCTGTGTTGTTTTTCGAAGTCCCTTAAGTGAGATAACAGCATTCAAAATAACTATTTGATATTCGAACGTATATCGAATATTTGAGTATTCGAAAATCATGTCTCATCCCTAAAATATATATGAATGGTGAACTGTGGAAATTGAACATTCACTCCAGTGCAGTCTCAGGTTTAATCTGAATTTGGGACACTGGCTGTGAAAGTAATGGAGGTAGATATCCTGAAATATTCCCTGAGAAGAACCTTGTTAAAATTCCCCTGTTCATTTCTGGGAAAAGGCATGCGAAAGCCTGCTCTGAGCTGTCAGAAAGGGCAGGTGCTTTCCCGAGCAGGTGGGCGTATTGCTACGGGATAGGTTCTGAATGATGACCTCAGTGTATTACACCTGCACAGGGGACACGTAAAGTCCAACAGCCGAACTCCAGCCTGAGGGCCGGGACTCGGTAACACAGCCTAGGACACGGCGGTGAAAGCTGACCCAGTAGGCTGTAATGGACAAGCCTAAATCCAGCTCTAAAAATGTGACATTACTGTACAACATGCATCACCACAAGAAAAATGATTGATTAAATTGTTGCTGTAAAACCAGTGTTTGGAGAACAACAAAAAACTAAATTTCGGCTCACACTGTGTTCTTTTTTGACTCTCATTATTCAGTGTAGTATTTTACCGTTAAACAACAGAGGCGGACTTTAACCAGCTAGTACCAAGACATTTATGATTATGGGTGGCTGAAACAGGGTGGAATGAACTGTTCTCGCCTGAAAACGTGTGAGAAAAGCTTGCATAGCCACTTTCACTGTGCTGATTATTTTTAATTAAGTCACAACAAACAGTGACACGCGTCTTGTATTATACTGGCCCTGAGTTTTTGTGTTTTGAATCAGTATTTGGCCCTTGTTCAAACAGTAGATCAGCAATGCCCTGGAGATACAGAGTCCTGGGTTCAAATCCTGCTGTGGGCAGAAGTTCTGTTTTTTTTAACTCAATTTCATTTGGTCAGAAAAACAACGTTTGTGTCTCACCCTGTAAGAAAAAGTTTGGGTGAAACCATAGTAACCACCTCCAGCACATTAGCAATCACCTAGAACATCATTACAAACACCTAGCAACACCATAGCAACAGTTACCACAGCCACCGCTACACAATAGCAACCACCCCCACTGCGACAGTACCCACCTAACTACACTATAGCAATCAGGATTTTTGCCACCGATACCAAGTACCGATTTTTTGTCTAGGTGATCGGCCGATACCGATTCTGATGCTTCAAGTTTGTATAACTGATATTTAAGCTCTCTGATCACCATTCACTTTTTTCAGATAAAGTAATAATATAAATGTTGCCTTTGTTGTATGTGTGAGTTTTCTCCTGTTGTGTGCGCGTGCGCTCATGGTGTGGGTCTGCGTTGTGTGCGCCAGTTTTATCGTGGTCTGCATGGGCGAGTTTTCTCGTGGTGTGTGTGTGCGTGCGTGGGAGTTTTTTCATGCTGTGTGTCTGCGTACGCGTGTTGTGTGTGTGTGTGCGCGCACGAGAGAGTTGTCTAGTGCTGTGTGTCTGCGTGCGCGTGTTATGTGTGTGTGCGGGAGTTTATCCATACTGCTGTCTTTAATAATTAGGTGATGAAGTACCGGGTTCGTCCGTAGTCCTCCTGCATTGACGTCATCAATTGTGATCGGTTCCTAAGATCGGCGAGTTTAACGAGTCCCGATCGAGTCAGAAAGTCTAATTATCAGCCGATACCGATCGTCCGCTGATCATCGGAGCATCATTAATAGCAACTGCCTAGTAACAACCACAGTTGCCACAGAAACCACACACTTGGTTGACGATGATGACGACTTCATATTTATCTAAAAATATCCCAATTCAATATTATTTTTCAATGTTTCAATTGTAATAATAATAATAATAATAACAACAACAACAACAACAGCAGCAACAATAATAACAACAACAATGATAATAATTATAATAATAATAATAATTATTATAATAATAATAATAATAATAACCATAGAAGTACTACTAATAATGTTAATTCTGTTAGTGTTATATAGCATTGTAAAGGGCTCATATTAAACAAAGTATTGTTTTCATCTTTATTCAATAAAAGTGTTGTAATATTTCTTAAAGCAATTATTAATATTTATACAAATTATTATATATCTATAATATATTTGATGTGCAAGGACTCACATTGTACATGTTTCAATGTTTGTGTGTGTATGTATGTGTGTGTGTGTGTGCTTACATATATAAATAAGTTCCTTCCCCAAAATTTAGAAAGCACACCAGACATGACTCCTGGTTTGATTTAACCATAGTTGTGTTGTCACAGCCAAGCTATGAACATGTTTTTTCATCATAATTCATTCTTGCCCCATTTTCCACCCTCGGTATTAAATGTGCCATTTCTGTTCTTTCCCCATTTAAGTCCATTTTCTGACTGGCTGCCCTGTATTGCTTCAGAAGGTAGATGGGCGGGGCTAAAGGCATCACTAATATAAAATGTAGCAGTGTGATAACAATACTTACATTTTGCCTTATTTGTCTGTAGGAGGTCATCTTTCATAACGATGATGAAAATAAAGTGTCGGACACGAGAGAACATTCAATAACGCCTGATTCGAAGAGTTTAACATTCATAGAAGCCCATTTAGGCGTCAGCGCTATAAAAGCAGTCCCGAAGGAGCAATAGAAAGAAAAATGGCCCGAGGAAAGGAGAGGGAACACTGAGCCTGTGTTTCTCTATGAGTGTGTGTGTGTGTGAGAGAGAGTGCACACACACACACAGACACATGCACACTGTGGCTATTAGTAGCTCAGTTCAAGAGCAAAGTGGAAAGGATATTTGAGGGTCCTTTTTAACCCCCCTCTCTATGGGACCTACGCCTAGTTTTTCAACTTTACCACAATCGTTCAAGTCATTTCTTCCTTCCTCCCTCCTTCCTCCTCTCCTTCTACTTAATTTACTTTACCACACACGGCGAAAAAACACCTCCTTCCTTTATCCCCTTAAATTAAACAACAGATTCTACAAAAAAAAATCAATAAAATTGATGGTAAATAATGGACAGGTTTCCCTCTTTTCATATTAATGTACTCTTATCATATTGACAGCCTTGCTTACGTGGTTTCAGGCACTATATGACTCACCCTTCTCGATAAATAATGAAATGAAGCAGGTTAACATAGCTAAAACAAATTTTAAAAGTTTTGCCCGTAATTCAGTCCTTGTTTATAGACAACAGTAAGTCATGTAACATCAGAAACCACATAAGTAAGGCTACTTGAGATTAGAGCTTCATAATATGGAACATCCTTTTAAACTGCTGCATATTACACCTATTTCAGCAAAGGGTTTTTCTTGAACTTAAAAGGTCTTTGAATATTAACTGATCTATTTATACAGTCCATGTATGGAAACTACACAGTAAAAAGTCAGTTTTCAAATGTTATTTTTGTGATGTTACAAAGGCAGCATTTTTCAGCTAGTGGTAGTTTAGCATCGCACCCACATGCTGAAGTTCTACGGAGCCATTTAGGAAAAAAAACATTTATATATATCAGTCTTAAAAAGGCACAATAACAGAAACAGCTCGTTTGATTTGGAGGGATAAAGAGAGGCTGGAAAATGCATAAAGAGTAAAATGTAGAATACGGGCCCTTTAAAAACCCCTTAGCCAATTAAAGGCCTTAGGGGTTAAATTAATTAGACTTGAATTATAAGAAGATATTAATTCATCGGAACACCCAGGAATTCATTTGGAGCTGTGATTGGTCAGCCTGTCAGAAATTGTTTTGAGACTCATTTGCATATTATGGCTTACTAGTTACTAGTATTGCAGAGACTGATATCGGCATAACGAGAGATTACTGTACTGTATGATATAAATAACCTCCATGTGAAAACAACAGCACTTAACAGACCTAATACCACAAAAACAGCCCAACGTCTTTGTATTAATGCCATTTATACACAAGGAAAATAAATGGTGATCATAATAAAGAGGATGTCTTCTATTAATAGTAACTACCCTAGCCACAAGCCTACCAAGCACAACCTACACTTTCAACAACTCTTAATTAATGACGTATTTACAGAGGGGTTGAATAGAACCAGATGTCTGAAGCCTCTAAAATCTTCCTCTCAGAAGGTTATTCCATCTGATTGCGCCATTCTGGTTGCGCCGCCTGAGGCATGAGACGTTCTGAGAAGAGAGAGTTATGAGATTTTGGTCCTAAACCTAAACCCGTTCATGGTGGAGGGATACATGCAGGGCGTCGTGAGGTAAAATAGTCCCCAAAGAAAAGAGATTTTGTTCATATTCACTTTTTTACATCATCAACATCCATTTAAACACTCAGAGACACGTGGAGCTTGTGGGGGGGGG
>JBBKCR010000006.1:765709-778224 GCA_037577295.1 Ladigesia roloffi | reverse complement strand
AAAAATGACACCTCTAAATTTGTGGTGCTGCTTTTACAAATGGCGCCCCATAGTTACCTGCCAAGACAACCCAGTGTAAAAAGCTGGTGATTTGGTTTAAAAATGCATTTTTTCTAATAAGAATTTTTCTTCCACAGTTCACATGGTATAGTGTTCAGAAGGGAGCAGGAAATTAAATAATTAAAAGCTTTCAGACTCCATGTGAGGCTATTAATATTTTGGCACGGCTCTCGTGATTGTCCGGTGCTGGTCTGCCCAGCTGACCGCTGGCAGCTCATTGCTCTGGAAAAACGGCTCATTACCCCCGAACCTCTGTGGGCCCTCGCGGGGCCTCTCTCCCGCTGCTGCAAACTTTGCTGGGATGTTTGACCATCCGAGGCCAGTCCTCTGTGAATTTCTGCAGGGCCGGAAACTGTACATCCCACACGCTCCCTCACCGAGAGAGGCTTTTGTGTCACGATGTTGATTATGTAAACACTCAGCTTTGTGAATGGGAGGACTGTGAGGAGTGAGGGACCAAGAACGAGGCCGATTCTGCAAGTGAACCGGGACTGTGCACTGAATTCAGTGCCATCAGGGACTAGACAGATTACATTTTTCATACTAAGACATTACATATATCCTATCACATAATTGTGTATCATATGCACAAAATATATATAAACATGGCATGTTATGCAATTTAATCTAACAAATTATATATGATATACAAAATGACATATATATACAGTATATATTATATATTCTGTTGCTTGTTGTCCATTTGTTTGTTCTTATTATTCAGACATGGCCATATGTCCTATATTTTATATAAAATCCCATATAGCACACTGTATCGCATATATTATATTATAATATTATATATACATAATATTTACATGTAATATAAATATATATATGTACATATGACATTCTGTTATATGACATACAGTATGCTATATGAGATTTTATATACAATATAGGACATATGGCCATGTCTGAATAATAAGAACAAACAAATGGACAAAAACCAACAGAATATATAATACTGAACACAAGGGCATGCTTGACTGGCACAGGGGCATCCAGCTTTGGTTCTAGAGGTCTACTGCCCAGCACAGCCTGGTGGTTTCCCAGCTTATTGTACCTGGTCTTATTCGCTGATAATGGTCAGGTTAAGTGCAAACTGGTCTCACCATATTCTCTGCCCCTCTGTTGAGAACTGATTGTTAACATACCTCGCTGTTCTTCATTAAGGCCTATTACATTTCAGAAAGTGTGGCAATTTAGTATAAAATGGTGAAATATATTTTAAAATCCATTAAGTTACTCCTTGTTTTTAAAAGCCTGAATAATTTGGCACCTGCTTATCTGTCAGAGCTTCTTGTTCCGTACTCCCCTTCCAGAACCTTGCCATCCTCTGATCAGCAATGACTGCATATCCCCAGAACAAAGCTCAAAACCAGATGTAGCAGAACCTTTTCAACAGTAGCCCCCAGTCTGTGGAACAGCCTCCCTTTGCAGCTGAGAGCTACCCAATATCTAAATCGTTTTTAAACCAGGCTCAAAACACATCTATATCCATGTGCATTTAATTCCTCTTGATTCTAATAGGCTGGATTTGTCTTATTACTTAATATTATATTATTCTTTTTATCATATTGATTTCAGTCATGTGGTTATTGTAATGTGTGCAATGTATTTTAAGTATATGTTTTACACTTGTACAGCATATTAGTCAATAGTTGATTGTGTTCCACGCTGCTATATCTGAGTTCCCTGCCACACTGCTGAATAATAGCAAGTACATGAAACCAGAGCAAACCAGCTTAACCAAGGCTGTTTCTGTGTAAAAAAAGGGATTAACAATCACAAATCACAGCGTCAGTGCACATAAAAGCCCCAGGACGCTTCAGTGACGCTCCAGCGACCCTGGGGTTCCAGATCGTCCGCTGCCTTTGAAAGACAGGGACATAATTGAAGGGTAGTATGCCACCGTCAGAGCACCTCAGTACCTGCTTGTAATACTGTGTGTATGTAAAGGCAAGTACTAAGGATTCACTGCTATCCAGGCCTCAGCATGCCCATTTCATATATTTAATGGAACTAAAGCTAGCACTTGGTGTTAAGTAACTGCACATTCTTACATTTCTTCAACACTTCAAGTTTAACATGCTAGAAGACAAATACAATACTTAAGATCTTTTGCACGGGTTTATTTATGTCTTATGTACCCCTCCACAGTGTCAAAAATGTACCAAAGCATGTTTATAGAAGGTGCTCGACTACTTTACATTTGTATAGATGACCCAACAGTTTCAGGACAAAGGGCAGGCTCATTGGGATATGGCCCCATGACCCCCTGGTGGGGAAATTTTAGACCGCTGAGCCACTGGGGAAGCTAATCTGAATGCATCTTTAAGCGTGAGAACACCCAAAATCTACTTAAATAGGAAATGAGAGAGTTAATACACAAAATGTGTAGGTAGTTCCGCCCACAACACTACATTGAGTGGAGGGGGTATAAATGGACCTAGGACTATCTATGTTTATATTACATTTTACATTTACGGCACTTAGCTGATACTCTTATCCAGAGCAATGTGCATCAGTTCCCGAGTCAACAGAATAGAAGAGTGTTAGAAAGGGATGATGTAAGAGTTTGTTTTGACATGGTTAGTCACCAAGGTGCTCTTTGAAGAGGTGGGTCTTCAGGCGACATTTATATAAACTAAAGTTTGAACCAATAACCACTGGCATAGACGTAAAAAAAGACTTCATCCAAATGTGTCTCATTAAAAATAAAGGTTGTAAACAGTGCAATAACAGTTTGATAGCTAGAAAAATCATACACAGTTATGTCATTTGGCTTCTTATTGAAGTATTCAAGTTTTAAAGAGTTTCAGCATGTAAAGCGCACGGTTGTGGATTGGATGCCACTTTAAAAGAATGTGACATAATTGAAGAGTAATCAGCTCTGCCCTGCCCGGCTTCACTGCAAATGAAGCATGGCATTACTGAGGTCCGCCCTGAGCCCACCACTGTCCCAACAACGTCACCGAACTACACCGCTGAGAGGAAGTGACAGGAGCGTGCAGCACTGGAGTTATCAGACCACGGGTCTCAGATCAGCCTCCTAGAACACCAAGCACAGCCTGACTTGACCCATCTTAACTCAAAGGTCAATGATGAGCATTAACTTTTCTCAGCATTGGCACCAAGCTGGTGGAACAAACTTCTCCTAAACATCAGGTCTGGACACTAAAGAACATCTCAACTAACACAAACACAAATGTTGAATGATATAATGAGTGTCAAATTCAACAGTAAATTAGTATTAAAGGCCGGAATACTCAATGTGCTTTGACCTCATGACCCGGGGTGGGGTGGGGTGGGGTGGGATTTAATCCTCTGAGAAACTCTGAAAATAATCTTAAGTAACCTCCCAACACACCAAAAACCTTTAAAGAAGAAAAATAATTAAAGATCACTAAAATGAGAGGATGTAAGGAATCAACATGCAAAAATTGTGGGTAGCTGCAGGGCTACAAATTGCCAACATCAGTCAGAACATCATATGAAGGAACAGCCCCAGATAGTCCATATTCAATTAGGCACTCATTTTTTAACTGTTAATATTAGTTTATTATTCTGTCTAAAATACAGTTACATTACATACAAAGAATATTTTATGACACTTAACAGTAGACATTTTGAGTGCACAGATTAAACAAAATCTTCTGGAATACAATGTCTAGGGAGGAGGTCAGACATCTAAAACAATGAGCTGATGTTTCAGATAAAGAGCATATTCCAGTCCTGAGCTACTTTACAGAATAATGGTGCTTAAGTAAGACAATTTTAGCCTTTTTTATCATCCTTCTTACTTCTCTAGAAAGGAACTGACCCTAGATCCACACTCCCCTTCATATATTTAATCTGGAAAAACGTTAATGGATTACTACCCACGTGAGGCAGAAATGGACTAAAAACATATCTTAAGACAGTGAACAAATATGTTTTCATGATAAACACAAACATGGTAAATATTATTGTACATAAAAAGCAATTAAAATTTAGTGTCTCCCCAAAAAATAGATTGTATTTAGGTTTATTTTTTGTAGGATGAATGAGTTTAAAAGATTGAAGGTTGAGAGAATGGCATGGGTACGAAAAGGCATGTGTGGCATGAGATAGGTGCTATGGCACAAGCCGCTGTGTACAAGCTAGCATGACAAACTGTTCTGTAATAGCTGTGGACCAGAGGACGGGTGTTGAGAGGGCAGTGGAATTATGTGTGGGGAAATAAATCAATGGATGGGGAAACACTGAACCCATTAAGTAACATCGTTCTCTTTTCCTAGCTGGACTGCATTGAAAAGTACAACACAATCACAATACTTTCCAACTCTAACAACATAAACATCCAATATTAAACAAACATTCAGTGGTCTAACAGAAAAAGCACAGGCAAAGCTGTGCTAACCAAAATGGCTGATCTCTGCAATGAGTTGCTGTGGATCCTTTTCACAAATTGCCTAATGCCAAAAAGCATTACTAATGCACAACAGAGCAATAGGAGTTCCACGTTTTGCCAGTACAAATCCTGTCCCACTTTTTCTCTGTTCTGGAACAACTAAGATCTACTGCCAAAGCCATCTCGAGTCCACCTTGATAGTGTTGTAGCTTTATGGTGATGTCAGAGCCATTGCCAAAAGTCCCACCAAGGTTTAGTCACTTTACCATCTCCAAGTTCCCTATTCTTTGGGGAAGGCAGAGGACCGCAGGACCTCCATGCAGTTCACGGTTATAAGCGCCCCAGTCAGCTGCCTCCAGTGCCTTGTCACTGGATTCTTCATCTTGTCCAAGGCCAGATGTAGATCCTGGATCATGTCCCTGTAGCCGTCACCGTATTGTACACTCCAGGAGTACAGGAAGTCATAAGCAGGCTTCCACATTGACTGGAAAGCAAAGTTAAAACGGCATCGTAAACCTGCACTTCAAAAGGGACATTTAGGAATAAAACTACGCCTATGGTGCAATGACCCATGCAGGCAACGTTGGAAATAGGCTTTAAGAATGTAATTAGGAAGGGGGTCACTGCAGAAGAGTGGATAGTAGAGTGTATTCTAGGCCAGTGTGAACAGTGTGCATTAAGATTATATCTCAGCAGGCACATGTAGCATTAGGAGTCTACCCCAACAACCATTTATGGTAGGGGGTTTCTTTGCCAAAAATTAGAAACCCCCACCAAGATGAATGACGATGACACTTTAGGGACAGAAAGTGGCAAAGTAAATAAACAATATGCTAAAACATTAATTCTGACTTTTTACTACAAGTCATCTGTCCAATGTGATCTATATATTGCCACTTGCACCACAACTAGCTTCTCCCTGCTCCATTCAGTACTAAAGCTAGCTTGGCTAGCAGGCTAGCGGATTTGCTAACAATGCTATTTTGACACTAATTAAGAGAGTAAAGACAACAATTTGAAGAAATTTGTCTATGCATTGTGGACCTGTTATCCTGGTGAACAACCCACCACAACCAACATAAATATGTTTACTTCCACTCAAGAGTCCTAATTATCACATTACATGAGTCCAGCTAGCTGAGACTATTCTGGTGCAAGGTTAAAGGATAACCATTCAGAAAAAACAGAAGCCATGATCAGTGACAACACATTTCTAAAATACATAGAACCATGTAGAAAAAAAATTGGATTCCATTATACTTTCCAAAGCAGATATTCATGTTTTAAAATGAAATATTAAACCTTCCTCACGGTACCAGCTATGGAGTAAAATAAAGTTTAAGATTTACAGGGGCCCACCTGCGCACTGACTTCTCCATTCTTCCCCCTATGAGGTACCTCATAACCTGTTATTTGTGCATTGGAAAGTTTTCCGATCCTCTCAGCTAGTTCCCTCCATCGCACCCCTAGCTCAACAGCTGTGGACAGAATGACTGTGTTCTGGATTAAACGGGCAATGAGGCCTTGAGCATCCATTTTAAACAGCCCCTAACAAGAAAAACACAGATGACAGACACAAAATATTGAGAACAAACATGCCGGCTAACATACAACAGCAAGGTGCTCCAAAAATCCAGATACAAATCAAAGCGAAAACAATTGACCACTTACTATTATTAGTTCGTACTGGAATTTCCTTTTGGTCTTGTCGGTATGACAGTCTTCCTTAAGCTTCTCAAGCACGCAGGCCACCTTCCCCGCCTCCGTCTCGGCATGCCTCCTGGAGAATAAGTCTGAGATGTCTGAGTATCCAAACACCTCAGCAAAAGTTCTCCAACATGTCAGGTGATCTGTGACTAGAGTCTGAATGGCGGAGTACATGTATGTGAGTTTCTTGAATGGCAGCGTCATATTGTCCAATAGGGACTGCGTTGTAACTTTGACACCAGAGAAGTCAATGACTTGGTCTCTTGGGATGATCTTAATGTTCTTGCAGTGCACTAGGCCAACACTTCCCCTGAGAAAGCCAATATGCCATTCCTTCACCTTCAACTGGCCGACTGATTTAACAGTATCCCTGGTAAGCAAGGCAATGGTGTCCCCTTTGAAATACTCCAGAAGATAGTCCACCCTCGGTTGCCTGAGAACCGACTTCAGTGTCACTCCATAAAACTGAACATTCACTACCACATCTTGAAACTTTGGGAATTCTGGGATCACCTCCTCTGGAATGGGCAGGGTTCGGACCCCTTCCTTGTGACGGTCCAGATTCCTGTGGCCATGCTTGTCCATCCTCAGAGGCGCAGCCTCAGGGGAGGTGATGTGAAAGTCTGTCAGAGGGAAGGAATTAGAGTCCTTCACCTGGATGGCCAGTTTAAAAGGACCCATCCCTCGACTGTCTGACCTGAAGAGCTCCAATGGTAGGTGGATCACTTTTCCTACTTTGAGCTGCTCCTTGCTGACCTCTTTGTTCTGATCTGCACCTTTAACTTCAAAGCTGGATTCCACAATGCTTGTTGTGATGCGCAGATTTTTTAGGCCCCCTGGATTCAACTGATGCTTTCCCCAAAGCTGCAGGACAACAGGAGGTAAGTTCTTGTTTCCCTTATGAATGTCAGAGAAAGGAAGCCTTGGGGGAACATTATTATGCCAGGAGATGACGTGCATAATTTTAAAAGATGGATGAATGTGCTTGGGGCCATAAACCGCGATGGTGATATGTCGGTCTAAGTAGTCCCATACTGAAGTTGCTGGGGGCTGGAGAACTGTGGCTTCAGCGGCAGCAATGACATACATATGTGACTTTAGCTCCTGGAGCTTGATTTGTAACATATCCTTAAATGCGTAACAGTCCTTAACCTTTTCATAAGGTCCATCTTTCTTAGAAGAAACCAGACCTACAAATGTCGTCATTACTTGGCTCAAGGGATCACACTTCACTTCAGCTGCCATTTTAATATCAAGGGCAATGCCTTCCAAAGTGTTGAGGTTGCTCAGAGAAATTTCCACAAGCGGGCTCACAGTCATAGTGTAGTTACTGTTGATTCCTCGGGGTGGGTCTAAGCTAGCTTTCAGTGCAATTTCCTGGATCTCCCCTGAGGGAATATGCCCTTGGGGAATGTGAGCACTGATATCACAGTCTGGTAAACGCAACGAACCTCCATTGTGGTTAATCTTGCACAAAATTTGTGGGTCTGTGGCTTGAGTCTGAGCCCAGCCAGGACTTTGTTTCATCAGATCCAGGTCCAAACAGGACCTGGTCAACTGCCTATGACTCAGCCAGGCCATTTTGTAAGCCTCCCTATCGTTTTTCAGCCACTCGAAATCAGGTTTTAAGAATGGTCCTTGAGCATTAAGACTCTTCAGCTTCTTGGATTCCTTTTTTTCAAGGCTGTCAAGAATGTCCGAGGCACTCCTCCACCGCCCAGATCGATTAAAGCCGTTTCTCTTGGGCTCCAGGAGACGGCCAAAATTGTTTTCTTCAGAGGATGTGCTCACGGAATCTTCATTATTGTGGTCAAACAAAGCTAGACCATCTTCTTTAAGTATGTAAACACTGGATTCTGTGGGGCAGACGATGTCATCTAGGAAAGGATTTGACCTTGACAGTTGGTTGTTCCAAAAGGGGTTTGTTGTTTTTGAGGGGTGCTGGACTTCTGACAGCAAGATAGGCCATTCTGATGTTTTGCCCATCTGTTGAGATATACAAGTCCCTGACAGAAACCAAAACAAAAAGGTTGTTTAATGAAATAGCCACTGCACAGAAATCTGGGCACACATTTTGGATGAACTGAATATCTACTGGACAAGACTGCTATACTTATAACAGACACACAGCCCAGGAAACTGGGCATATATAATCGGTTCCATTAGGTTGTACTGTTTGAACTCCTGTTTTAAAAAATTCCCTCTGTAGATATTTGACTGTTTTTGTTTGTTTTTGTTTGTTTGTTTGTTTTTGGAAAATCAAGAAGCGACAAAACTTGGTAATATAATGGCAAATGAAAATTGACAGGATTTGAATATAGACTTTTGCATATTTTGGGTATTTCTGATGTTAGCACAATACAGAGCAGATAAGATGCTATACTTCAGAAGTTTCATGATCTTAACATCAATCTTGTCCACAAAACAAGTACTGACAAAGCTTTGGCAAGCATGACACCTTATAAAACTGGCTTGGCTGTTGCTGTTCTGACAAAAGACAGCAACACCAGAGGATGCACTTATCTTCAGAGAAGTATTTTTTGCTATTCATGGAGATGATGACTAAATGGGGTTTCACAATGGCATGGGCAAGGCACCAAAGCTCAGCAAAGACTTGCCAAGGAACCCTTCAAGTGAGAACACAGGATGTTCTTCTGGGCTTGGTATAATTATCAAATACCAGGTGTGAGGGACCAAACAAAAAGTTCCAATGGTTATACCCACCAATTAAAAACGTCTCTGAATTAAAATAAAAATATGCCAAAACATTCTCTAATTAAATGGTAACTCTCAAGTTTAACGTTTTCATCTGAAAAACTTACTGCTTGGGAATGCAACACAAACAGAAAATCTGATCATAGATAATCAGTTTTTAATTACCATGCAAGCTGTTGTTGTTGATGGTTATGTTGTCGTCTATATCTATGAGGTTGCCTTCTGATCGGCTTCGAAGCAGACTCCCAGTGCGGCGGATTGACTTTGTCCTAGCAGCTGCCATTTTTCACATCTGATACTGGATGAAAACATTTGGTCAGGGATAATGTGCTTATAGTTCTATTATTTGATTATAGTCTTGAAACACAGTAGATGCTAATGTTTCATAGTCATGGACATTAACTCATACACCCTATAATTCATAAACCTACAGGTCACCGAACCTGGTTCTGGAGATCTACCTTCCTCCGAAGTCTAGTTCCAGCCAAAACCTGAACTTCTTCTCCCTGATTGGCTGGATTGGCTCGGGCAGCAGCTTGGATGCGAGCTGGAGCTAATCACAGCAGGATAGGAGATCTCCAGGAATAAAGTTGGTAAGCACTGATCTAGAACATCATTCTTCTATATCAGTGGGACCAGTACTCAGTAGCAGAGTTAGTGTACTGGTATGGGTGAAAGTTGGATTGACGCATCCCCAGCAAATGCAATATTAAGAAATTAACAAACAAAAAAACTGAAATATTAAACTTAATGTGTAATGTTTGTTGTTGGGGAAACAACCTAACAGACTTCACTTGTAAATATAATTATTTTCTTATTTAATTGATAGTGGATTGGTAGTATACTTCTGATATTTTATATCATACCACATAAATGCATCTCTGCATCAAATACAAACATGTGAACCTGTTTACAGCTGTCTAAACTAAATTTACAGAAAATATGCAGGACAAATCCAAAACAAATCCAAATTTACTTCATTTATATAGCATCTGGTCAGCATTTAGTATGAATCTGTTCATGAAACCAATGTTATTCTCTCAACCTTTACTTTTGGGGCAGTGTGTTAAAATTTATCTGCACTACAGCCTGAATGACACTCACTATAAGATGTTCATATGCGGTTTTACAGCCAATAAAAGGGCTGCACATAGTGCAGGAGGGCAGTTATGAGCTCTTACAGTGAAAGACAGTAGTTACAAGTGGTTACAATGCAGGAGGGTAGTTAGCAGCCATTATAATAAAGTAGGGCATTAATGAGGCTTTATAGTGCAGGAGGGCAGTTATGAGTGGTTAAAAAGTAGGGGGGTACTTATAAGCCGATACAAGGCAGAAGGGCAGTTAATAGCCGTCATAGTGCAGGAGGTCAGTTATGAGCAGTTATAAGGCAGTTGGGCAGTTATGAATAAAATGCAGGGGGGCAGTTATGAGGCATTATATTGCAGAATGGCACTTATGAGCAGTGCAGGAGGATATTTAGGAGCCTTTATAATACAGGATGGCAGTTATAATGCAGGAAGGTAGTTTTGAGCAGTTATACTGCAGGAGGGCAGGTTTACGCAGTTATAATGCAGGAGGGCCGATTTGAGCAGTTATAATGCAGGAGGGCCGATTTGAGCAGTTATAATGCAGGAGGGCAGTTTTGAGCAGTTATAATGCAGGAGGGCAGTTTTGAGCAGTTATAATGCAGAAGGGCAGTTTTGAGCAGTTATAATGCAGGAAGGTTTTTCTGAGACTTCAGAAGCTTTGCTGTTTGTTTTGAGCTGAATGATGAACTAGCTCATTCTCTGCTCTGACTTTAATGAGGAGGTTCTTCACGCTAACGAACAAAAACAGGTCTTTCTTGTCCAGGAAGAAACACAACAAACACACACACATGTTGGTCTTCCTATACTTCTGGGGACATTCCACTTATGAGTGCAATACTGTATATTAGTAAAGATACAAATAACATTCTATGGGCCTTTAACCACAGTGAAAGGCTCTTTCCGCTCTTCAATTTTTGTGGCATAAATTTCCTTTTGAGGAAAGCCCCTCAGTGAAAAGTCCCCACTTCTACAGATATATTCCTATCAAACAGATAAATACACACTAAACACAGACGGACATTTCCGTCCTAGGAGGGGAAAGGACTATATTCAAATCACCTGCCAACACACACAACTCCCTGGTGGTAGGGGCCAGAAGACTATATTCAAATTACCTCTCACACACATACACACACACACACGCGCGCACGCACACACACACACCTGTCCGAGTCTAAACCCGTAATAAGAAAACAAAATACCTAAAAGACCTCCCAAGTGAATCCCAAAACAAACAGAATATACAACTCCTGAATAATAAACAACACAATCCACCCATACATCAATCAATCAAGTACATACATTAATAAATCACCTCTCACGCGAGCCTGCACCTGCAGCTCCGCGAGAGTCCTCACCTGAGACCCCTCACCTGAGACCCCCGTGTCTCGCGCAGCCCAGTCAGGAGATCCTCGCGCCGCTAAATTCTACAATCAAGCTCGGCCAGGTCGCGCACGCGGCCGGAAACTCTCCTCTCCCAACTTTTCCCATCAAACTGAGAGTGATTTGCGCACACACCTCGGCCCCTCCAACAGGTGCATTGTGGGATTTGTAGTTTTTCAGCCTGGGAGTGGAGAATTGGGCCCGTTTTTCTGGCGACTACACCTCCCAGAACTCACCGGGGCGAGGCTTGCAACACCTGAAACTGGAGGTGGTTTCTGTATCGGCGCTGGGGTGGGGGACAGGTGCGGGTGGGGGAAGGGTTCCCATTATGCTTATTTATGTATATTTAAGTTTGTTTAGTGGTCAAAAGAACGGACCGTTTACTCACGTTTTATCCTCACAAAACCTTATTGTTCTCCACATAAGAGCATTTATGTCCCTGTTGAGTTTCAGAAGTGCCTTATTAAGCTGATTAATCACACTCTCTCTCTCTCTCTCTCTCTCTCTCTCTCTCTCACACCCACTCTGACCTTCATTCAGCTCTGTTTATCCAGGGGCCTGTGGAGATGACTAAATACACAGAAATGAGGCACAGAAACGTGGAGAGAGGAGTTAAGACACCAGAATGCAGAATGTAAAAAAACGAAAACTAAAAAAAAAAATATATATATATATGCGTGTCTGTGTGTCTGTGTGTGCAAACATATTGATCTCGGAGAAAGAAAGAACCCTCAGTCTTTGGCAAAAAAGATTCTTAGAACTTAACTAATAATTCAGCTAAATTTCCATTTAAAAAGCAACCAATAGTGAATAAAAATGTTGTTTTGGAGACTATGTTGGAGACATTCGGTTCCATTCACCTCCAAAGAAATCAGATTCTGATTGTTTTCCTTTTAATCTGGAGCTTTCTGAGACTGTGCGATTAAGAAAGTTCACAAAAGTTCAGTCTTTGACCTTCCTAACCAGTGTTCTCACTGATACCAGGTAAACCTGTTTAGATCGAGATAAAGGTACGACTCACTGAACTGAACTGGCCTGAATCCCTCCATTCTAACACATTTAAATAAAGTGCAATCCATCCATCCATCCATCCATCCATCTATCCATCTATCTATCTATCTATCTATCTATCTATCTATCTATCTATCTATCTATCTATCTATCTA
>JBBKCR010000006.1:749891-761119 GCA_037577295.1 Ladigesia roloffi | reverse complement strand
GCGGCTGTGGGAAGAGCACCACCGTCCAGCTGCTGGAACGATTCTACAATCCTGCCAATGGGCAGGTGGTGAGTCAATAGGCCTTTTAAAATGCTAATCATCAGATATCTAGACAGTGCTCTACCTGTTGCTTCTTCTTTAACTGAGGTCAATTATATCAGTGGCTCATGTCTGCAGGTGATAAACAACAGAGTCTTTTGCTATTCCTAGTCTTGCAATTTTGTTGCCAACCATTACTGTGTTCCCAAATCGTCTCATATGTCTAGATAGATGTTCTAATTGGTATCTTTGTCTTATCCAGTCTTCCAGTTTTGCATCAGTTGCATAGACACATCACCATGTCAATCGGCTCGAAGGGAATTTTTTAGAAAATTATGTGTCTATGCAACCAGTGCAAAACTGAAAGACTGGAGAAGAAGGGGCATCTGCTTGAAGAGAAATTAGGTCATGTAAATCTGTGGCTCATGTCTACAGGTCCATCTAGAAGTATAAGAATACATGGAAGTACTGTTGCTTATTGGTTGTCTTTCTCAGTTAGCGGACGGTATGGACACTCGGAGGCTGAACCTCGCCTGGCTGCGCTCCCAGCTGGGCCTGGTCTCTCAGGAGCCCATCCTGTTCGACTGCACCATCTCTGAGAACATCCAGTATGGAGACAACAGCCGCGTGGTCAGCCAGGAGGAGATCATTGAGGCTGCTAAAAGTGCCAACATCCATAACTTTATTCTTAGCCTGCCAGAGGTACAAACAACGTTGTTTGTGAATGTGTGAAAATCACCACAACTCCAGCTTGGTCTTGTTCAATTTCATATTGAAAAATAATAACACATTATTACAGAAATACAACACACGTGTGGGGGATAAAGGCACTCAGCTCTCTGGAGGGCAGAAACAGAGGATCGCCATCGCCAGAGCTCTGGTCCGCAGACCCAAAGTGCTGCTGCTGGATGAAGCGACATCAGCCCTGGACACGGAGAGCGAGAAGGTCAGTGAGAGTCTCCTGGTCTTGTGTAGCGTAATGCAGATTCAATATCAGGATCATATATTGTGGAAACAGTTTAAAGCCATTAATTTGAGCACTAGAGACATTTTGCAAGCAACTACACAAGTTAACATCACAATAAATGCCAACAAACAAGACATTTGTTTTAAAAAATATATATTTTGGTGAGTTGTTTAGGAAGCGTAAGTTCGGTTCCAGTGTCCCCTTTATGTCTCCAGCTGTCACTAGGATTTTTAAAACTAAATCAGAAGTTCCTGATTTAACATAATGAAGCTTCAATTGAGCATAATCAGGTATTAAAGATATTTGATGAGAACCATAATGGAAAACATGGCTTCCGTGATTGTAGGTATGGGACTGATTAAGGAAAAACATTTACTGTTTCAATGTCATTGGTTTATACATTTGAATATACATTGAAGTTTTTATCGGTATTTAGTGCTAAACAGGTTTTAAATATAATGATCTCAGATGTCTAAGCTGCTCTTAGGATTCTTGATGGGATTTGAGGAGTTCAATTATGTAAATACAAATTGTTTTTCCAAAATTTCTGCCTAGTTTATCTGTTGGGATGTCTTCAGCCATTTTATTCACTTTCAAACCCCTGTTAAGCTCTACATGTCTGAGCGCTTATATGAATGCTGAGAAAACAGTGAATCTAAGCTAAATCGACATTTTAAGAACCATTTTACCTCAAAATCCCCTGCATTTACTCAGACTAAAAGCAACTCAAAACTCAGGTAAAACATTGTCTCAGGCATCAGCATTACTATTTCGTGGACTAACTTCCTGTGGAAGAGCTTAAAGAAAAGAAGTAGAGTTACCCTTTAGGTTAAGTCTAAAGCTCTAGCTGTTTCCCTTACTTTTTGTTTGGGTGGATACGAAGAAGAATTTTGCTGGGTAGAAAAGCTCTTGAAGGTCTTCATAAATGGTGTGCTGGACCACTGTGACCACTTGGTGGCACTGCAGGATGTCTTGGACTGTTTTAGCAAGTGTGTTTCTTTGTCTGGTGCCTCAAGCAAGGGTAAAACCAAAAATCTGAAACGGTGTTCCACTTTTGGTGAGTTTGCAGAAAATGCGGGGTTTTTTTCCACAAAAACAATTCCAGTGCGCAGATCTATGGAGGCCCATATCTGTAAATGAGATGTGACGGACATTTTTACAATTTAATGGACCTCAATAAATTATAAAAACTTAAAATTACCCATATATTTGGATAAAACTTATAAAATGCTCCTTACTCTCACAGTAGATGTGTTTTTAGATGTGTTTTTGGGAATGTGGTTGCTAGACTGTTACTGTGTCAGCAAACTGTGTTTGCTATTGTTGCTCTGTTATCCAGGAACGTGCTGAGATGTTTCAATGTGGTTGTTATGGTATTCCAGGTGGTATTGTTAGGTGATTTATATGGTATCGCAGATGATTGTTATTGCTAGTTGCTTTTAATTGTATCCCAGTTGGTTGCTAATGGGTTTCTAGTTGGTTGCTGTGATGTCGCAGGTGGTATTTAAGAACTTAAACCTACAAGATAAAACAAACAGAGCAGAAATAAGTAACTGTATGGTAAAAAAAACAATAGGAGTTCAAAGCCTTTATTAAGACACAGGGATTCATGATAATTACCATTTTTAGTGTGCTGATTAGTACATTCCATCTTTGCTGTGGTGCAGATAGTGCAGATGGCTCTGGATGATGCTCGCCAGGGACGGACCTGCATCGTCATCGCCCATCGCTTGACCACCATTCAGAACGCGGACACCATTGCGGTTATTCAGAATGGCCAGGTGGCCGAGCAGGGCACGCACAGTGAGCTGATGACCCGACAAGGAGCTTACTATGCCCTGGTGAATGCACAAGTATCTCACTAGCATTCACTGTGCAGGCCTGGTCTCCAGGTTGAACAGAACAGACAAAAGAGTTGATAAGTTTGGGCTCATTACCAACAAAAATCAAAGAATCAAAGTCCCACACAAAACGAGAAACCAGACTTCAGCTTGCAGGCCGGCGGATCTGGAAAAGCACCTGGGAATAGCCAGTCAGGAGGCTTACATGGCCACTGAGGAATAAGGGATAGAATTGTGTGATGGGAGGCCACCCCTGGAACACAGACACACAATAGCTGGACATTGAACAGGACTGAAATCTGTTGAAACATTTATAAAATGGCTGTTACTTTGGGGAAGTTTAAGTGACTGTATCGCTCCCAATTCAAGGGCATAATCATTCACTGATTATGGTCTCAATTAGTTAGATTTGCAAAAGTTTTGTGAGATACATTGTGCAACTTTAATATTATTACTAGACTTCAAGTCATTCTAATTCTTGTGGGCCCAATAATGTATCATAGTCATACTTTCTTCACACAGCCTTGCCATGAAGCTAAACTAGTTGGTTTGACCTCATAGCTTCTAAGGGTATGCAGGGTAGCCATTTTCATTGGTTCCCAGTTTACCTGAATTGCAGTGTCGAAATCTAAAGTACAATTATTCCCTTTACTCTTTTAACTTCAGGAATTATGTCAGAAGGTTGTGCTAAGATTTCTATTAAGGACATGACAGTAAGAGGTTTTTGCTTTACTTGTCTTTCGTGTATTTCATTTCCTCTCGGCATGTTCCAACCTGTTCAGCTCTAAGTGGAAAGATAAATCAGCCCCTGGAACATTCAAAAGGTATTTTACTCTTTTCACTTAAATTTACTGAGTCTGTTTGTGACTCAATGGCAGTGGATGGCATGACTTTAAAAAATACTGTACAAATGTACTATTACAAATTTTCAACATTTCATGATATTAACTTTTAAACAGAGTAATTCACTCTGGGCTTAGAGTGAAATAGCTAATTGTAGAGTCATTTCATTTCTTTGTAGTGACAGTGAATGGAACCAGATGTCTCAAACACAAAGTTTTTCACTATGCACCCAGTGAAGCTCCACATGTCTCTGAGTGTTTACATGGATGTTGATGATGTAAAACAGTGAATCTGGACTAAATCAGATTTCTCTCGGGATTATTTTACCTCACTACGCCCTGCATGTATCCCTCCACGATGAACGGATTTAGTATTAGGATCAACGGTTTCTCAAAACCCTGTACAACAATAACTGTTTCCTGAAATAACTTTGTATGAGGAGCGTTTAGAGACAAACATCTGGTTCCATCAATATGAGTGATTGGTGAATTTATTAATTCAATAATTCAATATTATTCATTACATCCATAGTTTGAGGGATCTTAGTCAGCTAAAAAAAAATGGAGTATGCAGAATTCCCAATATTAGGTAAACAGAGATATGATCTGTTTTTCATTTGTTCATTTCGTATTCAAAGCTCATTTAAATCAATAATTGAAGTCAAAGATTGTCACTCATGCTTTTATGTTAAATTATTTCCAGATGTTTTTTAGGATTCCCTTTAGAAACTTAGTATGTTCAGATTATTGAGAACATTAAGGCAGCAAAATGTTATGCAAGAATGAATACTTAGATACAGCTCTAAAAATATTTAAAATACTATTTTTAACTTTAAAATGAGATTGCGTTGGCTGAATGTATACCAGCAAGTTAAAGAAAAAGTATTTATTTTCACATTTTTATTTAATATGTGAAGAATTGAGAGTTGCAAAATCTTCAAATATTATCTTGACAAATGATTGTGCTGATTGATTTTGAATTATTACTTTTTCCAAGGTAAATACACTATATTTTTAATGAGGAAGGCTGAATTCCTTTTTTTTTTACTATGGATCCTCTGTAAATTATGTGAACTCAACATAAATTATATAATACCTCGAATAAAAAATCACATTTATACATTATTTTACAAAAAGAATGAAAAAACAATAGAAACTCTTTCAATCATTTGTATTAAAATGCCAGAAAAAAAAAGACCAAAATCAGAAAACTTGAATTGGATACCGAAAAAAATGCTACAGGCAATAAATCACGATAAGTTTTCTGATTTTGATCTCTTTTCTGGTATTTAAATGTGAAATCATTCTTTCTGATGCTTTTCATTCTTTTTTAACCAAGTTTAAATGTGATTTTTATTTGCGGTATTATATCCTCTTACTTTAAATGTATTTTATGTTGATTTGAAGAGGAGATCTGGTGCTCGGGCTGCACGCCAGGTTCAGAGAGCGCGAGAGAGATTTCAAAGCTTGACCGCAAGGGGGCGCTTCTCTCGCACTGTTTATCGTTCAGAGGACACACTCGAACAGCTCCTGCTTTCACGCGAGCATAAAAATCTGCGAGAAAACAGTACGAGGAGCTCGAGTGGTCAATACAAGTTTGGAAAAAGTGTCCAGGCAACTTCTTCTGCTCTAGACCTTCAAATCAATGCCGCTTCTCAACAGCCAATTAAATCACGTGCGTACAGCTTCAGTGTCACGCGAAACTTTTCGCGTGCTGCCCAAATTCAAACTGAAGGAACGACGGGGTGCCGAAAGTTATTACTCTTTGTCATCATGACCCATTTCATAATGATTTCAGCTGTTCTTAAGTGTTAAGATTTCAACATTTACAGCAGCCTATTTATCGACCTGTATATGTATCTATATCACTACTAAAATAAATGGACAATATAGAATATTTTATTTAAAGTGGGCCGTGCTGAATATTTCAAAAACCGGACAAAACTGGATATTTGAATTAAAATGGGCTGTACTGAATGTAATCAGTGCAAAATGCAGAGTGCAAATGTTGTATTAAAATGGACTGTGGTTTGATGAAAACGGAATATTTTATTAAAAACGTACAGTACTGAATATTTTAATGAAAGCAGTACCTGGCATTTAAATTGAAATGCAGAGTTTTGGTTATTTTAATGAAATTGACAGTAGTATATATTTGAATGAAGTCTGACAGTACTATCTTTTTTTTAATAAAAGTTGATTGAAAATCTACAGTACTGAAGATCTTACAGAAAATTGTATTAAAAAAGACAGTACTGAATATTTAAAATATAATGACAGTGCCGACTATTTTATACTGAGTATTTAATGAATATCGGTACTGCTGAATGGTTAAATGAAAATGGATGTAAATCATATTTTGCTGAAAACGATGAGTACTGAATATTTAAGTAAAAATGGACAGTGCCGAAAATAGTAATATACATGCACAGAAAAATATAAATATACATTGCTGAATGCCTTAATTAAAACGGACACTGCTGAAATATATAGTTGTAACGTACTAAATGTTTTAATGAAACATGACAGTACCGAATACTTTTTAAAAAATTGATAGAGAATTATTTTTACAATTTTCGCAACAGTTTACATTTCTTCCAGATTACACACTTTTTTTTACTTTCCGAAAGACTTTCAAACCCTTGGTTTAGAAAGAAGAGGAGGAGGTGGATGAGGAGGGTAAGCAGATTTTATTTTAGGCGGAAGAGAAACTGTGATCCCATTAAATAGGTGAACGCGAGAGTCACTGGGAGTCTGTTCTGGTTTTCAGCCTTGTAACGCTGAACTGGAGAAGATCAGAGATCGGAGAAGTGTAATGGGCGCGTGAAGCTTAATTAGTGCTGCTGATGAAGTGGAGAAGAAGAGTGTGCCGGTTTTTGGTTGGTTCTTTAAACGTTGTGATTTGTCTATGTTTCCTGTATCCTGTAGACGCCCATTTAGAAAATTAAAAAGTAATATTTTTAAAATCTCAAACACGATTTCCGGGCAGTGAGTGTGAAGCCAATTCAAATAAGGTTAATAAAACTAACAAGAATGCTCGTTCCTTTAAAAAATCTTTTGGCATCTTAATTTTTTTTTAGTAGCACACCTAAAGCGCTGAAAAAAGATATTTCCTATTTTTATCAAGAATTGAAACATTTCTCAGTTGCGTATTATTATATATAAATACAAACCCTAAATAATAAACCAATACTGATTTCATAAAATTCTGAACTATTCACAAATCTAAAAGTTTCAAAAATGTGTTCGGTGCTCGACTGAAAACACATAAAATATGTAAACAGAAATTTGCAGGATAAGTAAAGATTGTAATGCGTTATAAAAATAGAGCTCTGGGATCTGCAAGACATGACAAATAAATGCAAGAGAGTTGAAGAGCTTCATTTACTACGAAAACTTTCAGTTTTTCTCATTTTCGGACTGAATTTAAAATTTCTCCTATACGGTTAAACAGAAAATTTGAAAACTCCATAACCAGGAGGCTCCAGTGACTTTAAAGACAAAGTGAACTCTGACTTTATTAGGTGGCTTTGTGTGCCACTATTTAAAATGAAGGCCGGGAAACGAATACCCGCATGCTCAATCAATCAAACAAACCAACAAACAAAAAAACAAAAACAAACACTGAGAAATCTCGATTTTGTACAGTTTAAAAGTGCGATTGTGGTGTAGATCGACCCCCTCCCCCACCAAAAAAATAACAACAACCCCAGCAAAGGCCAAATCCATGGATAAATAAGACGTCTTGACAAAAATGCACCTCAGTACAATTCTGGATATTTACTAGAGTGAAGAATTAACAACTAAAAATACTATACAAACCAACACAACTTTTACAGCCGCGTGTTCGCGATAAAATTCCAGACTAGTCTATACACTTCTTCTGGGCTGTTTACATTCAGGAAATGAGTACATCTCATACATACACGCCCAACTTCTCCAGGAGAACCAGTACGCCACGTTCATAGGACGCTATGTTTTATATTTTTAAAGAAATGAAAGGCAACACCACGGCAGGGTTTATTCTGGAGAGCCCAGTCAAGCCACGCAGGGATGAATTTCAGCAGTGTTTGTGAATAAAGTGCCAGGGTTTGGTTTGGAGAAAAATAAAAAGACAGCAGGAACCATCTATTGCTGTACCACTTCACTGATTGATTTTAATAATTATATTGTTTGCTTGTTGTTGTTTTTTTTTTATCAAAGCATTAGTGAGGCTTCACCTACGTACCCATGGATAATGTGCGATTTAGGCAAGCTCGCCCCTTAGAGTTCCTCAGTTTTCCTCAGTTTCTAAAAGTTCTTCAAAGTTCCTTAAAAGTTCCTCCGAGTTCTTCAAAGTTCCTCAGAGTTCCTCCGAATCATTCAAACTTCCTCAGAGTTCCTCAAAGTTCCTCAAGAGCTCCTCAGATTTCCTTGGAAGATCTTCAGGGTTTGTCCAGGAAACACGTCCCACTAGATCGTTATGTGACAGTTTGTTTTCTTGTTTTTTTAATCATCCCATGAAAAAGAAAATGGTCCAAATTCCATTCGAGGACCCTGTTTTGATTTCTCCAGCCCCCCGGCTCGCCCTTTTCTGGGCAAAACTAGAGCCCCAGTTTACGATAGATTTTTAACCAAGGTTACCAACCAAGCCCCCCTATTTCAGGCCCCGTTTTTGCCCCGGTTTGGGTAAGAGAATCCTATCCGGCTTTATTACACGGGTTTATAAACAACCTCCGGTCCGGTCCGGTCAAGTCCAGTATTTTTTGCCCCTGAACGGTCTCACGCCTCCGCGGGCTGCAGGAGCTCGGGAGTGCCGCAGTGAGGGCTGCCCGCCCCGCTCTGCTCGCTGTCCGTGTCGCTGCTGCCCCGCTTGCCCACCCCCGACGTCCCACCGGATCCGGACCCACCGGGTCCCGGGGCGCCGCTGTGCGTCTTCACGTGCTTGCTGAGGTGGTCGCTGCGCATAAAGCGCTTTCCGCAAACGGGGCAGGCGAATCGCTTCTCGCCGGTGTGCGTGCGCAGGTGCCGCTGAAGCTCGTCGGAACGCGTGAAACGCTTGCCGCAAAAGAGCCAGTTGCAGACGAACGGCCGCTCGCCTGTGTGCCAGCGCAGGTGCGCTTTCAGGTGAGACGTCTTCCCATAGACCTTCCCACAGCCCGGGATGTGGCAGCTGTGGAGTCCTTTCCTGCGCAGGCTGGCGGCGCCCGCAGGTCCCAGCCGCTCGGCCTCCTGGCAGTTGGGGCAGTCGCAAGTGGCTCGACCCGCGTACCGACGCGCCGCCGAGGAGCGCGGCGACGACGAGGATGACGACGAGGAGGAGGAAGACGTCGTCGTTGTCGTCGGCGGGCCTCCGGCGGCCAGCATCGCGCACGAGTCCCCGTACGGCGAAGAGAGCACAGGCTTGAAACCGTCCATCAGGTGCTGCCCGCCCAGCAGGTGCGGTGACGCGGCGGCACCGAACGCGGCATGGCTCAGGCTCGCAAAGTCCGACGAGGAGCCGTAGCCGTGCAGCGGTGGCCCGGCGTGCAGAGCCGGAGCCTGGGGCTGCCCGCCGGCGCCCTGTACATCCACCCAGCCCGCGCTCACGTCCCACCACGCCGAGGCGTACGGCTCGTACGGGTGCACGCGCGGGTAGATGCCCTGCAGACCGTCCACCTTGGCCGACAGGAAGACGTCCTGGGAGCCTCCCGAAGGGAACACCGGATACTCGCTGGAGTAGTGGGATCCGGACGGGACGCCCGACGATGTCGTGAGGGAGAAGGCGCTGGTGCCGCTCCCCGTGCCGGCTCCTCCGGCGCACAGGGACTCGCCCCCTGCGGCCACGCCGGCTCCACTGCTCCTGGCACCGAAGGAAACCAGAGCTGAACCTGCGCCGGTACCGCTGCCGCCGTTCCCGCCACCGATACTGCAGCTGCCGCTCATCCCCGCGGCCCGCTTCCACGGGTGGAAACCCTGAAAAGTCTTGAAGGAGGCCGGGTTGTCCGGAACGGCGGACGGCGAGGGGCTCGCGCTCCCGATCTTGTTACACGTTGCAGCCAGCATGGCCAAAGGAGTGGAACCCAACCTCGGCTCCTCCTGCAGAAAAGAACAGGAACGGAGGAGGAGGCGGAGGAAGAAGAAGAGGAGGGGGAAATAAAAACAGATGAAGAGGAGGAAGAGCAAGAGAAAGAGGAGAGAAGAATAAAACAATACCAGAAATATATAAAGACGATGAAGACGGATGCGGGGAAGGAGAAAGAAATGAAGAAAACAAAAGGAAGATCATACAGAACAAATCGAGAAAAGGACGGATAAGAAAAGAAAGAGAAAAAGTAAAATAAAAAGATGAAGGAGACAAATATAAAGACGATGCAGAGGTATAGAAGAAACAAGAAAAACGAAGAAAGTGAAATAACTTAAAGAAGAAGAAGTGAAAGAAAATTAGAAGAGAAGGAAGATAAGCGCGAGCAAGTGGTGAGTAAAAACTTTCGTGGAGTTTTGAATGTGTGTGAGCGCAAGTGGGAGTGTGTGTGTGTGTGTGTGTGTGTGTGTGTGTGTGTGTGCGCGCGCACACTCACTTCGCCTCGCAGCCGCAGTGCACGTGAGGTGTGTGTTACAAGATCCACAGGTAAAACAATGACAAGAAAGACAGATAGCAACACACACATACTCTCTCTCTCACTTTCACTCTCTCATATACACACACACTTTTTGACACACACACACACACTCTCTCTATCTCTCTCTTTCTCTCACTCACACACACACACACTCACGAGCCACAGGAGATGAGCCTCAAGCGCTTCTCTCTCTTTACGCGGCCGCTGTAAGCGCGAGCTCCACAGGTTTGAAGCGGACACACACATGCACGCACACACACACACATACACACACAAACACAGTCATGCACACACGCACACACACATGCAAGCACACCTACATTCGCAAACACTCACCCCGAGCAGAGACGATGCCATCTCCGAAGAGTCCTCGGTCCGTCTCCACTCCGCTCTGCGCGCCAGTGTGTGTATGTAGGTGTGTGTATAGGTGTGTTTGTGTATGTAGGTGTGTGTATAGGTGTGTGTATAGGTGTGTGTATAGGTGTGTTTGTGTATGTGTGTGTATGAATATGTGTGTTTCTGCTTTCTGGTTCTACTCTCCGGTTCCGCCCCGCGCGCCTCTCTAATCCTTTGAAGTGCCGCTGCGGCTCACGGACCAATAGCAGAGCGGAAACCTTCACGCGCCCTCAGCCGCTCGAGCTCGAGGACACCACGGACCCGCCCACCTCAATACAGCGGAAGAGGAGGGTGGAAAGTTAATTAATTTATTTATTTACTTTATTTATTAATGTATTTATATTTATTCATTGCCTGGAATAAACTGAGCGGACCGGATCAAGTAACCTCATATTGCTATTAATATTATTAATATGTGTATGATTGTTATGATGATGACGATGATGATGATGTTGATTCTTCTTCTTCTTATTATTATTATTATGATTATTATTATTATTATTTGTATTATTATTTGTATTATTGTTTGTATTTGTATTATTATTTGTATTATAAATATTAT
>JBBKCR010000006.1:716697-727609 GCA_037577295.1 Ladigesia roloffi | reverse complement strand
GTGTCTTACCCACTGAGCTACCTCTACCCCCACTGTGTTTTTGAAGCTTATTCCACCAGCAGGGGGCCACAGAAGAAAATCAGGACAGGGTGTCACTGGTATTTCTTTACTCATAAAAATGTTGTTTATCCATCCATCCATTTTCTACCCCTTTATCCTGCACTCGGGTCGGGGGGGCTGGAGCCTATCCCAGCTGCTGCGGGTGAAGGTGGGGTTCACTCTGGACTGTCGTCAGCACGTTGCAGGGCCACACACTCTCACCTAGGGGTAAATTAGCATACTCAATTAGCCTATCCCAAATATGAAGTCAGATCTCTGCATGTTATTTGTGGTGGGAGGAAACCAGAGTTCCCGGAGGAAACCCATGCGGTTACACAGAAAGACCCTGCGACCGACATGGTTTTCTTTGATTAATAATAATAATAATAATATTCTTCTTCTTCTTCTTCTTCTTCTTCTTCTTCTTATTATTATTATTATTATTATTATTATTATTATTATTATTATTATTATCACATTGTTATATGCAAAATTATATAAGTAATTTTTTTATTTTTCAAAGTACCATAACATTTGGTTTTGAACCACTTTAAACATATAAGGAGCTTTTTAACAGCAGTGTTCCCTTTAACACGGTTACAGTAAATATATTTAAGTAAATCTCAACTTTAACTTTAATGTAGTCAGTTCAAATATAAAACCAAAGCTATTCAGCACTGCAGCGTGTTTCAGGTTTTTGTAGTTTATTATTGAAAAACTCGGAATCGAGAGCATTATAGCAGCTGTAAAGCGGACTAATGAAAGTCTCTGTATCTGAATGCAGTGTAATTAAAGTTGATGTAATTCTCCGGTGTCCCAATACGTTTGTCCATATAATATGGACAAAAGTAATGGGAGACCTGACTTCCCCCGCACAACCAGCTGAGATGCAGAGCTACGTTCTGTGTATACCCACGAGCCCAAAAAGCAAAATGAATGGATAAAAAAAACCTTGTTAATGTGCAATAAAATAATTTTCAGCATTAATTAAGTAATGCGCTAACAAATAAGTAAATTAAGTAAATAAATACCCGATAACAACAGGTTAATGTGCCCAGCCCTACAAATTTAACACAGATAAATCCCACTCCGTGTAAGAAAGCCTCAACTGTGTGACGCTTCATCCACATACACAATATTTATGATCGTGAAAGAGTGTGTGATATTTTTAGTGGGCGGAGCCTGCAGAGGCCAGTTGATGAATGCTTCCTCGATTTGCCTCTCGCTGTGTCGGTGAAGTGTCGTGAGGCCGCTGTGTGTTTGTCCCAGCTGGAGCTGAGTGTCCAGCAGAACGCAGGGCAGATCCGTCTGAAGGAGCTGGAGGACGAGCTGCTGAACCGGCTCTCCGCCGCTGAGGGAAGCTTCCTGAGAGACGAGGCCCTAGTGGAGCAGCTGGAACACACAAAGAGAACGGCCAATCACGTCCACAGCAAGGTGGGAGCGCTGGGCTGCACCCACACTAGTACTGTACAGTGCTGACAAAAGTCTTGTCGCTTAATCAAGTTGTAGGAACAACAAATAATAATTTGACTTGTAGGTAATCAGTTGGAATCAGAAATGGCTTGTAAGATTCTGCTTGTTTTTCCAATATAAAGTTTTGTATCATTAATTGAGTTGTGTCATTTAATTAATAAAGAAAGGTCAAATTTTGCCCGGACAAAATTACTATTAAGTCAAAAACATTACAGTACTATTACTGTACAGTACAGATATTACACTTAAGCTGGGGCATCAGAAACATTTTTAATGTGAGGGGCAGGTTTGGGTGTGGGGTTTGGGTGTGGGCGGAGTTGCTGCGTACGTGTAAAGTCTCATCCTTTTAGGGGGTGGGGGTGTATGGAAACCCCTGTTGAATCTTGAATCTTGAATCTTGAATCTTTGGTGAAAGAATCCACACCACTTAATGGATAGAAGAACACACACCACTGGAAATCCGCTCCGGGTTTTCCTCCAACTCCCAACATGCAAGTGAAGATAATGGTCAGTGCAGAGACAGGCTGCTGGGATTTCCAGTGGTGTGTGTTCTTCTATCGGTTTAGGGGAGTGGATTCTTTCACCAAAGATTCAAGATTCAGCAGCACTGGGGGAACTCAGTATTTGTGAAACGAATAATTCTGATTGAATGGCGACGACGCCCATGCACTATAGTACAAATATATTATTACTAATTATGTAGTATTACTTGATTCAAGATATAAAATAATTTAATTTAACTACAGTTGGAAAGGCTAAACTAAGGTAATAAAAATCTACAAGCATCCTACTATATTACTATTAATATTACTGTACTGTTACTGTTATACAAATACACTATTGCAGTTACTGTTCTATTACTAATTATAAGTTCAACTATATTATTGTACTATTATGGTAAAATACAAATATATAATTACTAAACTATTATTATCAATGACAAATAAAATATTCCAGTAACCAGAGGTGGGTAATCCGGGAGTATAAACCCTCCCCAGGATTTTACCGCCTGATTTTACCCAGCTCTACTTGTAACTACTGTTACGCCTCTACTAACTGTACAAATAATGTGTAAAATGTCTTTAGGGATTCTATTGAAACTACTATTAAAAACTAGCATCCACACTTTCGGTTACATTGCTGTGTTTGTGTCAACTGTGTTTGTGTTAACTGTGTTTGTATTAACTGTGTTTGTGTTAGCTGTGTTTGTGTTAACTGTGTTTGTGTTAACTGTGTTTGTGTTAACCATGTTTGTGTTAACCGTGTTTTTGTTAACCGTGTTTGTGTTAACCGTGTTTGTGTTAACTGTGTTTGTTTTAACTATGTTTGTGTTAACTGTGTTTGTATTAACTGTGTTTGTGTTAACTGTGTTTGTGTTAACCATTTGTGTTAACCATTTGTGTTAACTGTGTTTCTGTTAACAATGTTTGTGTTCATCGTGTTTGTGTTACTGTGTTTGTGTTAACTGTATTTGTGTTTACTGTGTTTGTATGAACTGTGTTTGTATTAACTGTGTTTGTGTTAACTGTGTTTGTATTATTTCTGTTGTGACCTGCGCTCTGTTGAACATCTTCTCTCACTGTGTTTGTGTTACTGTGTTTGTGTTTACTGTGTTTGTGTTAACTGTGTTTGTTTTAACTGTGTTTGTGGTAGCCATGTTTGTGCTAACTGTGTTTGTGGTAGCCATGTTTGTGCTAACTGTGTTTGTGTTAACTGTGTTTGTATTGTTTCTGTTGTGACCTGCACTCTGTTGAACATCTTTTCTCAATGTGTTTTTGTTCACAGCTGCTGATGAAAAAGAAACACTGAGCAGCTTTAGCCTGACAGGTTTTGTTGTGTTTGTGTTTGTCTGTATGTGTATCTTTGTGTGTGTGTGTGTGTGTGTGTGTGTCTGTATGTGTATCTTTGTGTGTGTGTGTGTGTGTCTGTATGTGTTTGTTTGTTTGTGTGTGTGTGTGTGTGTGTGTGTTTGTGTGTCTGTATGTGTATCTTTATGTATGTGTGTGTCTGTATGTGTTTGTGTGTATGTATCTGTGTGAATGTGGGTATGTCTCTATCTGTGCATGTTTGTGTGTATGTGTTTGTGTGTCTGTTTGTAAGTATGTGTGTGTGTCTGTATGTATGTTTGTGTGTGTGTGTCTGTCTCTGTGTATGTGTATGTATTTGTGTGTATGTCACAGGTGGTGGAGGCGAGGCAAATGGAGGTGGAGATTAATGCGGTGCGTGATCAGTATCGGCCCGTGGCCCAGAGAGGGGCTCTGCTGTACTTCATCCTTAAAGAGCTTCACAACATCAGCCCCATGTACCAGCACTCCCTTAGGGTACACACCTGCACCAGTACACCAGTACACCTGCCCCAGTACACAAGTACACCTGCACCAGTACACCAGTACACCTGCATATCAATACACCAGTACACTGGTACACCAGTAAACCTGCCCCAGTACACAAGTACATCTGCACCAGTATACCAGTACTGCTGCTTACCAATACACCAGTACACTGGTACACCAATACACCTGCACCAGTATACCAATACTGCTGCTTACCAATACACCAGTACACTGGTACACCAGTACACCTGCCCCAGTACACAAGTACATCTGCACCAGTACACCAGCACACCTCCCCCAGTACACCAGTACACACCTGCACTAGTACACCAGTACACCTGCACCAGTACACAGTACACCTGCACCAGTACACCAGAACAACACCAGTACATAACTGCACCAGTATAACAGTACACCTGCACCAGTACACCAGAGCAACACCAGTACACCCTGCACCAGTACACCAGAAAAAAAAACAGTACACCTGCACCAGTACACCAGAACAACACCAGTACACCAGAACAACTCCCTGGACCAGTACACCAGAACAACACCAGTACACTCTGCACCAGTACATCAGAACAACACCGCTACACACCCTGCACCAGTACACCAGAGCAACACCAGTACACCCTGCACCAGTACACAAGAACAACAGCTGTACACCCTGCACCAGTACACCAGAGTAACACCAGAACACACTGCGCCAGTTCACCAGAACATCACCAGTACACTCTGCACCAGTACACCAGAACAACACCCCTACACACCCTGCAGCACTACACCAGTGCACCAGAACTACACCAGTACATCCTGCACCAGTACACCAGAGCAACACCTGTACACTCTGCACCAGTAAACCAGAACAACACCAGTACACCCTGAAACAAGGACCCCTGTGTACCAGTACCACACCAGCACCTTAACAAATCACACATTTCATTCAGCAGATCGAGAGATCTGTCATGCGCTTGAACTGTGGTTTGATATTACAGCTACAACATCAATAACATTGATAATAATTAAAGAGAGAGAGAGAGAGGACAGTTATACTGAGTGATTATTTTTATCCAAAGCATTATTATTATTTGTTATGACACTGTTATGTATTGAAATTTGCCCCCCGCAGTCTTTCCTTGCTGTGTTCCACAAGGCAATCCAGGAGGCGCCGCAGGATGAAGACGTGTCGGTGCGCGTCCACTCCCTCACCGAAGCCGTCACGTATTCAGTCTTCCTGTCCACCAGCAGAGGGCTGTTTCAGAGGGACCGCCTCACTTTCCTGACACACACCACCTTCCAGGTGAGGGGGAGGGGCCACAACACCCTGAAACACCCACAGCCCCCTCCCACTGCCACCCCCACCCCCAAAGCCCCGTCATCCACATCAATCACTCCTCTTTTCTGCCCCTGCATTAACTTCCATTAGGCTCTGTCACAGGAGCTGCTCCATTCATACTGATTACCTCTCCCAGCTCCCCCTCAGATGGTCAGTCTGACAGGAGGGTGGGCCCCTGAGGACGGCACCTGCCTCACCTGCTGCCGTCAGTCGGCACAGTTTAGGGCTGCGTGCAGATTTCATTACAGAAAATTACATATATTTTATTTTTCTCTGGAAAACAGTGGCTGATAAATGCCGAACATGTCACCAAAAAAACTATTTTGAAACTATTCACTGGTTAATAATTTAAAAACTTTACAGTGGAGGCTGACCAATGGTATCGATTTATAAAAAAAAAAAAACAAAGACCAAAAGTGGAGTTACGAGGTTTCTGCCGGACTGTGTCGATATATATATTTCTTTATGGTCATTCTGACACACTGTAAAACACTACAAGTCATGTAGGGGGCAATATAGTTTCTATTGTACGCAATAATGTTCTATAATGTTCATAAGATCCACACTGTCATTCTGACAGACTGTAATACTCTACAGGAAGCATAGATGGCGACATAGCTTTTGGTGTTTCATTTAAAAAGTGTTCTGTATTTCTCTATAATGATCTATTATTTTCAGTAATGGTTTATTGTGCTCTGTAATGCTCATATGATCCACACTGTCTTTCTGACAGATAATAATGCAGTTCAGAGACTGATTGCTTCCACTGTTTCAGTTCAAATATGATGTAAAGTGCAGCAGTTCTTCACCACGTCCAGTCAGATAAACTGATGTAGCCGGTTCTTCAGTCTGAGGGTGGTCCTTTACTCTATTCAGATTCTCCTGATGGACGGAATCATAGAAGCAGAGGAGCTGGACCTGCTGCTGCGTTCCCCTGCAGAGTTCAGCCGCGGGAGTCCTGTGAGCTTCCTGACTGCGCAGGCCTGGGGGTCTATCCGGGTAAACGCTGACACACCAACCTAGCAGTCCTCATCAAACACCAACACACTTTAACACTAACAATCCAAACACAACCTCTTCCATGACCCCCGCCTCAGGCCCTGTCGGCGCTGGAGGCGTTTCGCGGGCTGGACCGGGATGTGGAGGGCTCTGCTAAGCGCTGGAGGAAGCTGGTGGAGTCGGAGTGCCCGGAAAGAGAGTGCCTCCCTCTGGACTGGAAGAAGAAGAGCACCCTGCAGAAACTGATCATCCTCAGAGCCATGCGCCCCGACAGGATGAGCTACGCTCTCAGGTGAGTCCCTGTAAGCCCAGAAAATAAATCTATGTTCAAAATGTGCTCTTGTTCACTCGTTCACTACACAGAGAGACAACACTACAAAATGGCTGACTCAGTACATAGCGCCCTACATAGGAAATGAGTGCAGATTTCAAACACACACTGGACAAACCTATGGCTATCATGTTCCACCCCCAAGATCCAGTTCATTTGGATGGTCTGATCGATATATAACATGCACCAGCCCACTTCAGTAGGGGGACACAGTTGGACATGGGCCGCTTGAACACGGACAGTTCAGTTGTTCTTAAGCACAGTTCGGTTGGGTTTTGCTAGTTTCAGTTGGACCTGTGGTGAGAAAGACAGACCCAACCTGGGTGTTTATTGTTCTATGTACTCTGGGATTTTACTGAATGTGGTGGAGGAAGTAGTTTTTCCTCTGGTGTAGGGTCTGGTGGGCCACCCCAGGCTCTGTGGGGACTGGTCGGGCTGCTGCCATGGGCCCTGGTTGGGATGGGCCTGGGCCCTTGGCCCTGGGCAGATTTTTTGCCATTTTCTATCACATCTTAGACACTCTCATTACTTACTGTCACATCACACTTACATATAGGGAAAAGGGAAGTGGTCCTAGGACCGAGCCCTATGGAACACCAGTTGATAAACTATGTGTAGAAGACTGGGAAACTTGCTGTGCCTGAGATCTCAAGTTTGGAGAGCTTGTCGAGGAGGATCTGATGGTTGACTGTTTCGAAGGCTGCTAGAGAGGTCGAGCAGGATCAGAGCTGAAGACAGGGCAGCTGATCTTGCTGCAAGATGTTCTTCTGAAATGGCAAGTAGAGCAGTTTCAGTAAAGTGGCCGGTTATGAACCAGGAATGGTGGGGGTCCAGAAGCCTGTTTTGGGAGAGAAATAGGCTGATCTGATTATAGACATCACGTTCTAGGACTCTGGAAATGAAAGAGAGGAGGGATACCGATCTGTAGTTGTTGATGTCTGAAGAATCCAGCAAAGGCTTCTTCAGAATCGGTGTGACTACTGCAGACTTGAAGGCAGATGGAACATGGCCAGTTGTCAAGGAGCCATTGATAATGTGGACAATGTGCGGGATGAGATCAAGAGTTATCATCCGGAGTGTGCCTGATGGGAGAGGGTCGAGCAGAGAGGTGGTAGGTTTGCTGGCTGTCAGAAGTAGTGACACCTCAGAAGGCGAACAGAGCAGCGTGGTCAAGTCTCGGAGTGGCAGGCAGCGTGGTTGGGGGGAAGGACCTTCTGATGTTGTCGATCCTCTCATCGAAGAACTTCGCAAAGTCTTCTGGTGAGAGTTCTGGAGATACAGGGAGTGAAAGAGATTTGAGAAGGCATGAAAAGGCTTACGAGGGTTAGAAACACATTATTCAAATTTGGATCTGCAGAATGAAGATTATGCAGAAGTTACATCACTTGCAAAATCCCTAGTAAATAATTTTAATAAAATTATTTTACTGATGTATACTGCGGTGAAATTGGCAGATATTTTGATGGGCTGGAGTCTCTCGAGCAAAGTCCATCACCGTTAAGTGCAAAACGTCAGTGTTCCATTTCAGACAGTACTCACCCATGGCAGCATCACTACAGGGGGCGTGGCTCAGTGCGCACATGCAGTACTTTCCAGTGCACTCCCATAAGTGCGTTATTTGGGACACACCCCATGTCTTGATTGTTTTGTTTTAGAAACTTTGTGGAGGAGAGTCTGGGCTCCAGGTACGTGGACAACGGGAAGGTAGAGTTTGAGAAGTCGTTTGAGGAGACCAGTCCCTCCACCCCAGTCTTCTTCATCCTGTCTCCTGGAGTCAACCCTCTGAAAGAGGTGGAGACGCTGGGTAAGTGCTGTAGGACACATCCCAAGTCGGACATTTCTTTACACCGTGTCTCTTCTGCCGCATGACGTGTGTGAATGTGCCGTGCAGGGCTGAAGCTGGGCTTCTCCTCAGACCGTGGGAACCTGCACAGTGTGTCTCTGGGGCAGGGCCAGGAGGGCGGAGCCGAGAGGGCTCTGGAAACCGCTGCTGTGAATGGACACTGGGTCATTCTGCAGGTAAGGCTCCTCCCTTTGCTGCAGACAGGTGATTTTTTTAAGAGCGACGGATCCAGTTTCGTTTAGAGAGATTTAATCACCTTAAACAAACGTATAAGTGTGATGTTACAACCACAAAGTTGGCCCTACAATGTAGCCTCTGCAATTGAGCCTATAGCACTTTAGCCCCACCCATTCAGCCCACACCACTTTAGCCCCACCCATTCAGCCAACAGCACTTTAGCAACACCTATTCAGCCTAAAGCACTTTAGCCCCGCCCATTCAGCCTTCAGCATTGTCAATCTGGCATCAAAACAGGTCTCATTTACAAATATTGATTTTTAAGGCACAAAGTATCAAAAACAGCCTGTTTATTCCTAAAAGATAAACACAGGCTGGAAACTTGCCATTTATTTACTCATTACTTCTTGCAAAATTTCAAAGGATGTTATGGAGGTAAAAAATGCATTATTTGATGTTATGAATTAAAAAATTTAGCAGTGAAACTTGCTTTTTGTCTCAGAATGTACATTTAGTGGAGCCCTGGCTGGGTCGGCTGGGCGAGCTGCTGGAGCTCTACGACCGGAAGGTGGACCCGCAGTACCGGGTGTTTCTGACCGGCGAGCCCGCCCCCAGCCCCGAGCTGCACATCATCCCCAGGGCCATCCTGGAGAACGCCCTGAAACTCACCAGCGAGACGCCCACGGGCATGAGCGCCGGCCTGCACGCCGCTCTCGCCAACTTCAGCCAGGTCAGACTCTCACAGGCCCCACAGGAGGAGCTAACAGGGCTAATGCTGCTAACAGTTGCTGAAAGACTTTAGGATTAGTATTTATGTCTGCTTCTGTACTTTAGTGCATGTTTATAGGTAAGTCATACAGAAACTTATTGAGCTTTTTCATTTAGCACCATGCAAATTTTTATTATAAATTTCTGGAACTCGTTAGCCGTGTAGCTCCAGTGCTAAAACTAAATGAGCAATCTTCAGAACCTCATTAAAGTAATATATATTCAACATCTCTCTCTCTCTCACTCTCTGTCTGTCTCTCTGTCACTATCTCTCAGGACACTCTGGAGATGTGTTCTCAGGAGCAGGAGTTTAAAGCACTCCTCTTCACACTCTGTTATTTCCACGCCTGTGTGAGCGAGAGGCGGAAGTTTGGGCCTCAGGGTTGGAACCGTTATTACGCCTTCAGCACCGGAGACCTCAGCATCTCCTCCTGCGTGCTCTACAACTACCTGGAGGCTAGTAATAAGGTCAGGGCTCAGATTAGACCAGGTGGGGCTAAACTTCTGTAGACTGAATGGGTGGGGCTTAACTGCTATAGACTGAATGGGCAGGGCTAAACTGCTGTAGACTGAAGGGGTGGGGCTAAACTTCTGTAGACTGAATGGGTGGGCTAAATTTATTTAGACTGAATGGTTGGGCTAAATTTATTGAGACTGAATAGGAGGGGCTAAACTGCTGTAGACTGAAAGAGGCAAACTGATGCATAATTAAATCACTCAGTCACAGGGAGCAGTATTTCAATGTTACATTAACGTGATGGCTGAAATTATACATTTGATTAATTGATATATTGATATATTTCACCAGATCAGAATTTTATGTGTTACCTATGTTGGCCTCATGGTTTTGGTTCCACCTCGGCTCTTAAGCTCAGTGTGGTTTGTGAGCTTCAGATGGTTCCTCTGCCTGCTTGGCTTTATCCATTTGGAGCCGCACTCTGCCGCTGCCGCCGCCGTCGTCCCTCATTAAAGACGTAATTCATCCCCACCTGAGAAACCAGGACAGTCTCGCATCGCGTCCGCAAGACCTTTCTATTCTTCCGTTCTTCCATCTCTCTGGTCACAGACAATTATCCATGTAAAAAAAAAAAACGAATGTCCTTCATTATGTTAACCAAACAGTAACCTGTACGCGTGAACGCGGGGGATTCATTAGGCGGCCAATGAAGCGTGGAGCTGGATGTAATTACACACACTGCGCGCAGAACCTCGCGCCGCTCCGTAAGTGATCACTGCAATTAGGGCTGATGAAGGAAGCAATTTGCAAAACAATACAGGTACAAATGACTGTGAACTTCCAGCTTCTGTCATCTGCTGCGGGACGTACGCTAACACACACACACACACGTGATCCGCAGTGAGGGGAGAGACAGTAAGCACACATTCTTTACAGGGAGCTTCAATATGGCATTTTTACGCACATTTAAATAAATGTAACAAACAGAAAACATGGGAGAGCAGAATTTTCTGCCTTCTTCATCTGAGTGATGGGGGAGAGGGAGGACCACCCTACCCCCCAGAGAGAGAGAGAGAGAGGACAGTTATACTGAGTCATGGGGGATAGGGAGGACCACCCTACCCCCCAGTGATAGAGAGAGAGAGGACAGTTGTAC
>JBBKCR010000006.1:658698-669984 GCA_037577295.1 Ladigesia roloffi | reverse complement strand
GGTCGCGGGTGAGGGGTGGTGCGGGTTGTAAAAATAGATACAGTGGTGCTGGGCGGGCCAAATAATTTCATAAATCACAATTAACCTCGGTATTATTGAAGCCGCAAATTTAAACCATATTTACAAAGAGACATTTTGCATATTGTCACAGCTCACATTAAACATTTTATTAAAATTACTATTAGGTTGAAATTTTACCAAGAGACTAGCATTCATTTGGCAGGACAGGAGTACCAGTATTTGGACTCAGTGGCTTCAAACCACTGTGTATATTGTGACATCATAGTGGTCTACTTTGGTGTTTAGTATCAAGTTCCATACACCAAAAAATCAGCAGCCTTGCGATACTAAAATGTACATTTGTCAACATTTTCCAGAATATTCTGGTTCTAATCCATTTGTAAATTGGCCATGCTGTTTGCTATGTTCTGTTTGCTTTTGGCTAACTCGAGGTTGTTTAGTTGTTCGTCCATCAGGGCTGCCAATATAGTTTAAAAAGGATTAGCATCAATCTGTAAGCCTGAATGTGTGTGTTGCTTTGTCCATTTTTGTCTATGCATTTTCAGTGACCACATAAGCAAGTCAGTTTGAGACTTCAGGACTATGTGAGTTTTAAAGCAAGAGCTAATTTGTGAGTTAGAGGCTTCACTTAGCATTAGCATTAGCTTCGTTGCTGCAGTATAAAACTCAAGAAGCAAACGCAGCTCGGAATAAGGTGGAAATTCTATAAATCTGATGTTCTTCTAAACGATTCCTTTAAGTGAATGTGCAGCCTAGCGAGGGCAAGTTTTCATGTAGTGCACTCTTCCCCCGGGACAGCTGCTGTTTTACTAGCGTGTAAATGCGCATTCGTACGATGCCCTGTAAGTGTAAGCGAGGCTGTTAAGAACAAGCAGCAGTGAGTTATTACTGGAGAGGGAAGACATCTGTCTAGTTTATGTCTTCTGTCTTGATCTAAACACGGAGAGCTTCCCAGTTTCCCTTTTACCCCGCTGACCCGAATGAACCGCAGCTCATAACAATTATCCAGCTTCTAATACAGCCATGTTTATTGGCAATTTACGCAAGACGCAATCCAGGATTACCTACGATGTTAACAAGCTTAACTGGATTCGGATCCTGAAAAGACTCACATCTGCAGGCCATCTGTCAGGGGCTGAATATTGTTGGATTGGACAGAGGATTCCCCTTTTTAGTTTTACAACCCTGGCTTCTGGTGATGAAAACTGGCATAGTGGTGTGCGGATGTCAGCCTGTTCTGGAAGGACATCCAGCGGCCTGATCACACATCAGCTTAGACTGCTGCTGTTTCTGGCAGGGAGCAGCGCAAAAAAGCCTGTAATAAATGTTCTGATGTCTGTCATTCTGGTTCTCTTCATCTCCTGTGCTCTTTGTGTCTGCATACGTCTGCCTTCGCCTTTTAATCCTGCTACAATTACGTTTTGGCACATCAAGCCACTGTTAGAACGTTCTAGACAGAGATAGGCGTTTGGCTCTGCACAGTATTTGAGATTAAAACAAATCCAAACACGGTACGGCCAAATCTTGCCACTGGAATTCCAGCCCCTTTAGAGGGAGTTACCTCAGACGTATTTAAGCCTCGTTAGCTCACCCTGACTTCCCTTTCCCAGCTTTGCTAAATGTGCCCTCTTGATATGTTGTAAATCTCCACTTTTCCTTATGTTGAAGTTTATGGCTGCACTGCAGAAACCAGCAGTAATTACAGGCCAGTTTGTCAATATAAATGTCACAGGAGAAATCATGTTGGTCTGCTGTCCTTTGGTGGGACCCAAAATCAACCCTTAGAAATGGACATATCACTTCCTCTCAGTACAGTAAATCAACACCCTAACCACTGAGTCTATAGCCCCGACTTGCAGTTCACACAGTTACCCCAATGGGTACATTGCCCTGTACACGTCTTTTCCTGAATATGTATTTTATTAAAGATATTCCATGAGGTGCCATGTGTTACAGTGATTTTTTTCTACGATGAGGGATATTATTCAATACAATGTAAAAAAAAAACATATTGTGACAAATTCCCGCAGCACATTTGCATAATTTTTGTGTGATGGCATAAAGTATAAGAAAATAAATGCATATTAACTATAAATAAATTACAAAAATGATTATAAAACAATTGTTCCACCACAATATAGAGTCGGTCCCAAAGAAGGACAAGAATATTCAGCAGTCCATTGTTGTAAACGGCAGTAATTTCATTAATTTTTCACTTTTGTTGTTACGTAAACATGAAAATATCACAGTTAACAGTGATCTTTAGCATGATTTTCCTCACTTTTCCTTACTTTTCTTATAGTTTTTCAATGTAATTGCCTGCACTGTGTTGGTATTAAGCTTACATTGGGACCCATTACTTTTCCCACACTAAGAACTTTGTCCTATTTAACCTATTTAAGTCTAACCAAAAAAACAAACCAAAAAATTGACCTTATTCCATCATTCCAGACCTGCATCGCTGTGTTTTTAGTGCCTGGGCCCAGTAATGCAGGTTTAGTTGTCGTAAGGTGGGTGTATGTTAAGTAAATTCCTCAATGCCACTCAGTCAGTCTAATTTTAGGAGCATAACAAACTGGTTTTCTGTCTTTTCTGGACCCTTTTTGAAGTACAAAACTTACTTAAACTCTGTATCTTTCTCGATCTTGTAAAAACAAACCCCTTCGTATTTTTCAGATCTATTTGAATAACTTGGCCAACTACATCCCGAACGCCTGGACCTATGAGCAAGGCTGTGGTGTGTGTGACCAAGACATGGTGGATTTGTCTCAACTCCCAGTAAGTAAACCAGCAAGAACCACAACAGCGTTCTCTTTCAGCCTCGCCGCAGATATTCCCCCTAAAACTATCTCCGCAGCTGACATGTAAGAATGGATTGCTACCTCTGTGTTCATGAGGGTATGTACATTATATGTTAGACATAAGCCAGGGACATGGTTACTTCTCAATTTGAACGTTGAGACACGCCAGAATGAGGAAGCTACGCATATCAGCTCCAACAATAACAGACGACTGGCCCTGCCTCCCTCCAAACCCTTATTAAAGGAGAATAAACCCTCCTAAGGATCCGTCTGAGGAAGAGGAAGCTCTGCCGTGCTGTGGTACAGGAAATGGCTTTCTGGTTTTTAGAAGGGTTCACTTAAAGGGGTGTCGCTGTGAACCAGGCTTCTTTTTAGTGTGGCTTTTCATGCAAAGGCTAATTTAAAGTGGTTGCCCTGAAAATTTGTTCAGTTGGGTTTGGCCAAGGTTGGCGCAGAGGAACCCTTCAGTCCCATCAGTCGCTGAATGGCCGGCCACTTAGTATCCAACCTCCTCTCTCCGATTTGTCCGTCTCCTCAAACAATAATTACTACCACATGCAGTTGGCTGGAACGATAAACTTAACCAACCCAATTTGTTTCGGGGGTTTCAGGTCTTAGGAAGACACTAGCCTTGGGTAATACATGTAAAATGTAAAGTAAAGTGGCCCCTCACCCATGAACAGACCACAGTGTACAATTCTATCTCTGCATTGAACCCATTCACCAAATGAAGCAGTAGGATGCCACCAGTGTGGTTATCTACTCTTGGGTCTGGTCACAGGGTCACCTCACTAAACACTGGGCCACAATTTGTTCTGAAAAAGCTCCATTCTGTAGAAATTGGGAGCGTCCAAGTCCTGACAAACGAACTTTGACCAGCCTCCTTCCCTTCTCTCAGCATCACATGCCCTGTCTGTTAGAATATAAAATCCTGTGGCTCACTCCTGACATTCCCTTAATCCCTCTACGGAATGTAAAGCCATAGTGGAACTGACTAATTACATGCTTCCGTTAGGCTCCTGTTTCATCCAGGCCCAAAGCGATGGTCAAGTGGCTGGGAAAGTGGCAGAGATCGAGCAATATGGCCTTCAGCACCGTGTCATGGGAAAGTTCTGTCCACTGTCTGACCTGCTCTCCCATGAGCAGAGAGTTAGTAGCGGGGACAGTTTATGCAATATAGTCAGTATATTTAACAAAAGGGTTTAAATCTTCAAACACAACCTGCAGAGTTGTAAACAGCACATGCAGCTCAGTTCATAGTAGCAAGAACATTCTCACAAATGTCCTGGATTCTGGCAGATTGAGTCGAATAGTCTGACTTTACACTGTTGCTCAATCAAAGGCGGTAAATAAACAGCTAAAAGCAAGTGCAGAATTGATTTATGTGTCTTGAGCTGATCGTGTAGGTTCCTGATAATGGAAAAGCTTAGAGTAAATGCCAAGCCGCATTGGGTTGCAATCTAATCCTTCAGAAGTCTTCATAAATTGACAAATTGCACATAATTGCCTTTGCACAACATTCTTGGACATCCTTATACATTATACCAGACATTTTACACTTTCATATGTGTGACTAGCTACTGTACTTACTGTACTTACTCTACTTATTCATATTCATATTTATTCATATTTATTACATTTGTTTTTTCTGTTTGTTTTTTTGTACACCACTATTGCTCGGGTAGCTTGCACACAAGAATTTCACTCACATGTACTGTACCAGTATACTGTAATGTGACGTCACAATAAAAGTGATTTGATTTGATTTGATTTGATTTGATTTGATAAACATCCTGTTTTTACACCATAAGCAGCATTCATATTTAAGCAGTTTTCTCCCTTTTATTCTTAAAATGTTTGAAATTCGTCACTGCATAGAACATAGTTTATGTGGATGGGGCCCAGCATCATTCTATGAGATTCCTGGAGAGATTTCCATGTTTTTCCCTGTCAAATGGAAAAATGAGCACAAATTTGACGGCTTTGTAAAAGGGAGATCTTATCACAGTGAGCCAATAAGCACCAAAAAACCAACAAACTCAATTTCTTGATTGGTGTGTCATAACTGTTTGGCGTTATCGAGACTTTGTGGAATATTCTCCATCTTTCACACTGTTCTAAAATATTTGTCCATTCCTCTTTCACACCCTTTCCTCCTTTCAAATAGGTCTTGAATGTTGCCCTCCATTCCCACTGTTCCAGTTTATTCTCCTTTCCCATTTAAAAAAATTGTGGCACTGTTCTAATATGTTTCTCATAATTTGGATGGTTCTTAGATATTCTTCCCCATTCACACACTTACAGAATATTACCACATACCCACACTGTTCTAGAATGTTTTTTCTCAATTTGGCCTATTCTACAATGTTCTTCTTATTTATACCATTCTAGAATGTTCTTGCCTTATTTGCACTGTTGGAAAAGAATTCTGTTTCTTGAATACTTTGTTCAAATGTTCTTCCCTCTTTCACACTGTTGGGCCTTGAGCTCCAGGCATAAGATTTTTGAAATCAAACCAAAATAAATGTCGAAAAGTTCTCCAGAAACTCTTTTTCTGTCAACACAGGAATACCCACGAGTAAGACTTGGTGTGTTTATCGAACAGCCGACTCCATTTCTGCCCGAGTTTCTCCAGCGAATCCTGACCCTGGATTATCCCAAAGATAAGCTGGACCTCTTCATTCATAACAACGTGAGTGTGCCGCTGCATTCGAAGTGAGAAATAACACTGTTTTAGTCTGTCCAGCCTGTGTGTGACCTTGTTCATCCATCTTCCCCCACCAGGAGGTTTACCATGAGAAGCACTTGCAGGCTTTCTGGCAGGAGAACAAAGACATGTTTCACAGTTTTAAAGTCGTTGGCCCAGAGGAAAACTTAAGCCAAGGAGAGGCTAGGAACCTGGGCATGTAAGCATCACTTTTCACGGTCAACAGTTTGTTGTTAATTACTCAAATATAGGTAACATATAAAGGCCACATTACGATAAAAATTTACAATTTATAGTAAAAGAAAAAAATGATAAAATAAATAATAAAAAATAAACACAAGCCTTTCCAGAATTTGGAGATTAGCCTGCAGGATAGTTATGCTAACATAAAACATGTATCATTCCAAAGGTGCATAAATACGGCGCTTTAACAGGGTTACAATGATGACATAAAATGTGACAAGCTGTAACAAAATGTTTTCAAAAATAAAATTTACATTTTCATTTATGACACTTAGCTGAAATTAAATAAAATGTTTTTCATAAACTAGACAGCTTTAAAAAATAGCATCTAGCTTTATTATGACTAATTGAGGGATTATTCACAGCAAAGTTAGCCACATTGTCATGAGGGTAGTGCTGTCACCTTGCAGTGAGAAGCTTCTGGGTTTAAGTCCCAGTAAGTATGTCCAAAGGTCCTTTCTGTGTGGTGATTGCATGTCCTCTCACTGGGTTTCTGCCCGCTACTCCAGGTTCCTCCCACAGTCCCACGATATGCATGTCAGGCAATATGCATGTGGAGACACTAAATTGCCCCTTTGTTGTGAGTAAGAATATGAATGTGTTTATCTGTGTAAATGTCCTGTGATGGACTGGAGACCTGTTTGGGGTGTTTCTCAGACTTCCATTCAGTGATCGCTGGGGCAAGCTCCAGCACCCCTGGTTTAAGATAAGCTTTTCAGAAAATGGATCGAAGTAATATAGTAATATTGTAATTCTTCAGAAGTCTGCAGAAGTTGACCTGTTAAACATGCCAGTCTCTTTGTAAATAGGATCAGCAGATGATATTTTTTTTAACGTTAAAGCTACATTTACGGAATGAGATGTATCCCAAGCTAGTTAGCAAACGTGTGTAACAAAGCTAATGTTAGCTCATTCTGGGTGAATTGCTTACAGATTGCTTGTCCTCAGGTAGTAGTCATAGTTTGATTTGTCGGAATACCAGCATGGACGAGAAGCTGCTGTTTACTGACCGTCCTGTGGCTTCAGATTTCACAGATTTAGCTGTTTGAAAGCTGTTGTGCTACTGTGGAAAGCTAAATCAGTCTTCTATATGATGTGTGTGGCTATTTTATCCTCTTTATTTTAATAAAATGGTTCCAGACTTTTGAGGTTTCAGCCATAAATATTCTCCATATACTAATTGTTTAGCCTTAGTGCAAAAAGCCAGGCCAATAAATGTGTTTAATGGACAGAAATACTACATTTATCTTTACTGTAGTGTTATTTATTGTGTGGAAATTAACCAACAGCACCTAGATCATAGCAAGAACTGCTTGATTCTTCTTTCTCTGGGTTTTTGCTGAACAGGGACCTGTGTCGGAGAGATACGGAGTGTGACTACTACTTCAGCATCGATGCAGACGTCATGCTCACCAACAGGCAGACCTTGAAGCTCCTCATGGAGCAGAACAGGTAATGTCAATGAGCTGCCAAGCTTGTGGTCAATTCCGAGAATTGTTCAGTGAGGGACAGCAATCGCTTGAGTGTTCAAACCATGGGAATGCTGCTGCCGACCAAAGTGAAACTCCCTCTGTGATAAAATTAGCCCAGACGGCTTCCTGTTTTCCACTCGCCTTTGGAAAATGTAGCATCTTCTGAGTGCTGGAATGCCACTTTGCAATTAGCCAGAACTTTGATCCAGCTGTCTTGATGAGCAAATGTGCATGAGGCAGCTGCTTGGATCATGCCAATCGTTTTAGGGAAAATTCCTCTCAGATATTTTTAAAGAAGCAGTGGGAATTCTCTTCGTTGGCATGGAACTGTGGGACCAAAATGTAAATCGTAACCTTAGAAATGTGGGCTTTTATTGTCTCGCATGCACAATGTCGAGGGCCCCTATAATTTTCTGTAATGTATTTTCAATGACATGTTTTCCTCACGGTAGCATTCTTTACAGCTGCTTGCAGCCCGTACTGGAGAAGGGCTTCTTCACTCTCAATACTGTACTGAACTTAGGGGCAAATTACAATGAGCAGGTGTAGAATTCTGAAAATAAACATGCCTCTATCGAAACAAGCATGTCTTACTCTTATTTTTTAAATACTGAGTGAATATTAAAGGCTGTATTTTACGCTGGAGTTCGGGGGAAGTCCAACATGTCATTTTGAATGAATGTTTCACCTCCATATTGAAATGTCATTAACAATAACCGAAATTGAACATTTTGGAACATAAACCCACAATGCATTATGCAATACAAAAAAGGGTTGAATAAGTATAATGTACTTGGTGACTAATTTCATTATCTGTTCATCATGCTGGACTGCTTGTACCGAAAATATCACAACTGACTAAAGCACTTTTATTTCCATTCTGCTTATGATATCTCAGGAAAATAATTGGCCCTCTTGTCACTCGCCATGGCAAACTGTGGTCCAACTTCTGGGGAGCGCTGAGCTTGGACGGCTACTACGCTCGATCTGAAGACTACATTGATATTGTGCAAGGAAAGCGAGTGTAAGTCTGCTGGCAAAACTGAAGTGAAAAGACAGAGAAAGGCCTATACTGTATGACCTACAGCACAAATCGGTGGTCACATTATTATCTTTTGCTTAGAAAGTAAATGAGCCAATACAAATTTCCCATTAGACTGATTTCAATCCAAGCATTCCAACGTGTTGGAAAGATGATAATTGGTGATTATATCATGGAATCTCACCTCAGACTGAAGTGGTAAAATATATCACACTTGTTTCTCAGAATAGCACTGTAAAATAATACAGATGGCTGGTCGGGCTTTAAATGGTCTGTTCCCTGATACAGCCTGCAGGAAATAATTTAGAATGTACACTATAGATATGATGGTAAATCTTTGAATCTTGAATAGACTATAATTAAAATTTAGGAAGATAAAACAATACGAAATATATTGGTCCTGAAATGTTTAATGCTCTTCCAACAGGGGTGTGTGGAACATTCCGTACATGGCCCACATTTATCTCGTAAAAGGCGAGGCATTGAGGAAGGAGCTAAAGGAGAGGAACATGTTTGTCCTGGAGAAGCTGGATCCAGATATGGCTTTGTGCAGAAAGACGAGGGAGCTGGTGAGACTGACAGCACATAGGCTCATGTTAGCATGCCGTCAGAATGCAGTTAAAAGCATTTTAATGAGATGGGGCTATTTAGATCACGCATGTCTTAGAGATTTCAAAAAAAAAGTCCGATATTTTTCCCTGATCCTAAAAGTCGATTAGAGATATGTTTTCTGCCAGACTTTCACATTTTTAATTTTGAAGCTATGAGACTAGAGACTAGAGATTGGGCCCAAAAAATGAGATCCGACTCAGCCCGAGCCCAGCCCGGCCCGACACATTAACTGTAATTATCGGCCCGAGCCCGATTTAACCCGACAATTTTTTAAAATACGTGTGATGATTAAAAAATCAAATGCTTGATCACGCCTGGACCCGGCCCGGCCCGAGGACAGCGGCAGGAAATATCGGCCCGTGGGCCGGGCTTGGGCCAGGCTTGGGCCGTGTCGGGTTCGGGAAGAGAATCTAAACTCTATATGAGACGAATGTAGCAAACAAGTAAAGGAAGATTATACCTGCAGGCCTACATCATCAAACATTTGCTTTGAATCGGCATAAAGCTAAAAAATGTAAAAGAGTAAACAGAGTAAAGACTTCTTTTAGCCATGCTGTAACCTTAGCAGTGACAGTATAACATAAAAATGTGTTAAATTGTTTTACCCACAATAGCTCCAGATTACTAATAAAGTGGCAAACATATATAATTGAATATTTTGGAAGATCGGCCATTTTGGATATGGGGAAATTTTGAGCTTTGGGTAAACTACTATTTTCCAAATAAAAAACACAGTTATTCTTTCTGTTAAATAAGTTACGTAAACTTGGTATTCCATTAATGGACCAATGTTTCATGTATTTTTAACTTTACTTTTAGTGTATTGCATGTGTATTGTCAGTATGTACTGAGATTTAAGCTCTTTTGGAGGCAAATTTTACTTACGGTAAAAAAGCAGCCTCTATAATTCTATTGAAAGCCCCTTAATTTTACAGACAGGTTGTCATATGTCATGTTTCTTGATGCCTTTTAAATCTGCTGCACTTCTGTGACAAAGAGACAGCTGGCAAGTATGTGTCTCAGTGTATCAGTGTGCTGTTCGTGTCCAAGGCATGATGGCTATTTCCATGTTAGCACCTGTGGTGTGTTCTGTGTCTTTTCTCTCCATTTGTGCCGCCATCTTTTCCTCTCCACACTTTACCGTTGACCTGTGAGAATGGAAATGTCTGGCTGGCTTTCTTTGTTCTCTTACACATCCCTTACACTTCTCTACTTACTCAAGGCTTTCCTGTTCAGTCCCTTAAGATTCGCAAATTTTTTTGCAGCTCTCAAATTCAATAGAGCTGTCACGTGACTTGAGATTACAGATTTGATTGATATTTTACCACCATTGCCATTTTCTTCACTGGGAGTTCTTTACTTTAAACCAGCACGTTTATGAATGGTGGTTACTTCTGAAACGTAAGTTTCTGCACATTTTAAGTAGCTTTGGATAAAAGTATCTGCCTAATGAACGTAATATACCCAGCGCTATAAGATTAATCGTATTTTATATTTACTTAAATGAAAGGTTGGCTACATTTAATTGCACAGCAAAAACGGTCCCTAGTCAGAGATTTATCATTATCACTTATTGAACATAAGAGTTTATCCCCATATAATGCGGCCTTAGTAGTTTTATAGGCCTGCATGCTTATCTATGGATGAGCCACGGCCGCCATCTTGAAATCTTTATAGATGCAAAGCACCGCGTTAAACTGGCTTGTTATTTAATTACGCTAAACAAATTTTCCATAAGAATTAACATATGTTTCATAATCTCTTCACATCTGTGACGCCGTTAGTCCTTTTAACAATGTGATCATTGCCAAGTGCTGAGGAAGGAAAGGAATGCGAACCAGATGCAGATCTTCAGGGACTGGGTTTGGAAATTCTCCCCAAGTATTTACATGTAAATGCTCAGCATGCTTATCATGAGCTCTTCCACTCTGAGCATAGCAAAGTGTGTATCTTTACACAGATGTTTTCTCCTCACAGCATGTGAAAGAAACCCAGCCCATCTAATTCTTTATGGTCTAGTCTTGCTCTGTCCCGCACGGTCACCCCCTCTCCGCCAAAAGGGTGACGCACTCAGATATTTGGCACCTACGCACTACATTTTCCCTGTCGCTCTCTTGTGTTGAAGTCAAACTGGAATTTACATGGTGCTTTTCCTTCATTTTAGACAATTCAGAGAGAAAAAGACTCTCCTTCTCCGGAATCATTCCATATGCTCAGACCCCCAAAGGTTTTTTTTGCATTTTTGACTACTCTGTACAATTTCCATTCTTTAAAGGGATAGTTCACCCAAAATGAAAATCTGATGTTTATATGCTTACCCCCAGGGCATCCAAGTCGACGGTGACTTTGTTTCCTCAGCAGAACACAAACGCAGATTATTAGCTTTAG
>JBBKCR010000006.1:570587-583798 GCA_037577295.1 Ladigesia roloffi | reverse complement strand
TGCTACGGCTAAAGCTAATAATCTGCGTTTGTGTTCTGCTGAGGAAACAAAGTCACCTTCGACTTGGATGCCCTTGGATAAGCAAATAAACATAATTTTTTTCATTTTTGGGTGAACTATCCCTTTAAGGGTCTCTGCAAAACCTTTTAAAATCAAAACTTGTAGATTTGAACACGTTGAACCCTTATAACACGTTTGTTTGTAAAATCTGTACGTAAAAATTGTGTAAATCACTGAGTGGTGCTTGTTCCCCCAGACACTCAACGTTTGCTTTTCAGTCGGTGTGCTTCTACTAAAATTGCTCATGGTACAATTGCACAATTATTAGATTGGAAATCAGTTAAAAATCCACACCCAACAGGAGCAGAAGTGGATTTCCCTGCATTCCTAATGATTTCTGTATGCCGGAGCTTGATTTGGATGTTTCAGCCTGTTTTGAATGCAGCACTAAACTGTGTATCATTATATTATAACTAATCTTCATTTGTAACACAGAACTTTGAGTATTCTCATCCCACAGCCGACTACAGCAGCTCCGAGATCATTTTTCATTTCAGCCAAATCCGCATTCTCATCAGGGCCTACGCCGAACTGATCCAGACACGATCACTCACTCTTCATGCAAAAACTAAATGTTTGAGATATTTATAAGCGTTGGCATTAACTGAGGTTTATTTTCAGGACTCTACTTTTGATTTCCTAAACAGTTTTTCCCGCTTGATCCTCCCTGTATCCCAATGCACAGAATTCCCATTTGACTCCCAGTATATTCGAGCCATCACTGCACCTGTCAGACTTGGCTAAATGAAAAGATATGATGCAATGGCTTCTAGTTCCGAGCCTGAAAGCAGGACGCATGGGCACAAACAGCCTTTCTTCCATCATAACGTCCTGCAGGTTTGACAGATTGGTAACAGTGGGAATTACAGCGTCTCTTGTATCAGGAATGAAGTTCTGGTGTGGAACATTTTTCGGGGCGCTCCCTGTAGCCCGTGGTCCTTGAAGAAGATGATTTTGAGCAGCAATCAACAGCAAATAGATTCATACACTGAGTGCAGCAAATCACAAATGCACCATGCACCTTAATACTTATCTAAAGCAGTAATAAATATGTAAATATTGTGGTGCCGTACGCAGATTGGGCATAAATATTTTCCACCCAGGCAGCACAAGCAGTTAGACGGGGTCCTCATGTGTGTAGAGAGTGCTGATTCATTATGAATGAGTGATCATGATGTAGCTCTGTTCTCATAAGTCACCAGTATCTCAGGTGATAAGAAAGGGTTGGTTAGTTTAATCGTAGTCCATCCAAACAAGCAGAGAAATTCTGACGCAGCTTCCTTCAGTATATATGTATAATTAATCACGCATACAGACACACATATATATACAAGTTTCTGCACCATTATAAATATCCCGTGGATGTTTGGCCTGCTTTGTCCACTAGAGGCGCTATGTGAAGTTTCTGAAATGCATATGGTTAGCCGTTAGCTTAGCATTTTAAAATGTAACACATAAGTAAATCTATTCTAAACACAGCAATGCCCCCTCTGAAATTAACACTGTGCCCTTTTTTTAAAAGCACAATTTTTGTTTGTTTTTTAACAATAAAATGTCTATTCTAAAAGTAAAATGATGCTCTTTGTAAAAGTAACACAGTGATTTTTTTCTGAAAATAACACAATGCCCTATAAAAAAACACACTGCTCATTCTAAAAATAATACAATGCTCATTCTTAAAATAACACAATGGCCATTCTTAAATTAAAACAATTGTAACTCTTAAAATAACACAATGCTCATCCTTTAAATAACACATTGCCTCTTTTGAGCATAACATACAGCTCATGCTAAAAACAACACTGTACACATGTATTACTTGGCATATATGAGGTATGTTAATGGGTCATGAAATCAGTAACTCATACTTAACACATTAACACCTAGAGCTTACCTTGACTTCCCTTGAATGTAGAACATGTAAAAATGCAGTTAATATTTTTATATGACTCACTGTGAAGACAGCATGTAAATAAAACACCAAATATTTATAATCTAACTACATAATTACTTACACAGTTGCATGAATTCTGTATAAATTGTGTCACAAAATGATTGTAAACAGCTCTATCCTTTAGAGGGTAAAAATATCTGTTTAAATATATTAAATCAAAAAGGATATTTTTCGGCTTTAACAGTTTAACTAGAGTCACCCCCGCTTCTCTCCAGGGAGTCTGGCTTTTCATCATCTCCTCAGACATGTTTAGCTATTTGGGGATGCTTGCCATCCAATCGGATCAAAGTCTTTTAAAGGGCAAAGCTGTTCATCGGGAAGCAAAAATATATGTAAATATGGCTTTCTTACTGAATGATGACCTAATTTAGAAGCATGAAGGTTTTTACAGCTCACCCTGGAGCCTGATAATTGGTAAATATAAAGGGAGTAGACCCTCCATTCTCAGAATAGAGTTCCGACAGAGCAGTCAGACCAACCGCTGAAGAAATTGAGTGCTTAGAGCTCTTAATTGTGACAGGTTTAATATCAGGGGACTGATGGGAACAGCCCAAAGGTTCCTTTGCCATCATAAACAGAAAGTCACTGAAGAAAATCTGATCTTATCAGTGTGGTAGAGACAGCGATCACACTGTTATTGTCATTAATTAACTTATTTTTATTACACCTGGGTTTCATGTCACCTGTATTGAATTCTGTCAAAATTCCAGCCTCAAAGTGAAATGAAATACAGTGTAGTGCATGTGTATTCAGGACCGAGTATTAATCATTTAGCATGTGGTCACAAAGGGAAGAAATGCGGAGGAAAACACACAACAGAGTCATAAACTTCAAAACACTAAAGCTCAGTTTAGTTATAAAATGTGTGTCACTGTTTGTTGTGGTTTAATTTAAAATGATCCATAAATGGTTTGGTAAGAGTCAGCAAGTTAACACCCCCTTGGTGGGTTATTGGTACCACCAAATTACCACTGAACCAGAATATCACCAGTTTGGAGGAAATCATTTATGTTGTCACAGACACACAAAGACACAGAGACAATATAAAATATAAAGTCTAATTAAATCTCATTTAAAAAATACACTGCGCTATATATACAAATACTGGGGTATAAATACTATAGATTTATAACAGTTTGGATCCATGGTGCGAAGGTATATATTTTTATAACAGAAGCTTTTTTCCTGTATAACCAATGTTTGGGATTGTCTACTCACTGGTGGACTATGAAAGCACTCTTTGTATTTTCTTGCAGAAATGGTTCTAGTTCAGGTTTGCTTCCCAATTCTTCATCCGTGTTGGGTCCCATATCACATAGTAGCTTCATCAGAGTGGGAGGGTGATGGCTGCACACATCCGAAGGCATGTGACGCCTCATGCCATCTTTCTGAGCCTCCAGCCGCATGCCATTACATTCTACAGCCTCAGCAGGACTAGAAAGCAGCTACAACCACTTGACATGCTACGCTGCTACATAGTAAATCTTTTTACATCCCTTTTTGTAGAGATGCTCCAGGGCTGAATCAGAAGGGCAATTACACAAAGAAGTGTGTTCCAAAAAATGCCACTGGTTTCCAGTGAGCCCATGATATTTTTCTAATGGATTCTACTGGTAAAAGCACTCTGATTGGATTTGTTTTACATGGGGAGATGGAGAGATTGCCATTTTACCACAGGATATCTGTAATATTTATGACTGATTTGCATTGAATATGAAACCTCATAATACATCGAAAAGATTGGATTCTGTGGTTTTATGAATTGCCACCAAACAAAAAATTCCCATGCAATATGTTTTGTAAGATGCAAGTACATTTCCAGGAAGGAAAGACACAAACTGTCATTTAAAGGTTCCCTTTAGGCTATCTTCTGTATATTTCGTAAGGGAATGTCATTTCATCATGTGCAGTATCTTATTATGTTCTGTTTTATTCTGTTCGGTTTTTGGTGTTGCATCATGGTCTTTGAGCATTGTTTCATTTCACAGTGTACTGTGTCTATATGGTCGAAATTACAATAAGTGTATCACTACTTATGTCAGTATCTATTACAGCAATAACTCTTGACCACTTTGTGTTTCTAGAAATACTAGAAATATTTATACCTCAGGTTTTTATATTTGTTTTGTTCTTGTCTCTCTGTCTCAGTGTTTCTGTGCTGTCGATTTCCTTTGGGATATACATTACATACAGTTTTCTGATTATTATTAAATGGATAAATGTAAAATTTAATTTAATTGACATTTATTAACCTTTATTATTATTACTGACATTATTTCATCTGTATCGACTCCAGATTTACATATTTTTTAATTAAATATATGGTAAATATTTGCCAATTCTTGTAGGGATAACCTTAGTGATGGCACACATGTAAACATTGTTGTACCTCCAAGAGTACATTGTTTGTGCCCTGGTGAACAAAATGTACCTGTACACTAACATGATTTGATTAAATAGAAAAACGCCAAATTTATTTCAAATTTCATGTTGCCATTAGTCAACGTCAAGCTTTTCTGAATCAGTTTAAATGTCTTTAATTTTGGATTAATACATTAAAAGTAGTAATATTAACTTAGGATAGGGCTAAAATCACCACAGTAAATAAATAAAGAGCTTCAGACCAAAAGCATTCGTAGCATTGTTCAATATAAAGAGATCTGAAGGGATTATTAGTTGGCACATAGCATACTTAAAAATACATGTTTATTTCTCTATTACTGTCAGTCATGTTAAAGCACTGGCAGTTCTTGCATAAAGCTCAAGTGACGGCACTAGAAAACTGACATAAGTCTTAATTAAATTAAATTAGCATTGTGGGACCCGTCTGTCTATATTGTTGTCAGCCCATGGCTGCATGCAACATCTGCTGTGATACATTTGCCACATGTGACACCTGCTGTGATACATGTAAATTATTATATGTGTTATCTCAGTTATTGCACATGGTTGCAGTGTCATTGTGGTATTTAATGCATTTTGGAATGCAATTATATCACCTGTAAGGCTAAGCTCATCTAATATTGATAATGGATCATCTGATATTGATAATGGATCACCAAGCGTTATTTAATTCTTTACAAAGTCTTGATTGAACACACCTGATTGAGCTGCTGGAGTCATCAGGAGCTTCTTAATGGGGGAAATCAGGTGGATCTGACACTGATTAGAGTGCGGTAAAACACGGCAGGAGAACCAGCAGGAGCTGAACTCATTAACAGCTATGAAACACGCTGTTGGCGTACACGTTTAGTCAAACACTTACGTTCAATGTTTATCCTCATGTTTTTGTCTTACTTTTTCAGAAGACAGCATATTCAGGTTAGTGTTGCCCTTAAATAACACCCCTTTGCCACCCACTGCTGGGAAAATGAGTCTATGAGTAAGAATTCTCATGAATAAGGAGCACCTTTTGGGATTTGTTCTCACTCTGGGATATTAACCAGAAGTTGGATCCTTCAGCAATTGTCCACAGCACTGAAGTTCAGAAAACTCTTTCAACTTCTCTCCTCTTTTTACCTGACGTGCTTCAAAACATACTCAATTTGTTTCCTAAAACTGAGTGGAACTGGAGAACAGAGTGGCTCTCGAAAACAAGAGCCCACTCAAATCTGAGAGTCAGCCCCGGCTTTTGCTGAAACCCTTACAACTCTGCAGTTGTAAAATCTGATTTCAGAAAATATCAATGGTGTAAAACATTCTAAACCTGGTGTTTGTTCTTCTACATGCTGGCCATTTGCTGCCCTTTCTTCCAGTGTGCCGCCACTCAGCCGCTCTCCAGACCCCCTCCCTTCTGCGGGTTTTCCCCACACATTTGTGGGCGGAGACTACCTCTTGGGTACAAAGATCTAAAATATATTTGAGCCTTTTTGTTCTTTATGGGCATTTGCATCAGTAGTGATTGGTATTATTACATGTTCGTTTTTTTTTATTATTGCAGTACCTTAGCATGAGTTCTGACACCTCAAACATCAATCAAACTTCCATATAAGGAGTTGTTGCCAGTATGACAATATTTTACCCTTTCCTGATTGGATGCATCTCCATCTGGTTTGGGAACGGGACCAAGCAGTACAGATGATTTTTCAAAGCATCATTCCCTTCTGACCTAGAGTCCATCTGCACCAAGCGGTGCCAAACTAAACCAGAAAGATCATGAAAGATCTCCGTCATCCTCAATGGTCTATTTTCTCTGTTGAGGTCAGGGAAGTTCTTCTGCTCCCTTAAAGCCAAAACAGGAAGAAAGAGGAGGAGCTTCTTCCCTCAGGCTAACCAGGTGAAGATCTGGACTCTTTAATTATCTCCGGTATGATTATGCACCTGCGTTTCAACATCTGAAACATCATTCCGACTACGTTCCTCCAATTCTGGCTTTGTTGTTGTCCCTCGGTACCGCCTCTCCTCAATGGGCAGCAGATCATTGGTTTTTATTGCTCCCAAACTTTGGAACTCTCTACCACACTCTCTCCGTTCTGTTAACAACATCTCCGTATTTAAATCTTTACTCACTCATTTATTACTGATGCGTTAGTTATATTATCACTTTGTTAGCTTTTCTGATATTGTATTTTCACTATTCTATTGTTCTGTTTTTTGAACTCTTATTTACTCCTGTCCTCTTTTTCCATTGAGCATTTACATGACAAAATAATTTCCCTCGCAAAAAATAAAGTTCTTTCTTTTCTTATCTTATCTTATCTTATCCTATCTTAAAACTCACTTGTTTTACGAATGTTACACCTGATTCCACCTGTCCTCTGCATGTCCTTTTTGTCTGTTTGTTTACTGTTTTCTACTCATTGTAAAGTGTAAAGTGTCCTTGAGCTCTGGAAAGCTGCAATACAAACAAATAAAAATGATTATTATCTGGAACTGTGACTCTAACTCATATTACATGCATATCCACACTAATCCTCCACCCCATATAGTTCTCATTTAACACCTTCAATTTATTATGCTATTATAAACTGCTATTAATATGTCAACACAATTAGTCTTGTTGTTAATGCACCTGCACTTTATCTATTACTATTTATAACTTTTTTTTTCGATCAGGTGTTAGTATTGTACTGCATGTTGTACCAGGTATGATTTTAAATGTGACAACTAAGGGTGTACTCACACTAGGCACGGTTAAACCGGGCCTGGGTACCATTCTCCCCCCTCCCCACTCCCCCTCTGGCATTGCACTCACATATGGTTTCAGCATCCTTGCCGGAGCGCGCTTACATCATTATGGTGCTGCGGTTTCAGGGTAAACAGAAGGAGCGGCGCTCTCGCTTAACACAGTGGAGTCCGTTGCTCTGGTTATTTTGTTGATAGTAATTTTGGGTCATTTAGTCCACGGTTGTCCACAGCCCTGACACAGCCTGCTGCTAAACATGTGTATCGCTGTTGTGGCACGAAATTCTTTTTGCGAACGTCGCAAAAACGTGACTTCACGCATCATGTTCCATACTCCAGCGCGTTAGCTCTCACACTACAAGTGAAACGCGCCCGAGTCCAACCGAACCGCGCCCTGGCACACCTCTTTCAACCAGGCCACGGCCAGCTAAATGAACCAGTCCCGGGCACGGAGCTCTCACACTAGACTAACGAAATACCCTTTGCTGGTCAAATGTACTCGGGCACGCTTCAAACTGCCTATCGTGAGTACAACCTAAAATCTGACTCGGAATCTTGCACTGATAAAATGGATCTCTGTCACTCACATTCTATAGATTAACTATAAATTAACTGACATACCTTGATGCCCAGTTTAGTGTTTATTTTTTCACGTCAGATGAGAAAAAAAAACGTAGCGCAACGTGGGTGACCGCTCTCTGAATGGCATATTCCGATAACATGTAGATGTGCACACTGGGCTAATAAATTGTTCCACGGCTGTCAAAGCATCCTTGTATGAGAGCCTTTGTTGTTAAAAAAGCGTGGTATAATTGGTTGTAATGGCAGCCTAATGAGGGTGCTATTATTGAAGACAGTTCCCAGCCTAAAAAAAATCAATGTTTAAAACATCAGTGGAGTTTAGCAGAGAGCGGAACACAATGCCGAGAAAATGACTGTGATTCTGTTCACTGTTCAAGTTAAGTCCAGTTAGGTCCATTATATACAAAGGTCATTCAATCTGCTTCACAGTGATAGGATAAAAATATTAAATTATGTTAAAGACTATCAAAGAAATTAAAGGATACATACGAAAAAGATCATTCAAATGGCAATGTTGTGACAGATGCCGAGCATTGTTGTGTCATGTTATGCTGGTTTACAATGCATTGTAATGTCTGTTACTATTACAGTATTTGTCATGACAGATATAATTTTCAATCAATAAATTAAATTAGCATCGTGGGATCTGGCTGTCTATATTGTTATCAGCCCGTGGCTGCATATCACATCTGCTGTGATACAAGTAAATTATTATATGCGTTATCTCAGGCCATGTCCACACATACATGGGTATTTTTGAAAACTGAGATTTTCCACACGCAAATGCTAAAAACCGCCCACATGTGAACGCTAAAAACGCTGACAAAAGCATGCTACGCCAGCAGGTGGCGATATAAACTTAAACTGTACAGCATTGCTGACCAATCAGAAGCCTTGGGGGCGGGCAGAGACAACAAACATGGATCTCTTTATTTGACGCCATGTAAACAGTTCGTTTGGGTTATTTTAATCCGATTACATTTAATCGGATTGAAAAAAGTGTCCATGTAAACTTGGCTAGTGTCTGGGTTGAATATAAAAGCACCCATAGCTGACGCTGACGTCTATGTCCTTCATATCGGATGGACAGTAACTCCGAGTATAAGCATGCCAAAACGTAATTAGTTAACGTCGGGCGTTGTAGACAATTTAATGTAAACAAGGCGCATAATGTGATGTCATGTGATTGGCGCACAGTGTGTCGCAAGGCGGTCCGTATTTTTTAATCTTCGTTCTTCACGTCCACACATAAACGCAAAAACAGAGTTTTCAAAAATCCCCACTTTGGCCGGAGTTTTCAAAAACCTCCCTTCTCACTGACCTAAAACGCTGTTTAGGTGTGGACGAAAGGCCAAAACGCGTAAAAAAACGCATCAAAAATACCCATGTACGTGTGGACAAGGCCTCAGTTACTGCACATAATAAAAATAAGAAAATACTGTGTTTCTGTTCACTTTACCATGCAGAAACAGTAAAGGAGGTCTAAACGGTGCGCTCTCTTTGGACAGGGCCGCTTGTCCTTGCAGAGTTTGCGCTGCCCTCAGACCCACAGAGACCAGGTTCTTGACAGAAGTGCCACTTTTCAGAAGTATAACTGTTTGGAGAAATCCAAAGAGAGAGAGAGAGAGAGAGAGAGAGAGTTGTATTATAGTGCTTATATATAAAATATGGGTTGCTAGACTACTGATGAAGTCGTGTTCTAGGTGTCAGTCAAACTCTGGTGGCAGAGGCTGCGTTTGGAGTCATGAGTTTCCTTCTACTTCAGTGAAGCTCAGAAACTGCTGTGATCTTTTGACACAAGCGTTCTGCTTTAATCACCAGATATTTCAGAACCTTCCCTTTCATGTAGATCCATGGGAGAATGACAGGGGGAGGAGTTATAGAGTCTGAGGGGTGTGTGTGAAAGAGGGAGGAGTTACATAGCCTGGTAGGTGGGTGGGTGAAATGGGGAGGAGTTATAGAATCTGATGTGTGTGAAATGGGCGGGGTGTTATAGAGTCTGATGGGCAGGTGTGTGACAGGGGGAGGAGTCAAAGAGCCCCACTTGTGTGTGAAGGGAGGATTTCTGTGGTGTTCAGGGGGGCGTTTCATGCTGCTGTGGCTGAAAGGGCTTTTTAGTTTGGCCACAACACTGCGGAGTGGGTGATCTGCACTGTACATGACGGACTGATGTTTGGACAATGTTTTCCCTTCCACGTTGCCTGGGATGTCACGGGAAAGAGGTAGTGGCAGGAAAGAAGAGAGAAAAAGAGCAAAGCAAATGTTTTTCACCTCTCTCCTCATGGCAGGGGTGCGAATCGCGAGCTCCGACTGGAATGTCAGCCCCCCCCCCTCCGCGCCGGGCGCGAGACCTCGGGGCGTACGAGGTGAGGGAGGGCAGATGATTCAGACCTCTGCCTGCTCCCCTCCTCACTCCTCCGTTCCCATCCTAACGCGATAGGACATTTCTATTTATTTTTAAATGCATTTGCACCCTTGCACGAAACACAAAGTGAAGCCTCTGCCTCTGTGGATCCATCGCCCAGGGAGAGGAGTCAAACTTTCACACCGAATGCGCATACTTTCCGAGACGAGTCCGTCCCTTTCATGCCGCCGTTCAAAAACAATAAAGTTTCGCTCGTGTGTGGGAGCGTGACCTGTGGGTATATTTGTTCTTCTATATTTATTCTCTCCCCGGCAGCGGCAGACCTTCCTCACGACTGCGCCAGCCTCCCCTGCCTTCTGCCGCCAACATATTAGATTTCGTCTTAAGCCTAAGGAAGTGAGTCTGAAAGGCTGGCTATCGACAGTTAATAAGCAGACCTCTGCAGCTCCTGATTGATTTCTGTCCCCGACAGGACACCGTAAGCAGCCGTGATGAAGATGGCCAAATTACTTAGAGTAGCTTAGAGGGCGGCTGCGGGAGATTTTCTGTGGGTAGTGAATTGAAATTCCCAGAGGGCCCGGATCGATAGCGTGTCACTGCGGGTGGCAGGGGAGAAGACGACTGTCTGATCAGACCTGAGCCGTGTCGAGCTCAAGCTTTACAGACGCTCAGCACTAAAGACTGCGCTTAACTGAGTGTCTGGTTTCTTTCTGTTTGTTTTACTGTTTACTTGTATGCAAATGTGTTTGTATAGAGATGCAGGGAAGGGCTTGCATGTACCTGCTGTATAAAAAAGCAGAAATGGCCTACACAATGATTCTGCAGTGCTGTGTGTCAAGCTAACACTTATTAATTGTTATAGGAAATGGATATGGCAGCATTGGGAGGAGACCTCACCCCAAATAGGTAACCCCTTATAGGTCAAACCTACCACCTCTCGATTACAGAGGCAGGATTTTTAACACCGAGCTACTGGAAAGAAACATAATGTAGCAAAGGCTTGTAACATTTTTGGCAGATAAGAGATATAGTGAAGGGAAGTTCGGATCATTTTACCGACTCGTATCTTTGTGTCTCTTTCAGCAAAATGAACGAATGTTTTTTTGAGTCATCATGTTCATTTTGCTAATTTTAGCAAAATATAATTAAAATGTTACGTGTTACTTCCGAAACATATCTACCGCTCACACATACACTGATCATACCACAAACAAGACAAAACTATAATGCTATAAGGAACAGAAAAGCTTAATTAATTGTTCACCTGTGTCTTTAATCTATGATACACTCACCTCTGTGTAGAGGTACACAGACTACCATGAGTGTGTTTCATGGTAGCTCTGTGTACCTGGGGCCAGGTTTTATGTTGTTCAAGCTTGCCTGTGTTACATTCCTTTACATGTCGCTGCTATTAAAAAGATAGTTCACCCAAAAATGGAAATTTGATGTTTATTTGCTTACACCCAGGGCATCCAAAATGTAGGTGACTTTGTTTCCTCAGCAGAACACAAACGAAGATATTTAACTTTAACCGTGGCAGTCTGTTTGCGTATCCTAAGCCAAACCGCGTACACAGGGAGTCCGAGATGGTTTGGACATGGTTGTCTTTCAGAGGTAAAATATGATATAAATACTGTTCAGTTTCTCACAAAAAACGATCGTTTCGTGTCTTAAGACAACAATGTATCGTCACGAGCCACAGGGTGTAATTTGGACTTGTCCATGTTTTTTTTACTTTGAAAGGTTTGGCGCCCATCCACTTCTATTAAATGACTACCAGACTGCTACGGTTAAAGTTAAATATCTTTGTTTGTGTTCTGCTGAGAAAACAAAGACACCTACATCTTGGATGCCCTGGGGGTAAGCAAATAAACATTAAATGTTCATTTTTGTGTGAACTATCCCTTTAAAGCTGTCTAATAAAGCTTTGGAGGATTCTTCCCTGTGAGTTCACCAGTTCTCAGGAGTGCTCCTTCCTTTTCCTTGATGATCTCACCCCCGGATCATTCCAATATGTATGAAATGTAATGTTTTTATAAAGACTTTGTCAGTGCTATTAGTTGGCATTCCAACGCAGCCGTGAAGTGTGTGTGTGTGTGTGTGTGTGTGTGTGTGTCATGCTGGAATTTCAGAGAAGGAAATCTACATAGGTTCAGGTACTGCATATAAAGGGGAAAGATGTTGTGGATGCGGGTTTCACCCAGGAGTACAGACGCTTATAAAACATTTCTATTATATATGCTGAATAAGAGGGAGCTTGGTCTGAGGGCCCTTCCTCGAAGGTTTATCCTCACCTGTGTCTGGATTCTAATATTGTTCCTGATACATTTTGCCTTTCTGCAAATATGCAAATGGGTGCAAATATTAATGCCTACCCCAATGTCTGCACATCAGCAAAATGTGCATTCTATCTATAACCAGAGTGTACAGAAAAAACATCCCATCAGCTCTGACTGACATTGCACTGCAGTAGTGAGAGACTGGCTAAAGCAACTATTAATTGGGACCAAAGATATTAAGTCAGAGATTTACCTCTACAGTTGACCTTTCTTTTTTGTTGGGACTTCTAATTTCTTTTCTTTTAAGTCTATCGTTTGTGAATTTCAGAGTTTAGAACAAAAACGTGCACTCATTTAACTGACAGTAATTAAAAGATACATTTTACCCAAGTTTTGCAAGGTGTGGCATTCACTGATATCACACTTTTTCTGAGATGTCTTTTGAAAACTAGAATTACTCTTACAATCTTATATTTATTTCTGGAGACGTGTCCGGCACTCTAGAGGTTAGGGGTGTGCAAAGCTGCCGGTATTTGTGTTTGTATTTGTGTTTGTTGAGGGGGGAAATGCATTTGTATTTGTATTTGAGTAAAATTCAAAGTAGGTGTAAAAATTCAGGCGTAAAAATCCAGCTGTCTAAATGGCAGAGCAAACAGAGCTACATAAACAGAGAGAACGTGAGAGCACCCGACTGCAGACATCAGTAATTAGTAGGGATGAGCGAGTACAGCATTATCTGTATCTGTATCTGTACTCGGACTGGGCAGGGCCTATCCCGGAAGTGGGCGGAGTTTAACCAGGAAGTGGGTCTGGGTTGTCTTGAAATGGGCGGGGCTTTAACCTTTAT
>JBBKCR010000006.1:447427-462077 GCA_037577295.1 Ladigesia roloffi | reverse complement strand
TATATTTACTGAAATCAGAGTTTACTGATACACTCTGAGTTCTGAGGGTAAACACCGGTTCTAGACTGTTTTACACTAGTTATGTTTACTGAAATCAGAGTTTACTGATACACTCTGTAGTTTAAGGGCTAATGGGATAGTTTTTTTGCTGGAGCTGCAACATATCCAACAAACACAAATATTCAGTCGTCACTCAAACCTTTCTCGTAATTACATCCTCAAAATCTTCTCCATTCCCACTCAAAATACACTCAGCTCTTCATTAATATGGTACTAACTAAACTGGTACTGGTACTGAATAGGCTGTAAAAACTGTAGAAGCAAATTGTAGACATCCAACAATAATGCAAAAGTTATACAGTGAAGTTACAGTTAGATTTTCCAAGTGAAAATCTCATAAAAGAGGTGAATATTCAACCCAAAATAGGACTAGGGGTGCATAAACCTTACAAGGTTGTGTACAAAGTCATTAATGTGAAGGTGATGCTAATTCACTTCTCTGAAGGAGGGTGGGAGGTTGATTTGTTTGTCATATTTATAATGACAGCTGTCCTTTACATTGTTATACCACGTTATGATTAATAATGCAACAGAAGTGTTTAATTTGCTTCTGGGTTATTTTAGCAGATGTTAAGATTTGTGCCGTAGCCGTTAAAGCGGAGTGTGATCTCTCTCGCTCCAGGAGAGAACGAAGTGCCCTCTGAGGACGCGCTCATCCTGCACCTGCAGCTGGCCAAAGGGCAGGAGAAGCTGGTGGAGGCCCTGCGAGCCCAGCAGGTGGTGATCCGCGATCTGCAGCAGCGGCTTGTGGACCAGCAGGGGGCGCTGCTGGCCCAACAGCAGGAGATCCTGGAGCAGCAGCGGCGCATGTACGAGCAGATGGACGTGGTGAAGGCGCAGTACGGCCTGCTCTCGGAGACCGTCAAGCAGGTTTCCTTCCAGAGCCTGCAGGGGGAGCTGCAGAGCTACTTCGAGAGCCACCTGGCGGGCCTGCAGAGCCAGGCGCGCAGCCACCTGCAGAAGTCCTACGCCGTGCATAAAATGGACATGGATGCGAAGGTGATGGACGTTGCTGGTGACGCCGATCTCCTGCTCGGCTGCCGCAGCGCCTGCGGGCCTGAACAGTACTGCAGTTTCCAGAGCCAGCCGCCACAGTGTGAGGCCTGCACCATGTGCCCGCCCGGGTTTTTCTTGGTCTCCCAGTGTTCGGCCAACGCTGACAGGATTTGCCAGGTATCGCGGCATGAATCCCAGCTAATGGATTTTAATTTACATTTACATTTACATTTACATATACGCCGTTTAGCTGACACGTTTATCCAAAGCAACGCCCATCAGTGCTCAAGTAATCCACGTCTGTATCACCTGAACTCTAAACTTAAGTCAATCATCCCCAATTCAACCATGATAATGGTGGTTTACACCTAAACAACAAACTGTCAAAGAAAGCCATCAGTCAGGTCAAGACAGTTGCAGTATCGGTTTACCTAAATCACATGATTCAGCTACATCAGTTCTGTAATGCATTTCAATGAAGTTTCCACATAGTTTGTTTTTCTGGGTTTTTCAAGGTTTAATTCCAAGTTTTATTCCATATTCAGTTCCACTCACTCCTTAGAACTCCCCAGTCACATTATATCAACACTGGGAAGATTTCTAGATTTCTGAAGTGCACCACCTCTTTCCAAACTGCCTCTGATGCGAATTCACTGGATTCAACACGCTTGGAGGAGAACACTATTCTTTTACTTTAGCTAGTGCAGGCAAGTATCGAGGTTGTCATCAGCAGCTGTGAACATGTACATAGCATGAAGAGACCTTTCTCCATGACTATAGAGCAACATATTACAATATGTAACAGAGTGCAAGTTAAAGCAGAGTATCTGCAGGCTTACGGAAGCCACATGTAAGACTTTTTAAGACTTTTTTTAAGGCCACTTAGATCAAATGTAAGACCCTACATTCACAAAATTGCAAACAGCATGTGACCACCTTACAGATAGTTGGACTATTTATTGGAACTGAAATGCTGAAAAATAACTGAAAGTTTGTATTTCACAACAAAAACATTATAGACTATTAAGTTCCATGAAGTGAATACAGGGAATAAAATAAGAACATTCCAATCACACGGAGACAAACAGGCAAAACACAAAAATACACAAAAAGGCAAAACACCATTTCAAAATTCGCAAAATTCTTTAGAGATCATCAGTAAAAAATGTGTTTATGGAGTCTTTATGGGATGTGTTTTGAAAAATCTAATTTAAGACTTTTTAAGGATCCGCGGATACTCTGTAAAGTAGAAACGATATGAAAAAATAGATAAGACAACGATGTAACAGTATAGTGTGAAAGGGATGTAAACCTTCCAGGATGACTAGTGTTGCACTATAAGTATGATTTTGGACGAGATGCAGTGTAGCATTGAACCACACAGAGTGAGTTTAAATTGAGCCTTTAGTGGCAGTAAAGACGCGTTCAGGAAGTCCCGGGTGTAATGTTAGAGGTATTTAAGGTATAAAGTGAGGTAGTTCACTGGAATGAAACTTGGTCAGGTAGGGACTAGGCATTTAGAAGTGTGTTTAGAGTGTAAAATACTGAAATCTCTATAAAATTGACAAAAGTTTGTTACAGCAGTAAGTGTTACCCATACATATCAGTAGGGATGTCACAATTAACCGTTTTCGCGATTAACCGTTACGCGGTGTGATTTATTAATGATAAAGACTCCCCAACACCGAGTTTCTGTTGGTGCTCTTAAAAATATTGATTATGGCAGGGCTATCAGCAGACTGGCAGGACTCACCTGTACAGCGAATGATGGCTCACTCGCCCGTACTAAAGGATGGCAGAGGAAAAAAATGTGTAACGCTTTATTTCCACCAATGAAGTGTTTGAAGTTTTTTGGACTGTGTATTTTTTTAAACAGTAGTAAATAAAAGATAAAAACTTCCAAAGAATGTGAGATTGTCTAACTAATATTGTGTGAAATTAATACATGTGAAATAATCGTGATAATGGTGAAACGGTGATAATTTTGCAGACATTAATCGTTCCATCAAAATCTATAATCATGACATCCCTACATATCAGTTAACAGTTAACAATTTGGGGGTAAACATTTTGTCAATTAGATATTTACCAACTTGTCGTTTTAATCAATTCAAACCAGTTACAGAAACAAACCAGTTACTGCATGCTTTATAGTCTAAAGAGATGCAGCTGGGACTAATTTATAGTAATATGCAAAACTTTAAACACTGCAGATACATTTAGCTTTTTTCTCATTTCAAACTGATGAATGCTCCTCTGTAGATAAGTTAGAGGGAATATTTTCAGCCATGTTTTACTGCAGTGACTATTAGTTTAACATTTACAAAAATTAAAATAAAAACATTCAATTTAATATGCTATGGCTTAAAATTATAAATTACAAATGAGTAGATGTCCATTAAAGTGCACTGCAGAAGTTGTGGGCTATTTTTTTTTTTATAAGATCAACAAAATATGCAATTTGATTGCGATGCTCAAACATTTGCGTAAAACTGAAGATCCTACAGATCTGGGTCTTTCTATCAAAAATAAACTTTTATTAGGCTAGGACTCCAAAAAAACAAACTTGTGTCAGTTCTGTCGAGTAAGAAATCTTTTTATTTACAGGACAGGGATGAATGCCTGGAAATTCCAAACCTGTGTGGAGAACGAGTGAAGTGTCTGAACTCCCCAGGTGAGTGAATCCGGGGGAAAGGGGGAATTCTTCAGCCTTTACAAAGAGAGAAATCCCTGGAGACCAGGGCAGTGACATCATTAGCACAGCTCTAACTGGTCTCCATAGCAGATTTTCTTCATGAGCAACATTAGCATTCAGAGTCAAAGGTGTTTTAAGGCGACAGTTTCAGTCCAGAAGTACCCCGGCCCCACATCCTCTGGTGTTTTCCATACTCAGCAAGCCTGTGTGTTACAGCAGGGACAACACCAAATGATGTAGGGCAGGGGTACTTCTGGACTAGGACTGGGAATTGTTGCCCTAAACACACTGATGATGAAGCAATCATGGAATTTACATTCCACTAACAGGTTCCCAGTTGCAGTTTTCCCAGCATTCATGAGCTTCCAGGTCTGGAAGAACCCCTACAGAACTGTGTTTGCTCCTTTAACACACACTTGCCTAGTCATAACATTCAAAACCTTAGAATGTGTTAGACAGGGCGACTGCAGGGCCGTAGATTTAATTTGTACCTCTGACTTTTCTGAACAGGTGGCTTCCGGTGCCTGGGTGTGTCCGAGAGAGAGATCTCTGCGGGTCTGTGTGGTCACGAGTACTTTTACAACCAGGAGCTCCAGGAGTGCCAGGCGTGCTCCGAGTGCGATGGGGAGCCTGTGGCTGCGCCCTGCACCGCCACCAGCGATGCCGTCTGTGGCGTCGTCTCGGAGGAAACCCTGTCCCAGTCCTGGTCCGCCTCGGTATCGTTACCCATGTCTCGGTTGAAAACCAGCACTGTGTTCCCAGGACTGCACCTGAGCGTCAGGGGGACGGAGGGCAGCGACCTTTTGCTCAGCCAGGACGGCTCTTTAAACCTGCTGCAGCACGGCCTGCTGTGGATGGACCACAACTTCGCCCTGAAGCACAGCTGCCGGAACTTCCTGCAGGTGGGAATCCGGCTCAGCGGGAGCGAGGAGGAGGGTCTGGACCTGAGCGGGGTGCGAGTCGAGCAGCCAGAGAGGAAGCACTTTCAGGGCGTCACTGTGAGCGCGGTGGTGGAGGTGGAGCCTAATCAGACGCTGTCCCTGGTGCTGAAGAGCCCCAACCATCACTGCAACCAGAGCAAAGACCTGCAGCTCTATGATCTCGGAAGCTCCGGCCTCAGTCTGCTGTGGCTGTCCCACGACACCGGTGCCGTGGCCATGATGGCCCAGATGTCCACCGTGGCTCACTATCAGGGCAACTACCAGCCCACCTTCCGCGTCACCGCCGTCTCCGATCCCTACATGGTATCCCTGACCCACGACAGTCGCGGCGTTCGCTTCACCGAGAGGGGCGTGGTGAAGTTCGTCCTGCAGCAGGCGCTCTACGCCATGGGCCACACCTGCGTCCGCGAGGGCTTCTCCTTAGTCGCCTACCTCAACTCCAACGGGACGAACCGCGAAGTGGTACGCTCCTTCAAGTCTGGCGTGAACTACCGGGACACGTCCATCACTTTGTCCGCCGCCACCACCGTGGATTCGGGAGACTGGCTGAACTTCAAGATCTTCACGCCGTCCCAGTGCAACATCCGCTATTTCGGCGACAGCTCCGGTATCAGCATGCTGAGCCTGTTGTGGATCCCAGCCGGCATTTCCTCCTCTCTCACGGCCACCGTGTCCAGGACGGGCCTTCCCTCGGGCGCCGTGAGGAACAAAGCCCTGTTCTTCCAGCTGGTGGGTCCAGACGCCGACCACATTCATCTGGCCAACACCGGAGAACAACACGCCAGGAGGAACTTCGTGTTTCGAGAGGCCGGGACCGCCAACGTGGCGCTGAACGTGAAGCTGATCCACTCCTGCAGCGTGGTGAAGCTGGCGCTACACCGTCAGGGCCGAGGGGAGGCACGGGCGACTCCTCTGGCGCAGCAGGTCGGCGGTCACATGGCTGAAGGAAGCGAATGGGCCAGCATTGGAGTGAGGGCATCTTTCGAGGTGCAGAATGGCACCACCATCTACGTCACGCTGGACTGCGTACGCGGTCGCATCAATCAGATCACACACGAGGGCGGCACCAACATCTCCATTCTCTGGGTTGCTGTATGATCCAGGATCCTACTTCTTACGTTTGAATATGAATGGGTGCTTTAAAAGAAATTCTATCTTTTATAACAGTTCAAAGCCAAAACTGAACACATGTCTGGCGGGGTAATTATTCATTCAATCTGGAATAAAATGCTGAAGGACTGTAGAGATGTTCTGATGTCTTTCATCAACTGTAAATATCGTCAATATATTGAATATTTCTGCGAGAATTTTATAAAATTATTTCACTTTTATATTTCTATTAGTGTCAAACAGGGGCTTTCAACTTTGTGTGTGTATCATATAGAAATTTAAATGACCAATATTGTTGTGATCGTTATTCACCAAAAAAAGTTCTCAAAAATCTGTCATTGCTGTTTAAGGGATTTTGGGGTTTTATGTTGTGACAACAATTGCTAGATAATTTTAAATAAATTAATTACTGTTTATATATATAGTTAAAAAAAAACACCTAATTTTCTGCAAGTAGAATGGGCAATTTTTACTTGTAAAAGTAGAAAAACAGTAAGAATTCTTTAAAAAAAGTGATTTAATATTCTTACAGCATTCTCATATGGTCAACTGTTCCCTATATCGAATTGTTATTTTTAAATAATGTTACTTGCCAATATATTTATCTTTTTTGCAGAGTAGTAATTCCATTGAGAACCTCTTTCCAAATAACTGGCTGGTTGAGCAGTGACCGATTTCCCCAGAGGGAGTGAATGTTTTTGTTTGTATCAGCCCCGGGGTGTAGTTTTGTCTGAATATATTTTGTCTGGTATGCTTGTAGCGCTTGCTCTGTATTTTAGCTCCCTGTTCAGTCACATTCTGTTTGCGTATGATGCATTTTAAAGCGTATGGACATTCAGTGGACTGATCTACTTTGTATTCTGCTTTTCTAATCGTGCATTTACATTCTGTGTGACAGGAAACAGGTCAGAACCCTTACAGAGGATTCAGACAATGAGTATTTATGCAAGCGAATGGGATCCCTTTATTGGTTGTTTATGTAATTTATCAATTATGTAATTATTGTGAGGTTGAAATCATTATGCTGCTTTAAACCAGTGTGTACTGTAAACTGTGTGTCGTGTTCCGCTGCCCTGTGGAAGTGCTGCCTCTGCATTCTGTATTTAATCTCTTCTGTATGTGCTCCAGCCCTTACCAGGAACTCTGGAGCTGCTGGCAGCGCCGCGGTCGCTCTGATGCTCCGTGCTGTTTGTTGAGTTCTGTTCTTTGAAGCCGTGTAACAAAACAGAGCCAATTTTTTCCCTTTTTAATACAAAGGCTAAATAACGTGTGTATGTTTTTTCCAGAGCTTTTTAAATGGTTTGGCAGGTGGAGGCTCGACCTTTTCCCCTCCTGCTGCTTTTACACGAGCTTGAACCTGTAGGAACACAGGAAAACGTTCAGGTGGAGTAGATTTTAAATTGTGCTGGCCATGCACCATCTAACCCCGCAACGGTTTACGATTTCAGCCGCATTCTTATCTCGTTGCTTAAGACCGAGAGGCCATTTCTTTCCCCCTGTTTTCTTTGCGCAGTGGCCAACGAAAGCATTGGAAAGAGGCAGGTCTTCCTCGGTTAATGTTCAGCAGCTGTTGCGCAAGCACACCTTTTCCGTGGGGTGGGGGGGTGGGACTCGGCGCTCGGAGTGAAGGTGAGTACACCGACGCCCTCCGTCCCTGCCTTTCAACGCCGCTGAGGACTAAATCAGTGGAGAGACCAGCGGAACCTTCAAGGCCCTGTAATTATTCCCAGGAACTAAAACACAATTTTTTAATTTAAAACAAACATCCTGCTGTTGTAATTATAGTCCTACTTCGATGTTCAGTTATGTTTGGAAGTGAAAAAGGCTGAAAAGATGAAAAATGGTCTATTCAACACTGCATTTGGGTGTGGGCAAGTGGCTTAATGGCCAGGCAATGCAGCGGAATCTCTTAAAACTTTATTTAAAAATATCTGGTGTATGTGTGATTACAGTGGTTAGTGCTGTAGCTTCACAGCAAGAAGGTCCTGAGTTGGTTCTTGGCAGAGCATGGTTTCTGTGTTGGGTTTGTATGTTCTCACTGCGTTCGATTCCCACTGGGAGTTCTGTTTTCCTCCCACAGTCCTGAGACCTGCAGGTCGGGTGAGCTGGAGATGCAGACAGCCCTAGGCGAGACTGTGTGCGTCAGTGTTTGTTTATCTGCCCTCACACTGACTGGCGACCTGTCTGGTGCGTTTCTCCATCCCGTGACCGTTGGGACGCGTTCCAGCACCTCCTGGTTAAGATGAGCAGTTGAGAATACGGGACGGATGAATGAACCCAGAACCTCAAATCAGAAACGTTTGGGGTGGAAAGGAACCAAAAGTTATTCTTAAATTGACGTATTTAGTTACAGACCCTATAAACCCAAGATATGCCACTGTGTCAGGTCAACTTCATTTCACTTGTTAATAAACATGCGTTCCTGCAATTCAGGCCCACTTCCTTTGGGACAATAAATCATTTACCAATGTGGAATGTCGCCATTCCTTCTCACAATTTAAAGAACGCTTTAGGATGGAGGACGACGAGCGCCGAAAACATTTTTCACCTTTTCTATTGTGGACACATCCGGGCTGCAGTCAGGATAGTCCAGTCCCCGCACCCTCCTCCTCTGCAGCCGTACCCTGAATCTCCGATTTCAATATTAGTTAAAATAGAAGAGCTTCACACAGCGGAATCTTCCATACTGCACCCCTTCAGCACAGGAGGGGCTTCTTAATTAGTTAATTAGTTAATTAGTTGAATCAGGTGTGTTAAAGCTGGGAAAACACTAGGACGTTCCAATACCAAATCTGGAAAACTAACAGAGCAAGGGCTTCTTTATTACAGATTATGTTTAAGTGACATTACACTCGTTTAATTTAGTCTGAAGATTCCCAGTGAGCTGAATATCTTTCTCATCTAGGAGGAGGTTTAGAGCATGTCTGGAAAAACGGACCACTGTTGGCAAATTGTATCATGAAGTCACTAAAACTCTGGAATACTGATTTCCTCCCAGCGTAACATTAAGGGCAGATAGACACGTGACTAGCTTTGCTTAAATGCTTTAAAGAATTTAAATTTGTTTCTCGAACAGGAAAACTAGCGGCTGGGTTAGAGGGACGCCTCTCTGATTGTGAAGCTCTAATGGAAGTTTTCGGTTGGCGCTGCGGATTGAAAGCAGGTGTTCGGTTTTCTTCGCCACAGATGTTTTATGTTGTAGATCAAATGAGATCAGAAGAGGATCCAGACTGAAGAAAAAAGCCTGAAGGAGGAAAAGGCATGCGGTTCTGCAAATCCAGGTCCAGGTCCATCAATCAAATCTTTCTGGTATGATAAATGCTGATGTAAAAGTAACACTGTTGTCTAAATCATATAAAATGTGCTGGAATGTCTATAACGTGACAGTAGTGAAATAAATAGGACTGACGTTCTGTATGAAGTGTTACTTTGGGAAGTCCTGGATACTGATGAGGGGAAGAACCTACTTAAGGAACTTTGCTGATGGACTTTCGTTTGAAATAGAAAGTCAAGGAATGAGAACCTTCAAGAGACAAATTCACCTGTGCAGCTTCCACACACACCTCAGCTGGATCACACAGTTCTCACACACAATTCGCTTCTATTTCGTCACTGTCAAAACCTCACATGTCCAAAAGGGCTATTTATCAGGAAACTCAAAACACTGTGTGTATTCTAAATAAATGTCACGGTGTCATCAAAATTGGTATAACTATTTTCAGCACTTTTCACTGGTTAAAAATTTCTCAAATTTTACAGACCCATGTGGAGATTCAATGGCTATTTTGTTTGGACATTAAAATAAATGGAATGGTGGCTGTTGCACAGTGCTGGGGTGCCAATAGGGGGCAGTATAGGTGGTGAGAAATGGCCTGAATAATTAGTAAGGACAGCTGAGCAGCAGGTTTAAATCAGTGATAAAACCTGAGAGCATCAGAGAGCATCAGCCTTCAGAACCCAGTTCAAAGGATTTTATTCTATAAATCAATGGTGTTGAAACACATGCTGTCTGGAGTGAGTGACAGGAACAGCTGTAACTCACGTTTGCGTTCTAAATTTTTGGGCATGTCTGGACGAACGGCATCAAGCGTAAATAAGTCGACATCCTCTGCAGCAGTGGTCACCAAATTCCACCAGGAACCTCCTGGAGAACCTTACTGAGAAGTTGAGTCCAAGCCATGATCTGCAACACCTGTGCTGGTTAATGAACTTCGGCTGTCCCTGATTGGCTGGATTGTTAATAAGGAGGCGGGGCCAGCCTGTTCGGTTGGTGATGAACTCTACAAGAAAGTAGATCTCCAGGAGGAACACTGCTCTACAGAAAACACCCAGAATTCAACACGAGTTCAACACCTGGATGGATGGAGGGATGGATGGATGGACGGATGGATGGATGGATGGATAGATACAAAACAAACTAACCAATAAATAAATAAATAAATAAATAAATAAATATATACAATTGACATTTGATGTGTTCCAACATGTTACACTCTGTGAAATTGTACAGTGAACTTTAACTCAAACCTGATATGAATTCTGGTGGATGTCGTGATTTAAATTAATTGAAATATGGAATTACTTAATTATGTGGTAAATGTAATTAAGTAAAATCAGTATTTGGTTTCAATAGTGTTTTGGATAAAGTATAAATTGACCAATATGACACTTCAGTAATGTAAAGAACACAGTTACGCGAGTGTGTTCCTCACCAGCTCAGAGAGAATGAACAGAGGGAACGTGGACGCAGGGAGCAGTTCTGTGAAGTCTGAGGTGATGTCATCGCCTCTCGTTCGCTGATTATCTGCTCTTCTGTCCATCTGCTCATTAGGAGGGTTACTGAGGCGAGCTGGAAAGGACTAGCAGGTCACCAAGCACAGACAGAGAAATTCAGGCGGTCCATGAAAGCATAGATACCCCCTCACACACACACACACACACACACACAACAATTACTCAAACAATACAGTTCAAAGAGTTCTAATATATTTCCATCAGTAGAAGTTTGTTTTGGTCGTTCAGATTTCAGTGAAAGATTTCAGCTCCACGGCAAAACATCAGTCAGGATGTGGCCCCACCGTCTAGCTGCCAAGGTTAGTTTGACTTCAGTAGCTGTTTTTAGTAGCTGTTAGTTAAAAGGAGACCTGGCCCAGTGTGTTACCAGGAGAGAACTGGAGAAAAGTGCTGCTGATGTAATTCCAAAACCTGCTGTGGCTTATTGGAGTCACATTTAAAAGACCAAACCCGTTCTGCCTGGGTGGACCGCGTTCTCCAGAGAGACCGAGTGCTCCGAAAACACCTGCACACAAATAACCAGAGAGGGGAGAGTGGAGCGCAACCCAAACCCATCAGCACCTCAACCTGTCAGTGCTTTTCCACTGGCACAGGGCACAGGGTACTGCCAACTAATGCTGCTCATTAGGAATAAAGCAGACTGCTGGGGGAATTTTTATTCCAAGGATTATCTTCACGTGTTTCATGATAACTGAGCAGGTAACCGTCCACAATATACTTTAACAAAGTGGCTAATCTTTCTCACTTAAGGTCTGAAACGATGTTTTGGGAAAACAATGTCTGTTGGAGAAATGTGGAGAAGGACATGGTGCCCTGTCCTGCGATATAACCTCCGAAGGAAAGTTCCTGTGATCACGTTTGCACGCCTGTTTGTCCTGTTTGTCCTGTTTGTCCTGTTTGTCCTGTTTGTCCTGTTTGGCCTGTTTGGCCTGTTTGGCCTGTTTGTCCTGTTTGGCCTGTTTGTCCTGTTTGGCCTGTTTGTCCTTTTTGTCCTGTTTGGCCTGTTTGGCCTGTTTGGCCTGTTTGGCCTGTTTGTCTCTCTCAGCACTTTACAAGCTGATTAAAGGCAAAAGGCGAAATCAAATAAACCACTGGGCTATTTCGCCTCTATTCCGTGGCGAGTCTTCTTCTCTAAAAATAGAATATTCTGGACTTTTACTAACACAACCCGAACTCGAGCTGCTCGACGGCAGGGCCAAAAGTGGGCCGAGGCACAGCTGAATGCATCGCTGCTTTCTGATTGGTCGAAAATGTTTGTCAAGACAACACACAGGCTTGGAAACAGTATTTTTACTGTCCGCACATAAAACAACAATGGAGGCAGAAACTAGCAACTGGGAAGTGGATGGAGTTCAGGCTGGACTGTCTGTCTGGGCTGAACTTCAGTAACACACTTATCTTTAACACTGAGAAATGTGAAGGAGATCCAGGACCTCACTAACAAGTTCTCTGGGTTCGGTTCTCATCACAACGCAGAGAGAACCTTCAACACTCAAACAGGACCACAACATCAAAAGCCCCTCTGACAGAACACTGCAGGTATTCCAAGGCTCCTGTACTGTGTAAGAGCTTTGGGAGCAGTAAGGGGGGGCTGGGTCCGTGCTCTACCTGTTAAAGCCTCATTCGAGTGGCCTGAAACCGCCCCAGAAAGGCTCATCACTACTCTTCACCTGTTTCTTCTGAAACATCCCCCTGAGGACCTTATTCAAAGCGTTTTTCAGACGGACGTGCCAATCAGGCGAGCCCTTTGCTCTGAGGACCCAGCTGGTGAAATACTGCGGTGCAGAAATGTCCTTAAGTGGAAGATAATGAAGGACTGTCTGGAACATCTGGTTTTACTCGGCAGCCTTGGGGGCAAAAGCCTATTATGGAGTACTTGACCAAGCAGTTTAACCTTCATCAGCATCTTTAGGCCAAAAGAGTTCCAGTCTGGGTCTTTGCAGGGTTCCCACACTTTTCTACAGGTTTCCCAGGTTTTCTTCAGTGAGGATCAAACGGAGATTGTAGCCTTCAACTTCACTGATGGACAAACGTACACTGGGTCTTATATATTTAAACATACACTCTAAAGTTAGAGCCACATTTGCTTGGCTTTATATGAATTAAAAATAGAAGAAAATGTGAAAAAGGAGAATGTTGAAATAATTTTCAAAATAATTTATTTAAAAGAGTTCCCATGATATAGTTTTACATTTTTTTTCCAATGAGAATCTAGCTGACATAACAAACTGTCACGAGTGAAAGCGTGAGCCTCCACCCGTGAACTACCTCTAAAGAACGGACGAGATAACCAGGGCTCCATTCTGGGGGTTTTATTTAACCTCAAAACAAAACAGAACACAAACCTGGCTCGATGGCCGTCAGAATTAAACCAACACTAAACACAGCAACAAGAAACACAGGGGATATGAGGCGACGCACAGATAAAGAGTGAGTGAAACAAACCAACTTCAATACAGGGGCTAATGGGGCTTAAACAAGGAGCAGGTGAAACTAATACACAATACAAGACCAAACAGACCAAACCATGTGACCTAAACCAAGCGTCAACATAAAAGTCCCTCAAATAAACCAGAAATACAGAAAGTGAAAACCCAAACAAACAGTGTACAAACCCAAAAACGGAGCTTAAAACAGCCACTATTACTCAAACAGGGATCCTCACCCTGTTATTCTTCTAATAAACTTCTCATACTTACAACTATTGTGAACTGGATTCAAAATTCAGAGCAGCATTTGCTAGGCTACTGGGAATAAAAATATTCTCTCATTTATCATGGGTTTTCCAAGACTAAATAATTGGTTAACTCTTTTCCAGGTTTTACAGGACATGTGGGGACCCTGTCTTTACATTAGTTTATATACCAAGTGGTGAAGCCTGAGGTGTGTCTGGAGGAGATCAATGTTCAGTAGAAATCTATCAGTGTGACGTCTTGCGTGCCTGGGATGTTGGGATATCTGTTGACAAGCAAGTAACATACTCAAATAAGTTAAATACCAAACACACTCAGACATAAACCCACTAAACACACACAGCTGACAAGTGACCTAAGACACAAACAAACCCCCAAAAATTCAAAATAAAAGTCACTCATAACAAAACCAAAACAGCGGCTTCTACTGGCCGCTCGCCAAGACCTAATAATCTTTAGGAGTTCCCTGTTGTATCCGGAGAAATTAGAAATGGCCAAATTGTTTACTTTAGTATATTCAAAGAATCAGAATCAGTTAAATTTCATGGTTCACCAATCAGAGCTTCTGTGAGTCAGCATTCCAGACTAATCCTAGAGGTTCTGTATACAGATTTGTTTAGTCATTTATTTCATTTCTCTTGTTCAATGCGCATATTTCAAAGAGTGAAGACGAAGGACAGGAGAGCCTTAAGAAAGATTTTTGGGACCGAGAACAAGGAAGAATGGACACGGCCAAATATGGTCCACTGCCCAAGACATTCAGCCAAGGGCTGAAAGCGGCTCATTGATGAAAGAGGTGAAAGGAGGCTGTTGTGAATAGACCTAAAGGGGCTGAAACACAATATCAATCTGTTTTTAAAGGGACACGCTGGCCAAACCTTGACCATCACTACATCTGTTGTGAACAAGCCAACAGTGGTGCCAAAGGAGTCTCCAGAGCAGGATCATCTGAGTTATAGACTAGACCCCCCCCCCCTCTGATTGTGAAAATGTAAAGTAGCAGAAAGTAGGACTTTGGCTGAATATCTGAAGGTAGGTTGCTTTAAATGTTGGTCCCTCAAATGCAGAAGAATCGCCAGATAACTAACAAGTTTGTAATTATTATATTCCTTATTTAATGCCAGTGTCCTGTATTTGTGCAATATATACTGGATATTACAGTGAAATAACAAAAAGAGATAAAAATTATACAAAGTCATGGATTCTGTTTAAAATAAGTATAGTGCTAGGCTATAGACTGTCGTGGTAAATGCTAATGTTGGGGCTAAATACCCCTTACAGTCTCAAAACCCAGAGTGTATCAGTAAACTCTGATTTCAGTAAATATAACCGGTGTAAAACAGTCTAGAACCGGTGTTTAC
>JBBKCR010000006.1:397098-407137 GCA_037577295.1 Ladigesia roloffi | reverse complement strand
TAAGGAGAATGATACCGAGTCCTGATCCGATACTTCTATATACTATACTAAGGTGAATGATACCGAGTCCCGATCCGGTACTTCTATATACTATAGTAAGGCTGTGATGTCTCCAGGCATTTTTTCTCTTCTCTTCAGACTCTCCTGCAGCGTCAGCTGACTCGTCTTCGGCTGGGTAGAAGGAGCAGCAAACGGAAATGTGTGGGAGAACAAACACCGGTTCTAGACTGTTTTACACCGGTTATATTTCCTGAAATGAGTTTTGGGTTCTGGGGGCCCTGTAATGTTTTTTCTCTGGCAAGAAAGTTTTTGAAATGTTTAAGAGAGGAGTTTGCTCTGCCGCAGCAGAAGCTCAGATGCTGTTATAAGGCGAGCAGGTCTAAGATCTTCCACCACATGGAACAGGGTTTTATTGATCTTCTTCTGAAAGACTACAGCGTCTCTGTAAGAGCAGTTCAGGATCCGAGCCAAAGCTCAGATGAACTTCCTGGAGTGGCTGCCTTGCTTTTAGTGCCCGTATTTCTCTGGCTTTGTGTACGGATGCAGGCGTAAACAGGCTTGCGGAGAGGAGGCTTACGAAGCTAAAGATGCTGATGCTTGCTGCTTCGACTTCAGGACTGCGCCCATCAGACAGAACCCACCCTAGGATTACACAAACGTCCTTCGGATGATATTCTGCATCTGGATGGAACACTGCGGCAAATCCCTGCTGCGAGTCCAGCGGTGCAGCTCATCACCTGTTTCGCTTAAGAGCCCTGGTGTGAATTTAATGGCTTACACTAAAGCAGAAAAAACACCTTCTCTCAAAACATTGATTAGCAGGATCCTGCACTACAAAACCAAGCCCCTTAGTTTTACCTCTTAAAATGAGCTTAATTTTGGTTGTAATTTCCAGGAAATTAAAGAAAACTAAGAGGAAAAGTGCAGACTAAGGTGATTAACGAGTAAAACTACTGAATTTTCCCCTTAATTTTTGCCATATGTCATATATGCCATATGCTTTTTAAGGGGTGATACCTTTAATACATTTTAAGGTCAAAATAAGGGATGGGTTTACAAATTAATTGCAACTTAATGCAAATTAATATTTTTGGCACATTTTCAGGGGTAAATTAAGGTAGAGTTAAGCATATTTTAAGTACATTGTGTTTCATAGAGTTGGCAAAAGAAGGTTGTGGGTTCAAATCCCAAGAAGAACGCCACGCATGGCTGCTTTATTATTATTCTGACACTGTATTCAGGGTTCCTCCCAAAGAAAGGTCTGATGACCTATAGCTTATAATCTTCCTCTTAGTTTGTAACATTATTGTAATTATTGTGATGGCATCAGTCTCTGCTTTTATTATAACAACCAGAAATTACAGTGGGCTAAGAACAGTTTTACTCACTATGCAACTTGTAACAGTCCATTAACCAAAGGTTATTATTTATTTCTCTTTTTCTTTTCTTTTTTGTCACCACTGAGGCGAACGGGTTAAACGCAGAGAAACAATTTCACACTGTGTGCTGTGGTGTGTTCACGCATGGCTGCTTTATTATTATTCTGACAGTGTATTCAGGGTTCCTCCCAAAGAAAGGTCTGATGACCTATAGCTTATAATCTTCCTCTTAGTTTGTAATTTTATTGTAATTAGTGTGATGGCATCAGTCTCTGCTTCTCTAGACGGCTTTAGTTTGAGAGCCAGTTTTTCTATGTACTGTCTGTCATGGCCTTGTCTTCATTAAACAAATATTTCTCAAACAATTATGTCACTAAAAGAGACTTTATCACACATTTATGTTACGCTTCGTTTTTGCCGTCTATTTATAAAATGTGTACCTTCTCAGGAATCAGCACTTCTTTACTTAACCATTTTCCGACCTCTTTGAATGAATCAGGCTGTTACTGTGTCTTTAAAACATGTTACTGTGCTCCGTTCTGATTGTCTGATCTGAATTACGCCTCTGAGCTTAAACACTCTTTATACGAATGGGCGGGGCTTAACTGTCATAGGCTGAACTGGCGAAGTTACGTAAGATTCGTCTTAAAACTATTACAACGTCTGTAGCCACAACAAACTCGACTCGAAAAGCCAAGAAATCCCGTATGAAAAAACATACGGAAAACTGATGTGGCACATTCCACAAAAGTGGCCGATTTCTCGTTTTCCTTTTGTATAAATAAAGCACACATACACAATGCTAATATACTGCTTATATGTTGTAAAACTATATAAGTTTCACATTGTATGCATTTAATATGCTGTTAATATGCAGTTCCACATCAACCACATATATAGTTATAACAGCATACAAAATGCATATTAAATGCATACAATATAGTTTTACAACATATAAGTAACATATCAGCATTGTGTATGTGTAAATGAGAAATCGCCCACTTCTGTGGTATGTGCCACATAAGGTTTGTTTCTGGCCGTAGAAGACTTTTAGAAGTTTTCCGTAGTTCTTTTTCGTATGGGATGACATTTTTCCTGAAATGAACCCTTTAAATGGAACGACTGATGTTGCCACACAGTCGGACAAGACTTGACTGACTGGAAAAGAACACAGACTGTCATTTTGTATAGAAATATTTATTGCAGAGGAGGTATTTTATGTACATGCTATCACAATATAACACCATATAAATCTACCAAATCTCCAGTAAGTGAATGCTATTAGTTCATCATAGAGCATGTATTATAACAACCACGAATTACAGTGGGTTAAGTACAGTTTTACTCACTATACAACTTGTAACAGTCCATAAAAGACCAAAGGTAATTATTATTTCTCTTTTTCTTTTCTTTTTTTTTGTTTTGTTCTATCAAGGGCAGTGTAACATCAGTCCTACTAATTTCATCGTATCATGCAGAAGCCACGAGAGCGATAGTTAAGACATTACAGCATTAGGTGGTAGTAGTAGTAGTAGTAGTGTTTCCCCAACCGGTCAACGTGAGTTAGGGGCCGAGTTGACGAAACCAAGGTGACAGGTTTCAATCTGGGGGGGGTTTAGAAAAACAGAAAAATAAAAAGGAAAAGGTTGAACTAAACGTTGCACTAAGACGATGTAATAGGCAGCTTTACCAGTGACGACACGAGTGGGGCGCTCACACCGTTACTACACAGAATTCAAACTGAAGAGCTGTAGATTGGTGGACGGACTCGGAGAAGCTAGGTAGATGCAACTACGAAACAACGACCATTCCCGGGAAACATTCCCTATGTGACGATGATGGCAAGATTTCACACGTCCATCTAGCAATACACTGAGAACAGCTATAACCACACCCACAGAAGTTCTGTTCTGCTTATATTAGAATGGAATGGATCACTCATATAAGGGGGACGAGAGAACGGAGGCTTTTTTTTGCTCTTTTTTTTTTTTAAAGTGAACCAGGAACATACATAACCAATATGGAGGACCTAGGTTCACAAATAGGGATATAAAAGCCACAACTACATTTTCTTAGTTGTTTTTTTTTTCTGGCTACGCTTCAGCCAATAAAACACATATACAGGCTCTCACAGATTTCTGACATGACCCCAGGGGTCGCTGGGAAATGTAGTACAGAGCAGTTACTCTTTCATGGAGTGTCTGAGAAGTGTCGCTTTTTTCATCTTCAACCTCTTTGGTACATAAAAGATATATACAGGGCGGAGCTACTGATGGTCAACAACAGCAAAATAAATGAAAATTACTTATTGGATGCAATTCATAACCAGGACAGGCATAGTGCGCTTGTTTACCACCTCTGACTTCAAACTGAGGAATGTACCGTTTTGTCACGACCCCCAACGTTCATGATGAGCACGTCGAGTGACTTCGAGTGACTTCGAGTGACTTCGATTGACAGTAATACCAGGCATCCTACTGTAGAACAGTGCATGCCAAACAGAGAACGAGAAACGCACATTAACTTGATTCAATAACATTGAGAAAATGCTCCTGTGCTGGAGAAAGGAGAAAGCATAGCATGTAGCTAAATATTCCAACAGTTTTCGTGACAAGATATATATTCACACCACAGGAGAAATGACCAGGCATTTCATAATAATATACTGGCTGAAAGATTAGTGTTTCTTGAGGCATCGCTACAGATCGCTTTCTGCTGGAGTGATGGAAATAAATTAAATTAGAGGTATAACCGGACCATTGCTATTGCAAAAGATAAAAAATAGATAAATGGTAACACTTTCTTTTACAACCCCTTAGGTTCTAGGGCATTCACTGAGTAAATGTGAGTAAATACAAATTCCAGTGTAGTCGGTAATTGTTTAGAGGAACATGATGGTGAGATCCCAACCAATTTAACTAAAATGCACTAAAATGCCCAACAGCTTCTAGCTACTGAAAAGTTCTAATTTCAAAGTACTTTGGGTGAACTTGGGATGAAATTTTAAAATTGCGACTGGAATTTACTACTCATGATAAAATTGGGATAAATTCCAAGATAGTCTAACTAAACAAGTTCTAGCTATTACGTAATTGAAAGAAATATCTCAGAACTGGACAATTATGTAGAAGATGGAAAAGATGGAAAGTAGAAACAAACACAAATTTTTACTGTAAATTTATCTTTTTTGCAAGAAAATTAATGGTAAAGACCCCGGTAAAGTAAATACTCAAGGAAATACAAAATAAGACCTGTGTCTTTTTGTACTGCATTTTTACCACAAACAACTACCTGCTTTAAATTACAGTAAATTTTTGGGTTTGTTTGTACACACCACCTTGTTAATCCAAATAGTTATGCGAGTATGAGATATTATACAATGTCTTTATCAGGCTAATATCATCATGTTAGACATTTGAGTGTATTTACACTAGCCCGTCTGAAAATCATGGAACTTACACATGTGACTCAAATACAACAAATACAAATACAAAAATACTTTGAAGTTTGTACCTCATATTTACCCAATACTTAGAACTTTAGGGATTGAAAAAGCAGTTTTCTCAAAAAAAAATAAACTTAATGACTCCTCCTGGCATCCCCAAAAATCATTAATATCACTTAAAATGAACTGTAGTGTATCCTGATATATCCTAAACAGAAAATGCATTAAAATATTAGAAACAGCTGAAAATTACAGTCATAAAGGTTTAACACCCCTGGTAAAAATTAAAATAATTAAATCATTCATAAAATATAAAACATGCCATAAATATATGTCCCCCAACGATATGTTAAATTTAATCGATTAACAGTAATTGTGCGTTAAAAGTGTGTTTTCTATAGAGGGTGGGTACATATATTCACCAGGGGTGCCTGGAACTTTGCTAAAGACTGGGCATCTGAATTGTATTTGTCATCTCTCAGCCTTCTGGAGGGTGAGCACAGGACAGGACAAATCTGTGCTTTCCCAGATACAGGCTAGGACTGAACAAGACTCTTCAATTAGGCACATTCAGTAATACACACCAGCAAATTCGGAAGCATCAAAGGGCCTTTCGACATATAGGATTATTAAAATTGTAGTCTACATCATGTGGCAGATAGGTAAAATATATGTATATATATATATAAATATGCACATGTATGTTTGGGGTGAGAATGACTAGATAAATAAAAGTAACTAGACTAACATGGATGCACTTACAGCATGTCTTCCATATACCTACATCTCTTCGTCATTGAATATGCTAGTTATTAAAGTGCTACAGGCTAATTTCTCCCCAAAGCATCCACAAGGATTGGGCTCACAAGAGAATGGTAGGGGGATTCCGTTATGTGTTCTAGTTCTCTTGAGCACTACTCAGACTATGCCTTCCTACATTACCTCAATCTTTGGCAATTTCTTGACATCAGTTCCAAACCAGCATAGACTTAAAACACCACAGATCATGCTTATCCTAAAACAATTCATGCATGCTCCATCTGAGTATTGTTAAAATACATAGATCATTTCAAGCCCCTCCTGCTTCTTCAGGAACTTGGAATTATACAATCTCGCATTACGGACATAGTCGAGAAGACCATGCTACAGATGCAGCTAATGTGGAGTTATGAAATTCACATGGTTAACTAATGGGGATACGAGTGATGAGTATAGGCAGGTTTTTTTCCCTACATTGCACATAAAGAGTTGCATAATTATCAGACTACTGTATTTAAAGTTTCAACAAGTATTTTGTAAGAATCTGGAATGCTTGATGATTCGTTGCATTTTTTTCTTTTTTCTTTTTTTTTCCAAAAAGCACAAAGGAAAAAATTTATTGGAAAGAAAGGCAGCTTGTGCGACGTGATTTTATTCCCCCAAGTCACCATAAATTATATCTAGAGTTTGTCTTCCAGGGTTTCATATGATGACACAATGCACGTACAATGAGAACTACGTTTTTTTAGTGGTCCAGGTAGGTCGAGTGTCATGCCTTTTTTGCTGACGTTTGGTCATCGAAGTCCCACGGGCAGACATCTGCCATTTTGGCACCACCAGTAACTCCCCCTTTGGAATTCAGACCTTTCTGTTTTGCTATGGAGGAACCAGTACTTCTGTTAACTTCTTTAGGCAGTGCTGTATCCTCGAAATCCCATGGACATACATCAGCTTGCTTGCTTTTCCCTACTGCGGTGTTTGGACTTTTTTGTTTTTCTGTTGCACCCACCTCCTGACTGCTGCCCACATCCCAGGGACAAACCTCGGCCAGTTTTGCTTGGCTAAGAGGTCTTTCCGTTTTACTTGAAGCAGGCTTGTCCTTAGACTTTGTTTTGGCTTTGTCATCTTCCATACCCTTTGTCTTCTCCTGGAATGTTCTCAGAGTTGTAGAACCCTTAGCTCCAGGGGTCTCTTTTGTTTTAGAAACCTGAGAAGGGCTAGGCATCTTGTCAGAAGTGGTGGGGCTTATTGACTCATAATCCCATGGACAGACCTCCTCCTTGAAAGGCAGCTGCAGTGAGCTGCCTGGATGTTTGGAGGACTCAGGGAGAACATCTTTTGCTTTGCCGTCAACAGGGGTACTTCCTTTGCCTTTCACCTCTGTCATATTGAAAACTGTTTTGCCTTTGACCTCAGCAGGCATGCTTTTGGGCTTGCCATGGTCAGAGGAACGAGCAGAGTCTTTCGATTTGTTCGGTAACTCCTCAAAATCCCATGGACAGACGTCAGCCCTTTGAGATTTTGAGCTGTCTCCAGATGCCAGTGTTTGAGACTTGGCTGGTTGACTGGTGGAACTGGTTTTTGATCCATCTTTCTGACCCTGGCTTCCGTTATTACCTTCCTCCCAAGGACATATTTCTGCTCTATCCACATTCTTCTGGTTGGGCCGTCGGCCCACGGAGGGTGACTGATCTGTACCTTTCTGTTTTTGTTGCTGTTGTTTAGATGCCTTGGTGCCGCTCCCATGGATTGTTGTGGTCTCATCTGGAGCAATGGATACATGCTTCTGAACCTTATCTGAGGACGTGGGTAAATCTTCAACTTCCCATGGGCATACCTCAGAAATATCGAAAACGTCTTTGCCCTTTGCTTGCTCGGAGCAGATGGATGGTTGGCTCCCACTAACCTGTTGCTTCATTATTCCAGCTTTGGCAGCTGTCTGCTTATACTCCACTGACTGACTGATGATCATCTTCATGTATCCCTCTTTTTCCTCAGGCTCAACAGGTGTTTTAGCCTCTTTGTTCTTTTGCTGGACTTTCTTATTGGGATCCTCCACGCTCTGGCTTTTTCCAGTCAGTCCCAGTGTCTTCTCTTTGGCGCTGGCAATGACACTGAGGGACTTCTGTAACATAGATGTTCGTGGGTGGAGCGGTTTCTTGTCGGCTGTCAGATTGTGTGCACTGGCCGACTTGCACACTAAGGGAACCGATTCGGTCGACTCACTGGCAGCATCTATCTTCTCTGACGACTTTTTCTTTACTAGTTTCTTGCCCATCAGGGTTTCAAGAAGAGATGCCTCTGTTGTGGTAACTTCCATCTTGTCCGTTGCTGAACTGCTGGAATCCTCACTCTGGTCTCGCACATGGTCATAGCTGCTGTGAGACTTCTTCAAGGAAAAGACTTTGCTCTTCAGGGACTCTTCCTTAGCGGGCTTTGCTGAATGTGACGGGTCAAAAGGATTCTTCCTCAGGGCACAGATGCTGTTGCGGTTACTGCCATGGTCACCCAGCTCTTTGTCCTCACGGCTATGCTGGCGACCCATGGTTTCTGGGATCTCGGTAATGCGTCTCATGAGAGAGCGACCCAGACCTTTCTTGGAGCTGCGTTTTTTCTGCAGGTGCGGGTTGTTGGCCAACATCTTTTTCCTTTTATATATCTCCAGCTGGGAATAGAGCTTCTTTAGTTCCTCCTGTGAATAACGATAAGAATAATTAAAAAGAAAACGTTCATTAGCAACAAATACTGAAGATGTAAAAGTGTAGAGGCGTCGAAAATGGAACCACAGAAAAGCAGACGATCTATTGCACAGAAAACATGCAGTACGAGTTATTGCACGAAACTACAGACAGTGCCGCAAAGACGATTGAACATTATGACATGCTCTTTGACAGTGACTAAAAACAGGACAGTCTGGGACAGTATCGACATTTTGTGTGTTCTCTTGTTAGGTCTGAAACAGCCTCTGAAGTATTTGGTTTAATTTAGACTTGCCCCATCACTGACTGCTCTCTAAAGCAGTGACCCCTTCTATCCCTCTAACAAATTGCCCATTCCTCTTGCCTAGACTTTTCTGTGAGAGACTTCTTCAGCTCTAACAAAAAAACAAAAACCTCTGCTCACGTTGGTACGTTTTTCCCAAAGACTGTCGCAAGACCTTACGCCACAGCCATTAATAGAACTGAGCTGGCCCATTTCGTCTGGTGTCTGCAATAAAAAACTGCCATGGCTCAGTATTTTTGTCAGTCATAAGCAAGGAGATTATGAAAATGTGTATTTACAGATAATGGGAAAGGCAGAAAGAAAGAGCAGAAAGGAGGAAGGGCCTACTGACCCGGATATCCTCTGGGTCCAGACTGTGCTCACTCCACGCGGAGGTAATGCTGCTGTTTAGGTATGACCCAGAACGTCCCATATCCAGCTCATCCTCATACGCCTCGGTCGCAATGTCATCTCTCAGGTGTGTCCCTGCAAACAGGAACTGAAGGACAGAAATGATAAATTCAATATTCAATCAAATGAAATATTTTGCCTTAAAATTCACTTCAATAGAAACCATTTACACAATATCACTGACGATCCACCTTTGGATCCCCAAAGAAACTTTCAGTTAATGGTTTCTTAGAAAGACCTTTTTTGTTATGTGGACCACCAAATATTTTTACATGTCAAACTAGTTCTTCATTTTCCATTAATCTCATTTTGAAACATGATCCTACAGGTAACCAAAAGGGGTTCTTCTATGACATTACTCAAAATGTCATAGATGAAGACACAGCATGTTCATTAATAAATGGGCTACAACGAAGTTCCCCAACCGCCGGGCTGCAGACTGGTTAGGCTCTGTGACTCATTTGGTACAAGACAGCACAGAAAGATCTTTTATTTTGAAAACAAATTCTCATCTAGGTCATGTGATATGGTACATCAAATAATTTAGCCCACAAGCCAGCAAAAATGCACATTGTTTTTATTTGAGTGTGTACTGGTCTGTGAAAATTCTGTTTTACAGTAAACTAAATAAAGAACCCCTTAATTGTATTAAACCTGATTCGGTGGGGATTAAGTTTACCTCGAATTCTGCTGTCATTTCTCCTTTTACAGGTACAAATTTATTTTTATCTGGATTTGCCATGTTGCCATTTTACTCCCTCCTTGCCAAATAAAAATTACTGACCGAACCATCTACTCGTAATCTATATAAATCCTGGTTGGATTAACATCTCCATTCCTATTGGTAGATGTGGTGGTGTGTTGAAAAAAAAAGAAAGAGCCAGAGAGAGAAAGGGAGACAGAGAGACAGAGAGAGAGAGGGAGAGAAAGGGAGAGAAAGAGTGAGAGAGAGACAGAGGGAGAGAGAGAGAGAGACAGAGAGAGAGAGAGAGAGAGAGACAGAGAGAGAGAGACAGAGAGAGAGACAGAGAGAGACAGAGAAAGAGAGAGAGAGAAAGAGTGA
>JBBKCR010000006.1:349755-364089 GCA_037577295.1 Ladigesia roloffi | reverse complement strand
GAGAGAGAGAGAGAGAGAGAGACATAGAGAGAGAGAGAAACAGAGAAAGAGAGACAGAGAGAGAGAGAGACAGAGAGAGAGAGAGAGAGAGAGAGAGAGAGAAACAGAGAAAGAGAGACAGAGAGAGAGAGAGACAGAGAAAGTGAGACACAGAGAGAGAGAGAAACAGAGAAAGAGAGAGAGAGATTGGACTAATGTGAGATTGATTGTGTATCAGCCTGGAGCCACTGGAGAGACATCTCTCTCCCGTCTGTCTGCTGAGCTGGATAGAGTGGGGGGGCCTTGGGAAAATGTTGACAGAGTGAAGCAGGCTGGGAGATAATGTCACAGAATAAATCAGACATTGCTCCGTTCGGGGCGCTGGATTCACAGAGGTGTCGAAACTCTCCAGCAGGAAAAGGTCATCATGGTGGAAAATAATTAGTTTGTCCTCAACCAAACCAAACATCTTCAAGTTTAGAGCCTCATATTCAGCGTATATCTACAGGAATAGTCACTCCGGGAAGTAAACATATTTCAAATAGACATTCAATTTCTTATTTGATGGGAATTAAGCTTCACCAAGGCTGTGGGCTGTAATACCGCTTTCAGGAATCAGTGTTACGCATTTCAGGTTAAACTGAAGCTGCTTAAATCACAGCATGAATTTAAAACCAAACTTATGATGCAGTTTTACATTATAGGCAATTTCTTTAAAAAAGGTAGTGCTTGTAGGACCGAGACTTATTCTGTACCTGCTCCAGCTGCTTCTGAACCACGCTCTGCTGCTCGGTCACATGCTTCAGCTGCTCGGCGTCCTCCTCGGGGAACTCGCGGCCCGCCTTCTTCGCCGTGCGCTGTTTTGCCGAGAGGGCCTTCTTAGATTTCCTGTGGGCCCCAATCTGGTCTTCCAGAAACTTCTGCTGCATCTGAAGAAGTTGCTGAGTTTCTTGAAGCCACTCTTCATATTGTTTTCTCTGTGAGTCGTCTAAAGAAAAAAAACGATGTATAATAAAATAAGATAGGATAGAGTCGGGAAGGGTTAGGTAGGGTTTTATAGACATAATGGATGGACAGACAGATAAACAGATCAATAAATTGACAAGTAGACTGACAGATGGATGGATGGACGGATGGGTAGATTGATGGTTGGGTGGATGGATGGATGGATGGATGGATGGATAGATAGATGATGGATGGATAGGTGATGGATGGAATGACAGATGGATAGTTGAACAGACAATGGATGGATGGATGGATGGAAGGATGGAAGGATAGATAATAGAAGGATGGATAGGTGATGGATGGAATGACAGATGAATAGACGATAGATGGATGGATGGATAGATGATGGATGATAGACGATAGAATTATGGAAGGAATGATGGACGGATAGATGATGATGATTGATGGATAGATGGATGGAATGATGGATGGATAGATGATGGATGGATGGATAGATAGATAAAATGATAGATAGACAGACAGATGATGGATGGATGGACAGATGGACAGACGGTGGATGGATGGAAGGATAGACGGTAGCTGGATGGATAGGTGATGGATGGGATGATAGATGGATAGACGATTGATGGATGGATAGATGATGGATGATAGATGATAGAAAGATGGATGGATAGATGATGATTGATGGATAGATGGATGGAATGATGGATGGATAGATGATGATGATTGATGGATGGATGGGTGGATGGATAGATGATGGATGGATAGATAGATAGATAGATGGACAGACAATGAATGGAAGGATAGATGACAAATGGATGGATAGGTGATGGATGGAATGATAGATGGATAGGCGATGGATGGATGGATGGATGGATAGATGATGGATGATAGACGATGGAATGATAGATGGATAGATGATGATGATTGATGGATGGGTGGATGGATGGATCAATGGATAAATAGATAAAGTCACAAGGTCACCTCAATCGAACTCTGAACCAGAAACAACCAAAACTTCACTTACTGACGAAGCCCGGTCCGAAGTTCGGAGGATTCGGCCGCGCCAGCTGTGGTATCAGCTTCCCATCCTTAAAGAAGAATGTTAATGAAACTGTTAATTGCTTGGCAACTAGTTGAATTTATTTAAATGAGACACAACAGGTTTGTGTGTGTACCTGTCCAAATGCATGGTGAGGCAAACCCACCGCATCTGGCCCATGTGCTACTGGCATCTGTGGCATTCTGTCCCAAAACAAAAACAGAGGAGAGAAATTAACCTGAAGAATAACACACAAATCTAAATAAACTGCATGAGAACTTTGAATGACTTCCCAGTAACAATCCCCTAACTTCATAATAAGAAAATTAGCCAATGCATTACTGAAGACCAGAATTTATCATCAAACCATCTACGCAAACAGATATAAAATACATAAAGGCTACTTCAAATAAGCAAAAAAAGGTTTTCATAAATAAAAATTAAGTCAATTTTTATGTCATTTCACCATGATAAAATGGGAAACTGATGCTTGATGGAGTACGTTTTTATGACATTTTATATAGGTTTATGAAGTCCTTAAATTGTATATATGTGTCTTGTAGCCTTAAAACAAACAGACTTCAAAAATGCCATAAAAAATGCTTCAATTCCAGGACAGTTCCTTCAGGGAGCAACCATCCACACAGCTGGTTAAGTCACCATATTTTGTTTGGACTGCTCCATACAGTCAAACAGAAAAGGTCTGTTTTACCTGTTCATGACCATGGGTGTCATCCCCATGCTGTTCTGAGCCATCACTTTATTGATTCCCTTCAGGGCCACCATCTTCGCCTTCATGATCGGGTCTGTAATGGCGTCAAAGTCTATTGAGAAAATCGCAGCGAGGGCAAAAAAGCTGCAGTTACTGAAAGTTGTGAATTTAATACTCTTTTGACCTCAATTTCATCCATTTACGATAAATAGAACCTCATTGGAACAGGCTTAAATTATTCAGGACGCAGTGCAGAGGAAAATGAAACTGGAAAAAGCTCCAAAACTGTTTCACTGTCAGGGACAATTAAATGTAACATGCAGTTCTCTGTTACACTACTTCTGTCTTCAGGTTTTAAAAAGCAATTTAAGGCATATTGGTAAAAATGGGGTCTCTGAAACTCTTTCAAACATAAGTGTGAAAAATAACCGCACCTGGAGTAAACAAAACGGGGTGGCAGGAAATATTCGAGAAAAAAAAACAAAGAAAGATTAACTGAAAGGTCTGGTCTATAGTGTATCTGACCCAAATGTGCAAAATCTGCTTTACTGGTCCAGGGTTTTACATTATGTAACCACACCTACTACAGTTTGGAAAAATTAAACATTACGTTGAATTAAAGTAATTAATTAGTGTAACTCCGCATTTATCAACTTCTGCTTTGCATTAAGTTCTGGTTTTCACTTAACCAGACAGGAAAAAAAACATTTCTTTTAGACTGGTGGATAAACAAACACATACATACACATTAGAGCTGTAACGATACACTGAACCCCCGATTCAGTTCGTTTCACGATTTTTTCTTTACCACAAAAAACCTTATCTTTACCACAAAATTATACACCGATATTGGCTTAAATACCGCTTCCTTTCCACTCATACTGAGCACGAGGCTTCGGTGAACTGTACGAGGAGTTGAGTTGGAGGAGTCAACTCGTCTCTCTCGGTTCACCGCTCCGTTCAAACAAAAGAAACTCCGCCCAGCTGCCCGGAGCCACAAAACTCGCTCAAAACACAATAAAAACGATCACACAGAGACTCCAGCGCAGTTTTTCACAACTAAGCCAGCTTATATACACTTTTAAACCCAGTGTCATAACGTACATGGACAGCAAATCAATTCAGCAAACAAAGGGTCCATCCGTGTTTCGTGTGTATGTAAACTTGTGGGCAGGATCTTTAAACCCTTAGCTGTTGGTTAAAGAAATTAAATTGACATTACAATCCTCCTATTACGTTGTGCAGGAACTGTATACGGGAAAGAGTTAGAAGGGGTTAGTCTGAGTCGCGATTCGCCCTCCTCACAACGCAATGCGGGTTCGTGGACGTGAGTGTTGCGATTTCAGTTTTGTATCGTATATCGTTACAGCCCTAATGCACTAATGTATATACTAGGGCATTAGCGCCTTCAGATTTTTTCAGGTCATCATATCTGTCAACAAGTCGATTTGACTAATCATTTGATGACATCACTCAGACGTAACAGAGGAACACAGGAGTACAAAACTGAGCAACTTTGATTAAAGTGCTCTGTAACATTAACAGTTATACAAAACGAAACAGAGGCTGAAAACTTGACTGTTCTGGTCAATTTAAGTGTAAACAGAAAGTGGGAGGAGTTTAAGACATGGTGCCACTCAGCATCCTCTGGACTGGATTCCCTGCAGTGCTAGCGTTAACATGTTAGCTAGCATTAGCATGTTAGCTAGCATTAGCATGGGATTAGCATGCCCTAGTATATACATACACACACTCACACACACACATACACATATGTATACACACTGTACTTAGATGATGCATCATCCAGCCCCAAGTCAAGCACTATAATTCCCAAACCAAACATTGTAATTGATAGACTTACCAATGTTGGTGAAGAAGGGGTCATTAGAGCGCTGGCGAATCATAGCCTGCATCTGCCTCTGCTGTTGCTGCTCCTGTCTCTCCTGGTCCAGCAAATCTTGAAGCAGGAGGGGCTGCTCATCTAACAGCAGTGGCCTGTTTTGCTGGCCCTGTGGTACATTTGCCCCTTGCTGTCCTACAGACACTTGCGAGAACATTGCTTGCTGGGCCTGAGGATGGACTGCCTGCAGAATGGCTTGCTGGCCACCCACCATGGTCATATTTAAGTCAACTTGCTGTCCTGGGGAAGCGCCAAATCCTTGCACTGGCAACTGCTGGTTTCCAGGTGGCATCACATTTGGATTTCCAAGTGGTGCTCCATGAGCGAGTGATGGATCTATTCTGTGACCGATTGTCATTCCAGAGTTCATCCCATTGTCTTGTCCTTGCAGCATCATCATGGTCATATTTGCCTGAAGGTCTGAGCCCTGGTTAGGCTGGGCAAGATCACCCTGGTGAGGAGGGACCACTGAGGTGATTCCAGAATCTTCAAGTTTTTCTTTGGTCAACAGGCTTGAGAGTACTGGGGCAGAGCCAGATGAAACACTTGCACCTGACAGTCCGTTCTGTTGGGCTGACTCCCCAAAGTGACACACGTCCCCTTGGCTGCCTTTACTGCTCCGAGGCCTGTTTTCACTTAGTGACACTCCACAACTAGATGGGTCCTGGCTGACCACTGAACCTGGTTTCATTTCCCTTTTAATAGAACTCTCAGACAATAAGCCACCTGAGCTTTCTTTCGATAGGTTGTCTTCTTGTTTGACATGACTAGAAGGCTGACCATCCTCCAGTTTATTTCTTGACTGGACTGATGACGCATCTCCACTTTTCTTCTCCGTCAATTCCTTCTGAAGGTCTGCGCTATCTCCATTGTCATCCTCAATGGGATCACTTAAGTCCAGTTCCTCGTTAAACATATCTTTCTTGTCCTCAAGGTTTAACTCCGGATCTGCATAAGCGATGAGGTCAAACTTCCCAGATTCGATGAAATCGTCGAGGTGGAGGTCATTCGCCAGATCCAAGTCATCGTCAACCAGATCTTTAACCTCAACATCTTCAAAGTCCTTCACTGCCGAATCATCTAACTTCTCCATCCCGTCGCCACAAGACAATGGGATTTCCTCAGATGGACCAGAAACCGGCACAGGCATAAGCGCAGGCTGGGAGGAAATAAGTGCCTCACCACCATCTGAATGAGTGAGTGCACTTGAAAGTGGAGGATGTTGTGGAGTAGTGCCCACTTGCTGATGCAAGTTCTCCATGCTAGATAATATCTGCAGGTTACCAACTGATACGTGTTGTGGCTGGCCCTGGTTACCAGCGAAGGCCATGTTCTGTCCTCCCATAAAGCTAGTTGAAGACCTCTGGGGTTGGTTAGGATGGTCCAACATGTTTGGTGGCCCGAAGGGTATACGAACTCTGTTCTCTGGAGCCCTGTGACGAAGTTCAATAAAAGGTTGGCCCATTATATTGTGCTGCTGCACTGGGAGGCCTCGTGGTGGGAAGTGCTGGGGTCCACCCATTTGAGGGTTGCCCCCCACTGGCCTAGAAAGATCAACTGACATAGACCTTCGCATCTGTGGTGGCATGTTATCAGACACTGGTCCACCTCGCATCTGGTGGAGGGGCCGGAGGAATGGCTCCTGACCTGGAGCTACAGGGGGAAATCCAAACCTGAAGAAAGAAAATCAGAGCATCAGAATATTGCATTTTATTACAAAAAAGATAACAAAGAAGATACAAAGAAGATAAAAATATAAAGAAACAGAACAGATTTGGATATCAAACTATCAATTTTCCCATGAAAAAACCCTTACCTAGGCCCTTGTGGTCTCATGCCCATATTGATCATGTCTCCGGTAAAAGGAGGTCGAGGACACTGGGTGTCCTCAGGGAAGGGTGCTCGCTGATCAATTAAAGGTCCTGGAAATCTTGGACCTCCCTGCATTGGTGCAGCTCTCATAGTTCCAGGGTATGGTGGTGGTGGACGACCAAAAACGTCATTCTGAGGACCAGAATCTTCCTGTGACCAGTGCATTGGAGTCCCAGGGGCAGGTGTGCCAGTAGCCTCCTGAAGTCCCTTTTCCTGTCTGATGGCACATTTCTGCTGCTGCTGTTTCAGTATCAGCTGTCGTAATCTCTGGCGCTAATTGAAACAGAAATTAATAACATCAGAAAAAAACAAGCACATAGATATCAACAAAAATGGAGACTGAAATAAACAAATCAACTACCCTTTCCAAAGGCCCCACCTGTTTCAGTTTTTCCTCCGTGTCCCCAAGCGATGGCTGCATGGCATTCTGAGCATCAGAAGAGCTGTTTGTAGCAGGAGGACAAAGTACCAATTTCTCCCCTGATTGTGGGCATGGGGTCATAGGTGCTTGTTCATATGGATCACGAGTTGGTGTTTGATTAGGATTGGTGTGTGGCACAGAGAAACCTTCTTCTGAAATGCCAAGATGTTTTGGTGTTTGAGAACCAGGTCCGTTCGGATGAGCAAATGGATCTTGCATCCTGTTTGGAACTTGATGGCTAAATGGATCAGGGGGATGAGCCATGGGGCCTGGCCTTGGTGTTCCAGGAGGTTGAGCATATGGGTCAGTTAGAACTGGTCTCGGTGTTCCAGGTGGCTGGTCATATGGGTCAGATTTGGCTGGCCTAGGCATTCCAGCAGGTTGCGTGAACGAATCTGTGTTTCTCTGACTGCCTGGAGATTTAGGGTACCTCTCCCCTGAGGCTGGTCTTGGGGTGCCGGGCATTTGTGCATAAGGATCCATGGCATGAGAAGGAGACTGTCTGCGGCTGGGTGGGTGTGGCTGAGAAAACTGTTCCATAGAACTAGGCCGAGGTGTAGATGGTGCCATGGAGTACGGATCAGAATGTGGCCTTGGGGTACCGGGTGGTTGGATGTACGAATCATGCGGTCGTGGAGTACCAGGAGGTTGAGCATAAGGGTCACTCATTTGCTGAGAGTAATCTGGTCTAGGTGTAGAGGGTGCCTGTGCATATGGGTCCCTCTGAGGATGCCTGATCATGGGCACATGCTGGGCAAAATGTCCTGCAGAGGGCTGACGTATCATCCTGCCTTCGCCGCTGAAAGTATCTCCGACTGATGGGTGAGGAGTTAGAGGCTGATGAGCATAAGGGTCACTTTGTTGACCTTGAGAGAAGCCATCAGGCGGACCACGTCGGAGGCCTTGCTGTCCGGGACCAAAAGATTCTTGCTGGGACTGCGACGGAGGCATGGGAGTTTTAAAGAGAGGCACAGAGCCCGATTCATTACTCCCAGGTATGGGTGTTAAGAGTGGCCTCGAGTACGGGTCAGAAAGTACCATGCGATTTTGCGGAATTCGCTGGTAAACCTCCGATCTATGACTTGGCCTGGTAAAGTTGTCTCCTGGTGGAGCATTGGGCAACATGTATCGACCCTGTTGCTGAAGCTGTTGTTGCTCGTGCACAGGACCAGGCCTAGGGAGACCAAGAGGTTTCACAAACGGATCTGAAGGTCTGGGTGTGTCCGGTGGTTTTGCATACATATCTGCACCCGCAGACGTTGGAGAGCCGAATGACTCATGAGCTGGAGAGGGCCTGCCCCTCTCCTGCATGTCAGATAAGGAGCCTCTACGAGGTGTACTTGACCCAGATGGAGGAGGTCGCGGGGTACCCACCATCTTATTGTATGGATCCCATGGAGAAGATGGACGGGAACTTGATGAACTAGGAGAAAACATCTGAGGGGACTGAGGTTGTGATGATGATCCTTGTGAATATTGCGTATCCTGGGTGGGAGTTTTTGCCAAAGATGATGGCGGTGGTGGATGGGGACGCAAAAAAACATCGTCTGCGGACGAAGTCGGTGTTCCAGGGAGTTGAGGCCTTGCAAAGCTATCCTTGAGCGCAGTGGACTGCAGTGGGGAGGTGTCGCCTCCACTAGAGTGCTGAGGTGTCCTGGGACTTTGATTCCCATTGTTAATTGTGTCTGCACCTGACTGGGCACCAAACTGTGGTTGCTGTTGCTGCTGCTGCTGCTGCAGGAGTTGCTGCTGTTCATTTTTAACCTGCTCGAGCTTCTGAGTGGCCTCAATCTTCGCCTGCTGCTTGCTCTTTTGTCTCATTTGCTGCCATGGAAACAAAAACGAAGAGAAAACACTTCAGCTGATGAAGCCATTAAAAGGCATTGAATTTTAATTTTATGATGACATGGTGCTAAGAATGCTCTCTGTCCCTCAAACTCTAAATAAGGTGTGGTTTTTGTTTTTTTTTTTATTAAATGAGTTGTTAAGCCATGCAGAAAAAATGTGAATGTGTGTATAATATGGTGATGAGAATGTAAAGGCCATTACTGTATGTTGTTGGCCAATGGGAAATATTCAATTTATCAACTTTTCCCTCGACCACTCCACCTACTGACTCCTTATTTTGCACCTAGTAAACTTGTCTTTATTAGTTCTTGGCAGATGAATGCCAGAACGGTGCCTCGCCTTGGGATCTTACCAGAGAATTTTTTCCACATCCTGCAGCTATAGTTGCCTGGTTGGAATGTCCAAAAAGGACGTCTTTATTTGTTGATTTTATGGCTTTGCTTTTTGGGACCTTTTCCTGCTGCTTCTTAAGGGGTCCCCACATCTGATTTAACTCTCCCTTTTCAATGCAAATTAAGAATTAGTAGACCGCACGGCAATGCCAAACGTAAAGAAAGCAATGACCACTTAACCATGCATTTACACAACATTCTGCTACAGGCCATGTTCACTATACACATAATAATAATCATGCATTTCTCTTTTAGCCTGGTAGAAAACATTTCAAATAGTGCTGATTTTTTTTATTCTAAGGTTTCTCAACATTTACACTCAAAGCATGTTTCTTTTTTTTTTTGCTTGATTTTTTTCTTGGCCACATGGCAAATCACTGTAAACAGTAACCAAATTAGTGCTGACGCTGATCAGAAAACAATTGAATTTTTCCCTAACTGGGTCCCAGATTTAATTGACCTTAACATGAACTTTGCTTTTCAATTAATGTGGTATAACCTCCACCAATCCTGAGCCTGCTTCAAAGCGTATGGTGACTTCATGAATTAGTTTGTTAGCCGCAAAGTGAACCAAATATGGTGAAGTTAATTAAGGTTAAGGTGAACCAACTGATAAAGAAAATTCTTATTGCCAGAGCCTTGATCAGGGGTTGAGAAACCCAGCTTTGCACTGACACAACCTGGTCCCATACACAGCATTAAAGTAAAATGGAAAAATAACAAAGCATTATTCCGAGGACTGTCAATCACCTGTCTGAACTTCCACTCTTGTTCATGCTCAGACTCCTTTTGTTTGAGTGGGTCTTTGAAGAGTAGCTCAGTATCCATGGGGATGCTGGGATCAAAAGGGTCAGGAGCCTGCTGCTGTTGCGGCCTCTTCATACTGTCATTAGACAGCTGAACTTTATTTATACGAAGGGCGGCTCGGTTATCTCGAGCCTTTTGCTGAAAGTTGGACACACACACAAAAAAAGCTGAATCTGCTTGTCTTGGAAGATACAATCAATCAAATCCACATGAAGGACAATAAAATGCTCTTACCACATACGGGGCTCTTTCTTGTGAACTGGCCTTTCTCCACAGTTTTGCAATTTGCTTTACCCTAGTTGTCCAATCTGTGGAAGACAGTTTGGTGGTTAGTCTCCAAATGTCAGCTGCTTCCACTCAGCCATTCTAGGAAGAGTCACTCACCTGGAAACTCCTCTCTCAGGTTAGGGAAGTTGACATTGGTATAAAGGACGGGCGCCACAGTGGCCAACTCTCCGAGGGTCTCCTCTTTCTCCCACTTCAGAGTGCTCCTCTGGGCATTGGACATGGTGTCTGTTTCTGCCTCTGCTGGAGGGGCTGGGCCAGGCATTGGGACAGGAGCACTCCAGGGACCCACCATATCACTCCCCATCTGGCCAAACTTCTTCTCCCTGCGGAGACGCATCTCAAGCTGTTATCCTCAAACCACGCTTTTATATGTATATAATATATTAAACAAAAATACTGCACTGGCTGAGAGCGTTTCCTTGCGGTTTCAGCGAGAGGAGGTCTCTTCGCTGGCTGATAAGATAATACAAATTCAGTCTCACCTCATGCCTTCAGGGAAAGGCATCCGGTGGATGGGAGAGAAAGTGCCAGAAATGCCAGCTCCTGGTATCATGGCAGGGCTTTGAGGGAAGACTGGGTTTGGACCCATCATGCCATTCATCACAGGCATACGAGGAAACATTCCACCATCACCTACAATGAAACAACACGAGAGTGGCCTATTTACTGAAATGAGGTGGCTTACGTTCAGTACAAATCATGTTATGATAATAATTATAGATATAGGAATGTTCAGAGAACATCTATATACTGTCAGACACAATTTTTTCAACCGGATTTGAGCAGGACAGAATTTCTAACTACCCCCTATAATCCGCTTCAAGACAAATTTTTAATCGTGTGTGTATGTATATGATTGTTATGTATGTGTGTGTACATGTATTCAGGTGAGTATTTATGTGTGTGTGAGCATGTGTGTATGTATGTGTGTATATAGGTGTGTATGTATGTGTGTGCTTGTGTGCGTGCGTGAGTGTGTATGTGTGAGCAAGCATGAGTGTGTGTGTTTGTATTTGCATGTAGATACATAGGTGTATGTATGTGCATGTGTGTGTGCATGTGTGTGTATGTATGTGTGAGCGAGTGTGTGTGTGTGTGTGTGTGTATTTGCATGAGCGTGTGTGTGTTGTACACTGCATTCTCCGTTCCTGTGCAGGAAGAGAGGAGCCGGCTGGAAGTCGTACCTGTGCCCTGGTGTGACATTGGCATGACTGGCACCGTGGGGACAGGGGCGGGAGGCTGAGCCAGCTGAGGCGACTGGCTGGGTCTGGGGCTCAGCACTGCCGTGAACAAGTCCTCCACATCTTTACCCTCCAGTTCTAACAGAGAGAGGCCAACAACAGAAACGTCATCAGGAAGAACATGGGCACCAGAGTCACACTGTGCTTATCTAATCCGAACCAGAAACCTTCAACTGCAGACACACAGACAAGAACAACACAACACACAAAAGAGGCAGAAGTCCAGAAAAACACTGAAAAACACACTGCTTTAAGTAAACTACTGCTGAAATGCTTTACTAATGTTGGTTGGGCGTTGCTCTCCTTATCAGGGGTCACCAACATGGTGCCCGCGGGCATCAGGGCGCCCCCAAGGACCACATGAGCAGCCCACGGACCGGTCCAAAATATAGCACAACTCACCAGTGAGCAACGTCTAACGCAGGGCTGGGCAATTAATTTCTACAGGGGGCCACATGAAAATCTGATCCGTGCTGGAGGGCCGGACTCAATATTAATGTTCTCCCTGTAAAAATCAATACATTTTATATTTTGATAAGCTGCTACCGATGATCAGAATTAGCCGGGCCGGGCTCGGACAGAGAATCTAAACTCTAATCAGAATAAGAATATTCAGGAAATATTTATGTACACGGCATTAATTGTGGTGTAGGACGAAGAGGAAAATAATTCTATATAATAGATTTTTAATTTAGACTCAGATTTGTTACAGACTGACAACTGAATAAACTGAACTGTGTTGATCACAAACATCAGAAAAAGAAAACAAAACAGTCAAAAATAAAAATGTTAAATCCATTAATTGATATACAGGTCAACTGTAAAACAATCTAAGAGCAACTGCAATACAATATAAGTGTTTATCTACACACACACTGCAGCATCATTGGCAAGTTATGCTGAAATATGATTCTACAGGTTTGCGAGCCAAAAGAGCCGAACTTCTCGACGCTGTAAGCGTTACGGCCATCCGCACTGGTGTGTGTGTGTGTGTGTGTGTGTATGTGTGTGTGCTTGAAACATTACGGCCGTCCGCTCTGGTGTGTGTGTGTGTGTGTGTGTGTGTGTATGTGTGTGTGCTGGAAACATTACGGCCGTCCGCTCTGGTGTGTGTGTGATTCACAGCGTGAATGTGAACCTAATTTGAGTAAATTATACTGCGTGCTCAGCCCTGCCAGGTCCCGGCCCCGAGACTCGGATGAGACACTGATCTTCGGCGGGCCGGATTAAAAAGCCCACCGGGCCGGATGTGGCCCGCAGGCCGGAATTTGCCCACTCCTGGTCTAACGTCATTTTATCCTGTTGCTATTCTTCTTTAAATACATTTGCATTCATCTATTTGAAAATGCCAATATCTAAAAAAAGCAATGAAAAATGTTTTTTACATTTTAACGTATATTATACATGAAGTTTAGGTAAACTCTGCACTGGTGTATGAAACTGGTCCTTCGTATAGCTCTCAGTTTCAGAAAGGTCGGTGACCCCTGCTCTATACGAAGTCTATCAGTGTATCAGAGCAGCAGGTTATAAGTAATACCAACATCAATAAAGATATTTCATAAAATGACCTAAGGCTACGGCACACAATGAAAATGACCTAAACCCAATAAGAACTTCTGAGACCAGGACATCATTTTAAAACAGAAACAGGGACGGGTACACACCTGGAATCTGGAGCTTGCTGAGAATAGCCCCTGAAAATGAGACGCATAAGCATATTTATAAGAATAGCTTCAGTTTAATGACTTAAGTCATTTCATCAAGACAGTAGACAGCATCCTTTCAGAGCGGCAGAGATCATTTCTAATCACTGCAAACCATGATGATACATTACTCAGCAATTACTGTAACTTGGATGACAGCAGATCTACTATAATAACTGCCCCCGAGTTTTCCAGTAAGCGTTTGGGACGCGGGACCACAGTTCTCACCGTCAGTGACCATCTTGTCCAGTTCAGGGCTGAGAATGACGTCCAGTGGTTCCTCCTGTAGCTGGCGAGGGCCCCGGGCAGCGGTGGGCAGGGGGGGGCCTGAGGGGTTGCCAGAGATGCCGCCAATGTCCAAACCAGCTGGGGGAGGAAAGAGTGTTCAGTACTCATTAGCATCATGCTTAGACGAGGCTGTCTAGTGAACACCCAATGAAAAACAAATAAATAAATAAAACCCAAAACAAAGCCTATCTGAGGAAAATACTGGGAAAAATAAAACCCCAGAGCTGTCAAACCAGGGAGCCTGAAATCACTGCTGACAAGCAATTTATTTCTACGGAGAGAGAGAGAGAGAGAGAGAGAGGGAGAGAGGGAGAGAGAGACAGAGACACACAGACAGAGAGGGGAGAGAGAGAGGGAGAGAGAGAGATAAAGAGCGAGAAAGAGAGTGAGGGCGGGAGAGTAAGAGGGAGAGAGGGAGAGAGAGAGAGAGAGAGGGGGAGAGAGAGAGAGAGAGAGGGCGGGAGAGTGAGAGTGAGAGGGAGAGAGAGAGAAAGAGAGAGAGAGAGAGAGGGCAGGAGAGTGAGAGTGAGAGGGAGAGAGAGAGAAAGAGAGAGAGAGGGCAGGAGAGTGAGAGTGAGAGGGAGAGAGAGAGAAAGAGAGAGAGAGAGAGCATGTCGATCTTTCACGTCATGGTATAAATAATCTTCCTACACGCTTGTTTCCTCCTCCCCTCCTTCTCCATCCCTCCCTCTCCATCCCTCCCTCCCTCCCTCTCCATCCCTCCCTCTTCATCCCTCCCTCTCCACCCTTCCCTCTCCATCCCTCCCTCTCCTCCCCTCCTTCTCCATCCCTCCCTCTCCACCCCTCCCTCTCCATCCCTCCCTCTCCATCCCTCCCTCTCCATCCCTCCCTCTCCATCCCTCCCTCTCCTC
>JBBKCR010000006.1:173292-183472 GCA_037577295.1 Ladigesia roloffi | reverse complement strand
AGTAACCACCTAGAAACTACCACAGTTAGCACAGCAGCTGTGCAGCCACACTTCACATTTTCTCACGGGAATGTGACTTATTTATTATTATTATTATTATTATTATTATTATTATTATTATTATTATATTTGGTGGCTTGTTTTGTGGCTCAGTAGTCATGAATAAACACTATGAATAAATAAAGGAACTCAGATGGTGATAGTACTGTATATTTATTAGAGTCAAATTCTAACGTTAAATGCACTCGTTTCAGCACTGAATAGCTCCTTAAATATACAACACTCGTCTGGAGATCCACATTATCATTATAAATATAATCATATGGGGCGGGGGGATTGTAGGTCAGAAGGCTGTATGATGTCAGTATATTAAAGAAAGGGTATTTAATGATTGATATTATATCATTTGTTGTATATTATTATAGGCAGCTCTATAATTATGCATATTAAATAAGCAGCTCTTTAATTAGTGCAGTTATTTAATAAGTGTGTACTAACATGCTCTATAATTATGGTATTTTGTTACAGACGCAACTCGCTAATTATATATTATTAAACGTGTGGTTTTATCATTCTTGTAAATTATACAGACAGCTCCATCATTATAAATATGAAAGAGGGAGGGAGAGAGAGAAACAGAGAGGGAGAGAGAGAGAGAGAAATAGAGAGAGAGAGAGAGAGAGAGAGAGAGAGAGAGAAAGAGAGGGACAGAGAGAGAGAGAGACAGACAGAGAGAGAAAGAGGATCTCCTAATCTGCCTGAATTGAAAATGAACCCTCGTCAATCGGACCTAAATCATTACTGCAGACCAGCTGGATCTGGTATCTGATTGGTTCCCGCCTGCAGTGTGCTAATCTGGGGTTCCTGATTTGGATCCTGAAGATCTCAGAAGGCCCAGATTAAAATATAAAGTTTATCTGGATCAGGTACTAGAGACCCGATTTGGAGTTGGAACACGCAAGAACCTCCGTGACCCCCGGGCTGTCGGTCTGTCGGTCGGTCGGTCGGTTGGTCGGTCGGTATATATTTCCGAAGCCAAAGTATCTCAGACGATGAAGGAAATGAACGTCGGACCAAGCGGACATCCCTCCATTCCCCAATTCCCTCACTCTCCATCCATTGTGTGGTGTTTGTAGGTTTTGCATGTGCTCTGCTGTCCCGCTGCATGTTCCTCCAGTGTCTCTGTGGTCTGTGTGGTCTCTGTGTTCTCTGGTGGTTCTCCGCCGGCGTTCCTCACTCTCTCTGTCTCTCTCTCTCTCTCTCTCTCTTCATGAGTGTCTCACTTCATCCACACTGTCGCGGCACAGAGAGGAACCACCTTCCCATTCATGATGACCTCGTAGAGCTAGTCAACACACTAGTTTAACATCTCACAGAACCTGAGAGGGAATGAAAAAGGGTCTAGAACTCCCCACCCTGGTCCTGGTGTTCCCATGTTATACTCTTTCAAGTTTAGGTTCTAAAATGGTTCTGTAGAGCTGCAGTTCAGAGAACGTTCCTTAATTAGTACGCCACCCTGCTCCTGAAGATCGAACTCATTAGCTTGAAATAAGGTGCAATACCATAAGCTGTCCTCTATATGGCGCAAAATCAGTTAATTACTATAACGTGCAATATTTCTGCTTATATTCATTTTCTGGTTGTTTCTTTCCACCGGTCTTCATTTTAAATAAGATTTTATTCTTTTTTTTTTATTAGATTCTATTTAGATTAGACTTTATAATTGTACTTTATCTTATTTCTTAGTTCATGTTATTCTGGTGTCTGGTGTCTCTCTGTGTCTGTGTGATGTGGCGTCGCCACAAACAATTTCCTCTGAGATAAATAATGTTTTCTGATTGTTTCTGATCCGGTTAGTTGGTTGGAGCGGATCTCTCTGGGAAGATTGATCTCCAGGAGCAAGTTTGGTGATCACTGGTCTGAATATAGTTCCTTTTGTAGAAAAAAATGTGCCAAGTTTACAAAAATGTACCTTTAAAGAACCATCAATTAACCTGTCAGTTGCGAGCGATAAGGTTCAGTGCCAGAAGTGCAACAAAATGTAAATTGGCGTCATCAGGCACGACAGCTTTTGATGTTAATTTCCTCCAGTTTGTATCAGTTCTCGAGGTTTCAGACGTCATGCTGAGCTTTGTTTGGGGTTCCTGTGTTATTTAGAACCAAAGTTACTGTCATATAAATACAGGTAAAAATAAAAACCACCACTGGTGTTTTAAGAACTGCGTCACATGCAAATAAACATGAAGAACAAAAGGTTTTAGAAACAAACGGAAAAAAACAAGAACCTGGAGAACTTCCATTATAGTCTCCGCTATAGTCTGTCTGTTTCAGATACTCTCTGCTTCCGACATGTTATCTAGCTAATCAGTTCATTATCAAGCTCTTAATGAGCTTGGAAGTGGAGAGTACGGGACATTGGGTTCAAAGAACTTGGGTTTGGGAACCACTGCTGTTGAGTGAGACCCATTTAATAGATGGTTCTTTCCTGTAAACCTGATACCCTTTTTGAAAAGTAGAAAGAAACTCTTCATCCAGACCAGTGGTCACCAACTCCACTCTTGAAGATCAACCTTCCTAGAGACCAACTAATTGGAACAGGTTTGTAAGATTTTGTGTTAAATTAGGCGACAGTAAAGTTAAGTTAAGTCAATTTGGAAGTTCTTTAAGAGATGGGAGTTCATATGCCAATTACAGATCTTTCTTTGAATTGAATGGACGTTGTGTCCAAGACAAGAACAATTTATTTTTTTGAATAGTGCAGCTTTGGACACCCCAGGAGGGACCTGATAATTAGCTGACTGGTTGAATGTGTTAGAGTTAGATTTTTCAGTTCGCTTCTTGGGGCCAATCAGCCCTCACAGTACCCTCGAAGCTCCAAGCCCTTAATTATCCTAAATTCTTGATTGATGGTCCATTGGGTACCATGTGGAAATTAAGCTGTCTTGTAGGCCTTGAGGTCTGGTTCAAGATACAAAGATCTATTAGATTTTATTTAGTAAGTTGAGGTTATAGCAGGGATGGCTCTGAATCAGTGGTCATCAAACTTCTTTAAAAAGATTTGTAGTTACCTACCATAGATCAAATCTGCATCTAGAAATCTGCATCCCCAGTCAAGGACTTCTGAAGAAGTTCATTATTCAGACCGTGGAACAAGACATGGGTGGTAAATCTTCAGGACGAGGGTTAGTAATATTCAGGAGAGGGTTGGCAATCTTTACGAAAGGGTTAGCAATCTTCAGGAGAGGGTTGGTTATCTTCAAGACGCGAGTTAGTAATCTTCAGGAGAGGGTTAGTAATCTTCAGTACGAGGGTGGGTAATCTTTAGAAGAAGGTGGGTGATCTTTAGGAGTGGGTGGGTGATCTTTAGGAGAGGGTGGGTAATCTTCAGGAGAGGTTAAGTAATCTTCAGGATGAGGGAAGGTAATCTTCAGGATAACGTTGGGTAATCTTCAGGACAAGGGTTAGTAGTCTTCAGGATGAGGGTGGGTAATCTTCAGGACACGGGTTGGTAATCTTCAGGATGAGGGTTGGTAATCTTCAGGACGAGGGTTGGTAATCTGTAGGACGAGGGTGGGTAATCTTCAGGACCAGGATAGTAAACTTCAGGACCAGGGTTTAGTAATCTTCAGGACGATGGTTAGTAATCTTCTGGACGGTGGATAGTAATCTTCAGGACAAGGGTTAGTAATCTTCAAGAACAGGGGTAGTAATCTTCAGGACGAGGGTGGGTAATCTTCAGGACGAAGGTTAGTAATCTTCAAGACAGTGGTTAGTAATCTTTAGGATGAGGGTTGGTAATCTTTAGGATGACGGTCAGTTATCTTCAGGATGGGGGTTAGTAATCTTCAGGATGAGGGTTGGTAATCTTCAGAACGGGAGTTAGTAATCTTCAGGACAAGGGTTAGTAATCTTTAAGACCAGGGTTAGTAATCTTCAGGACAAGGGTTAGTAATCTTTAAGACCAGGGTTAGTAATCTTCAGGACAATTGTTAGTAATCTTTAAGACCAGGGTTAGTAATCTTAAGGACAAGGGTGAGTAATCTTCAGGGTTGATAAAGTGTGTGGGGAAGGTGTTCTCCAGGACCAGTGTCGCGAGACACAGCAGAAATCTTGAGCTCCTCAAAGGCCAAGAGTGTCAGAAGTCCTGGAGGGAGTCGAGTGTGAACAGAGCAGCCAGCACAGACAGAAAAAAGAACACAAAGAAGACGAGCACAGCAGTTTCCCTGCTGGTGTTTAAGGATAATTGAATCCTTTATTGACTTTTCTCAATTCTATCTCAAGTTTATTAAGCTCGCCAAGGCTCGTCTAATGCTGGCATATGGGTGAAATTAATATTTTAAGATGCAATTCTGTTAGCGCGGGCCTGCATTCCATTAAAGAAGCAGCACCAATTAAACTCAGCCGCTTCTCATTTTTCTGGATTTCACCCGAATTCTCTCCTGGAACTTCATGGTGTTAAAATAATGAATGCAGTTTAGGGCCACAACATCCCCGGCCACCAGGATCTTATTGAGAAAGTCAGGTCTATGTTTTGTTAAGCTCTGGAGCGCCAGAACAGTTAGGAGTGTTCCTCTTTAAGGTGAGGTCTGGTGGTGTTGCATGGTGAAGGGTGTCCTCTCTGTCAGACCCTCTGTCTAGTTGTCGATCTCAAAAACCCCATTAAGACGAAGGGAGATGAGGCATTTCTCTTTCCTCTAGATGTGACTGACTAGCTGCACCCGAATTTTAGAGGTCAGTAAACAACGCCTTGTTTTCTCTGAAACAAGGGATGCCCACAAACCACCCCCCTCTATTCGGTGCATGCGAAGGAGTGGGTGTGTTCATCTACAGGAAGGGAAATGCTAGCGTACCCTTGAATGTGGTGGATAGGTCATCTAACAGATTAACTCGTCTTTTATTTATTTCAGTTTCATGAAAAATCTCTGCACCCCCAAAAGTGAATAATCGGTTTAGGCGACGATGACCTCCCTCATCAGGTCCCAAAGCCAGTAGCACATTTATAACTCCTTTAGTGTTCTTTCAACCCCCCCACATGCACAGTGACCAGCACCACCTAAAGGAGAAAATAGGAAATGCGGGTAGGAAATTACATTCGTGCCCACACTGAATTCCCTTCACTTTTGCACAGCAAAATGCACACATCGAGGTCAGGCATGAGGCAAGCCATGCTGACTACTCCATGTTTGGGGAGGTTGAGTGGAGGGAATGGGGCAGGAAGGTTTTTTCATGCTGCCCCTGAGCTAGACTGCTTCATCCCTGGCCGTCCAACACTCCTGACATTTCCGCCCTCTCTCGGAGGAAATAACGAATTGTATGTAATTACGAGGTCACGCCCGATGATCCGTCATTAGACCCCTCGGCACCTCTCGCATTGCTAATTCAGTGTTATTCCTTCTTCCAGAAATATAGCTTAATTAGTTATCGACTGAATAATCAATTTGACGAATTGAGCCAAACGTTGCAGATTTCAAAGGGAGCGCAGCAACACAGTAGCACCTCAGTGCAGGTCCGACTCCAGGTTCCTCGTCTGGTTTTGGTTTGTTGCTGTCAGCCATCATCCCATTAGATGCCAATAAGGCCATGAAACATGCACAAAATTACATACAATCTCACAGAGGACGTGTGTGACTGGTTGCGGGATGCATCTACTGCTTGTTCTCTGTCAGGCTTGGCAGTTCTCTGTCCTGCAAGAGAGTTATGCAGAACCCAAGCCATAGTTGTCTGTTCTAGCCGTCTCTGTGTCCACCTGGTCCCACCCAGATCCATTGTTAGTGCATCTGATTGATAACAAGTCCGCAAAAGTCCTTTCTAATGACTCCTCGTCTCTCCTGATTGCATACAGTCCGGCAGAACGTTTCATCTCTAGGCGTTGCTAACCGAAACCAAGGTAGGACATACTTCCAACTCAGAACAAATATTGTTTCTTTTTCCTTTCTTTCTTTTTTTTCCCTTTCCTTTCTTTTCTTCTGTCTCCTCCAGCTCTGCCACAAGGAGCAGTCTCTAGTCTGTTAGCGGGAGTCAAATGAAATCACCCGAGATTCAGCCTGCCAGTTTCTGCAGGGTTTCCCGTTTGTTGTACTGTCAGGCAAAAGCCTGACAACCTCCAAATGGACAAACTTGTTTTGTTTTTTTGGTTTTTTTCCTTTCTTTTCGCTGTTGCTTTTTTTCCTCTGACTCTCTCTCTCAAACGAGGGGCTCTGACAAGTCTGAGAGCAGCGATGAGATTTGCTCCACTCATACCACCCACTGTAGAAACCACACACACTCACACACACACACACACTGAACAAAGAGCGGCTCCCAGCAGTCACACACTGCACTAGTTTGCGAACTTTTTTGATTATCCGCTCCTTCTTAAGCGTGATGGTGTGAGGATTGCAGGAAGTCTCTCCATCAAATCCGAGAGAGCTTTTTGGGGGGGGTGGGTGTAGATCTTTGGGAGCAGTGGGGTTTAATTTAAAAGGGGATTTCAGAAAGTGTGTTTCCTGCAGTGCTGAACAAAGATAAAATGTTCAGTGAGACTTAAATATAAATAATAAAAAATGTAGGAAACATTTCTGAAAACAGCAACAATCTCTAACAAATGCAATCCAACCCCTAGAGGGCAGCAGTGAGTACAGTTTGTTTATTTGAGCTGAAGTTGTTAGAAACTCTCTTCCTTTGCTAACTTTGTTCACAGGGACTGAGTTTAGAACACAGGTACCTGGATTACCAGTCTCTAGAACATAACACACAAGTGACCAGAATGTAAATAAGAATGATCTGTTGTTATTTTTAGAAGTATCACTTTTTAAAGAGTCTGTGAAGGAAACTTTAGAACCTAGTAGTTTTTAACGAACATTTTTAATGAAAGGTTCTTGATTTACTGGTCTTTATGCATGTTAGGAAATTAGGTGATCAAGGTTAAGTCAAGTCCTGATTTTGAATGATTTTCATATGTCTAATTCGCCAGCTATTGTCACATCTCACTTTGTTAAAAATAATAGATGAGCAGGCTTCATCTATAAAGGCATTTCACTCGTTAGTCTATTAGATGAGTTGGGAACCGGGATGGTCCACCTTCTGTCATGGGTGAATTTCATACATCAGTTACTATAAAGCATTATACACGTCGACCCACGGCATCCTGTAATAGCATTGACAGCTTGCACGAAAAATTTTGAGTTAAAACCTGCTTTAACATCATTATTGTTTGTTTCTGTTCAGCTGATCAAAACTTATGTTTTGAGTTGTTAATTTGTCATTTCGCTTGTTGATTTTGTTTTTGTTCTTGTTTTATTGTCTTTATTTGTCCAGTAGCTCCTCAAGTTGCTTTGTCAACCGTGCCCTCTGTTCACATTGCGAACAGTAAGAGAGGTAGGACTACTGAGATTCATCCCCAGATCCTCCTGGACCCGTGCTGTCCCTGATTTTCACCTCTGTTGTATGAATCTGAACCGAGCCCACCACTCCCAAAGCACTCACAGTACCAGTCAAATGTCTGGACACATGTCTTGCACAGATTTGCAATGTTTTGCACTGTTTTAGAATGAAATGCTTCATTTAGCATTGACGTTCATGCACAAAGCTTTACAAGGAACCAAATGAGATCCTTATCCAACAGGCTCTGTCAAGGTTTTGGGTTAGTACAACCCAGTTTGAGAAGGTCTTCCAATCAGAAGAGGAAGAGCGGGAGGGGAGGCGGGGTTTGCTGACCTCTGGTCACCCCATTGGATGCCCTTGGTAGAGCTGGGGTCTGTTAAACAGCTCACATTTAATTTAATACAGAACTAATGCAGCTACAATTTTCAGTTTCACTATTTGTCTAACAAGTACAATACTTAGCTGTGTATTATTTGTCTGTATTTGTACCTCAGCATTTTGTTTATGTAGTGTAGTTTATTTCTAACATTTTTCTGGAGTTTTGCTTTGAATTTAAACTTTAGATTTAATAATGTTGTGATTAAAGCATGGATTTACCCCAGAATCAAAAATGTTTTCTGACTCAGATACCAAATTCGGACAGTTATAAAATCATTTATAAAATTGTGGATATACAATTTTCTGGTTCATACAAAATATGTAATAATATAAAAAACTGTACACTTGTTTAGTCTACACTCGTAGTGGACTAATAATCTGACTTACTAGTCTTTAAAATTACTTTTTGTTATTTGTGTCAAATTTAAAACCAGAATTTAAATTTAGTACTTCGGGCACCATATGAGCTAGAACCATCGATGAAAATGTCTTTTAGATGATGAGATTCTCTGGTGGGTCCAGATTTTGACTGATACTTTAACCCAGTGGTCCTCAAACCTCCCCACTTTTTGTGCAGTTTTGTATTTTTCCCCTCTGACACAACCGAGTGTCCTCAGGACGGTCTGGGCGGTCGTCTGGATCCTCTGTGTGAGATTACAGAAACCGTGTGTATGTGGATTTGGGGTCCTCACCGGGACCAGTGACAGTCCTGCTGGACGTTTATGCTGGAAAAAGTTATTAAAACAAGAACTTGGTCGTAAAATTGAGGTCACTGAACTTCAAAAAGTCATTTAACAGAATAAAAACAGGTATCAGTCTTCTTTTAAGTTGCTATTAGAAGTTCATGAACTCACAAATTACTTGTTCAAAAAGAGGAACCACCTTTAAGCTTCTTTGAGCTCTGATTTCAAAAAGGACCTTCATATGTTCCAGAGTGTTTGAAAGACTGTGATACAAACAGGTTCTTATGATCATCCAGCGCTGGTTCAACACTTCAAACCAAAAATATTAGAAATTTGGAGAAGCAGCTTTCATTTTTTATCTGGAACAATGCCATAATTTGATTCATTCTTAATGTGTTTTATACAATTAAAATTATATTTATTTTCTCTTCTTTCACTGAGACAAAGTACTGGATCCTTGTCGGCAGTGACACTGAGTTCCTTTTAGTTTTGATTAAATTTTTACAAATTTTTCTTCATATTTTTCATCTAAATGACTACATTTAGGAGTAAAAAGATTTACGCTAAACTTAATTGCATTTTAGTCTTTCAAACTCAGCAGTCACACACTGCATTAGTTTGCAAACGTTTTTGATTATCCGCTCCCTCTTAAGCATGATGGTGTGAGGATTGCAGGAAGTCTCTCCATCAAATCCGAGAGCTTTTTGGGGCCGTGGGTGTAGGAAACATTTCTGAAATCACTAGAGGGCAGCAGTGAGTCCTGGCATTTTAGCTTTTAAATTTGAGATCCTAAATCGAGTTTTTGTGGTTCAGTCTGATTTCGTTTTGCTGGTTCAGTTCACTCTGGATCCTCAGAGCTTCATTTATACCGAAAAGATCCAAGAAATAGGAACACACCACAGTTCTTGGCCCAGTGAAACAGAAGAACCACTTCGGGTTCCATAGAGAGTCATGTTTGTAAAACGAATGTGTGAACGACCAAATACTCTAATTAGAAGAGGCTTTTCAAACTCACATCAGTCCCATCCAGCTTTATTTGTTTAGCCCTTTAGGCAACACAAAGGGCCAAAATGCTGTATATGATATAAAATATAAAAAATAGCATTAAATATAAAATCATAAATAGACATAAAAGTTAAACAAACAAAATAGGAACAAAGGGAACTCTGTTCTCCGAACAGCACTGGAAGATTAATCCACATGGAGTTTTGAGTTTTGGGCTGGCGTTCTTGTGCTTGTTCTTGAAAAGGTTCTTTGCTGCTGTCGTTATTGTTTGAAAGTAAAAGCACTTTTACTGGAAGATGGACAGAAAACAGAAGAGTGTCGGGCTAAAGAGTCTGTCCAAAGATTCGCAGCGGGTGTCCGGGACACAGCTTAATCCTAATCTTGGAATAAATCATACTGTCAGTGACGTCTCTCTCGTTCCGAACGTCCGGCGCTGGGATTAATCTGTGTCTGGCGAAGAGACGCCGCGGGCTGCTCGGATTACTCTGATTAATAGATGCCTCTTCAGATGGGCCAGATTTGGATGACAAGAATGTTCGTGATGTACGTCTATAATTATCTCCTCTCGGGTGGAAATTAATCCACACTCAGCTCGTTAGATGATCAGTCTGAGATCTACCAGATGATGGTGGCCATATTTGAGCAGCTTCAGACTTTATACTTTATACTGGAGAATTACAGGATTTATAGGGCTATCTATCTCTCTATCTATCTATCTATCTATCTATCTATCTATCTATCTATCTATCTAT
>JBBKCR010000006.1:28531-44590 GCA_037577295.1 Ladigesia roloffi | reverse complement strand
GAGAGAGATAAATGGGGGGAGAGAGAGAGAGAGAGAGAGAGAGAGAGAGAGAGAGGGAGACAAAGAGAGAGAGAGAGAGAGAGAGAGAAAGAGAGAGAGAGAGAGACAGAGAGAGAGAGAGAGAAAGAGACAGAGAGAGAGAGAGAGAGGGAGACAAAGAGAGAGAGAGAGAGAGAGAGAGACAGAGAGAGAGAGAGAGACAGGGAGAGAGAGAGAGAAAGAGACAGAGAGAGAGAGAGATGGGGAGAAAGAGAGAGAGAGACAGGGAGAGAGAGAGTGGGGGAGGGAAGTGTTGTAAGGGAGTAAACTGAAGGCCACATCTGATAAATAATGATCATCTGAAGGTCAGAACAGTGATGGGACTTATCCTGACTGGAACAGATCAGTAGTAGAACCCTGTGCGCTGAATCATTGCTCTGTGTCACAGTGTTCAAACGAGACGTGGATGTATTGCCATGTTCAAAGTTACAATTTCAAAGCATTTCTAGTGTCAGTCACACAAATCAGATTCATTCACTGTTACTATTAGTGCTGTAACGATACACTAACCCCACAATTCCATTCGTTTCACAATTTTTGACATACGATTCGGTTTGAATCGCGACTCATTTGCGGTGGAGGAGAGGAAAAGTTCTGATGCACCGTTTTGTTTGGAGACACCTTATCTTTACCAATATTGGCTTAAATACCGCTTCCTTTCCATTCATACTGAGGACGAGGTGAATCGCATGAGGAGTCGAGTTGGAGGTACCGACTTGTCTCTCTTGGTTTACCGCACTGTTCAAACTAAAGAAACTCCGTCCAGCTGCCCGGAGCCACAAAACTCACTCAAAACTCCAGCGCAGTTTTATCACAACCCAGCCAGCTTATACATACTTTTAAGCCCGGTGTCATAATCTACATGTACTCACAGCCAATAAATTCAGCAAGCAAAGGGTCCATCCGTGCTCCATGTGTTAGTAAACGTGTGGGAGGGCTATTTGAAACCCTTAGACCCTCAGCTGTTGGTTAAAGAAAAGAAAATTATGTGAAAACCCTCTTATTATGGTGAAAAACTGGTTTCTGGGCGAGAACTGTATACGGGAAAGAGTTGGAAGGGGTGTGTCTGTGTTGCGATTCTCACACCACGACGTGGGTTTGTGAATGTGAGTGTTCCTGGTCACAATAATTCTAGAACCATAACAATAACTACAGTAATCCAAACACTGCTGCTGTTTCCCTAGTTACACTAATTTGACATTCATCACAGTAATAATTGTTACAGTTTCAATGCGCAGCTTACCCTGGTTACTTCATTAGTGCATGACATCATGTCACTTTTGCCACTGCTTATTACACTAATGATGCTACAGGACACAATCCCTATAGCTCTTCTTTCTCTTCTGCTAATGAGGCACAACCAGTTTTAACCAAATTACTGTATTTCATACTTTTAATTACATGCTTTCATACTTTTATTTCACAGCAAAGTTTTGACCATTCAGGAGGTGTCGGCATGATGTCATCAGGGTCTGGGTATGGTTCTAATTATGCCCAGTTTTCATCAGGCCATGCCCCTCAACATGGTATGATGCTTCGTCAGAAGTCTGTTGGTGAGTTACTGGTAACAGTATGAATTGTTTGGTTAGCTGCGCCCACTAATAGCTCATTTCAGAAAATAAGAGGCAACGGGATTGTCCTGAAGTGACAGACGCATCTGAAGACTCCTGTACCGATGGCAGTGAAAGCCTACCAACAAATAATATTTGTAGTTAGACAAGTTAATAATGTCACCATGTACTTCTCACTCTATCTCTCTGTCTTTAGGAGTAGCGGAGGAGGAGATGGGACATTTGCACCCCCCCACAATGAAATTGTCCCGCAGTCTGTCCGTCCCAGGGCCAGACGACATCCCTCCTCCCCCAGACACATCTGCACCTGAACCCCCCCTGCCGCCCAGCAGGAGGGCGGAACTCACCCACGCTAATGCTGCCCCTCCGATGCCCCCTTCCTACTACCTTCCTCATGGCCAGGTGCCAAACCGGGCCCAACCCCCCCCGCCCCCCCGCAGGGTGAGCATCACTCACAGTGAAGGGTCACCAGCAAGTCATTCGATGGACCACTTCAAAACATTTATACATTTGTTCTCTTACAGGTGGATGCCGATACTGGCAGAAGGGGAGGAGCTAAAATGGGTGGCCTAAGGCGTGGTTACAGCAGTGCCATGCCCCCTTCTGACATGGCTCCCAAGCAGCTGCCTGCACAGCGTAGCCAATCTCCGGGTGTGGCCAAGTCTGCCGGTCGGCGAGGGGGTAAGGGCCCCCTGTTGAAGCAGCGTAAGGTGGAGGAGGGCGGGGCTGGGCGGACGGAGAAGAGCTCGATCCCGATCCCGACCATCATCGTGAAGGCGCCTTCCACTAGCAGCTCTGGACGCAGCAGCCAGAACAGCAGTGTGGAGGCGGAGCCCCCACCGCAGCTGGATGATGAAGTGGAGCCTCCCGAAACCCCACGAGTCCTGCCCCCAGTCTTGCCCCCCGTTCAGCCATCAGAGCGGACAGATCTCAGTAGTGGCGGCACAGCTAGACGAGAAAGAGAGCGTTACCGTGACTCCCGCAGAAAAAGCACTTCTTTCTTCTACTCCTCTGAGGAGGACATGATAGATGAACCAGATTCGGGCCAAACTCCATCTGAGACTGGCACTTCTCCACGCCTTCGCCCCTCTAAGTCCATTGATGAGGGTCTTTTCTCTAGCGATGCTGGCAGAATGCCGCCTGCCTTTGGGCTGCCCCAGTACGCCTCTGCTACTCCTCACCATGCCACTACCTTCATCCACCCTCTAACAGGGAAAGTTCTAGACCCGTCAAGCCCCCTTGGCCTGGCACTAGCCGCTCGGGAGCGGGCACTAAAAGACGACCGCCGTACCCGCCGGGAGGAGAGACATTTTGGCCGACAGTTTTCCACTGCTGGTGCCTTCCCCCCTGCTACCCACAACCCCCACCTCACACAGCACCCTCAGCAACATCCAGGCTCCTCAAACTATATGCACCAGTCACATGCTGCTCTATATCTTAGTGGCACCGGCACCACCCCAGCATCAACAGGGCAATCCCCTCTGAGCCGACCCCAGTCTCCCCGGATGCTGCGGGTGGCGGGAAGTGGGACGGGAGGGGGGATGGGAAGTGGGGACTGGAGTGGGGAGGCTGGGGACAGGGAAGGTAGAGATGCTCAGAAGGTGCGATTTACAGCTGACAGAACCAGTCAGTATCAGACTTTCCTAAGAGACAGGGAAGGAAGGGAAGGGTATGGAAAAGTGAAGACTCAGACCCCTCGCAGGCCCTCCTTACTACGCATTGAAAGTGAAATGAGTGCTAATGCTACAGGCCAAATGGGACTTGTGCCATCTAGTCCCGCCCAGGAACCTGCAAGGGGAGGAGATATGGCGATTCAGAAAGACAAATTGACAGACAGAGAGAGAGATGAAGAAACAGATGGGGATCCTGTGGGAGAGAGTAAAGGGGCTGTAATGGTTTTGCCTCCTCCGGCACCATCAGTGGATGTGGCTGATGAGTTTGTGTTTGCAGAGCCCCTCCCCCCCCCTTTGCAGTTCGCTAACGGAGTGGATAGATCAGCACAACGAACAACAGGTTACTCCCATCAACAACAACAACAACATGACCAGAACCCTCAGCAGCAGTCAGGGCCTCAATCTCTGCAGGACCATAAACCTCCTCACACCACTGAACCCCCAAGACCTCCAGAATCCTCTCAGTCTTTGCCTGAAATGCAGTCCTATCCACAGTCTATTCATCCTTCTGCAATTGTCCATCCCTACCTTTTTCCCCCATCTCCTTTGATCCCACCTCCCCAGCTCTGCCCAAAAATACCCCCAGCAAATGCTCCTCCACCTCCTCCGCCCCCCCAGCCACCCCTCCCCTCTCCGCAGGCTGGGGACTCTGCTGCTTCCAGTCTGACTTCATATGACAGTGAAGTGGCCAACCTGACCCAGTCAGCTCTCTCTCCATCCCTTCCATCTCCACAGACATTTCCTCCATCCTCCTCTGGCCCATCTACCACCTCAGACGCCGCCTCTTTACATAGACCACAACCGCTATTCTATCCGCCCCAAGACCGAAATGCCACTCTCACCTACGCTACCATGACGACTGCAGCCATAGCTACCGCAACTGCTTCTGTGGTCACGGTCACAATGACAACTCCTTCAGCAAGTGTGCCGGTTGCCACAAGTGACCAGATTCCTCCGGCAGCCAAGAGCCGCAATTGGCCAGAAGCCATGGTGGATTCTGGGATTGAGGAGCCGGACAGCCACAGCAGCAGTGACCAGCACATGGAAAAACACACCAGTGGACAGAGAGAGAGATGGCAGCAGGAGAGAAGGGTTAGCAAGGAGAGCGGAAAGCTGAGGGATGAGGTGAAGGCAGGAAGAAGGGTATCCCTGGATTCCTGTCTGGCTAACACTGACAGGCACCATGTTAAAACACAAAATGACATGCACTCCAAAACACACTTACACAAAGCCAAACCTCCACCCCCCCCTCATTCTAAACCACACTTGCACCATGCGGCCAGAATACACACAGAGAGCAGCCGGATGGCGCCGTCATTACGACGACAGACCAGTGCAGCTCCAAGCTTTTACAGGCCAGAGGAGGACTTCATGGGCGAAAGAGGAGGAGTGGAGGCAATGATGAAGAATCCGACTTTTATGGACCGACGCCTGAATTCTCCCCTCTCCAGTGTGAAGGCCAGCATCATCAGTGAACTCAGCAACAAGTTGCAGCAGCTCGGGGGCTGGCAGAGCCAAGGGCTGCAGCAGTCCCAAAGGTCAGAGGTCATCTGCTATTGCCACAACTAACCTGCATATGCTGTAGGATCCTATTGCTGTTCTGCATGTAAAATAAAAATTTTCCCCCCTATAATGATGGCGGAAGTGAGTTGTAGGCACGATTGAACAGAAAGTGTTTTAGTAGTTTAAAAGAAATAACAGTCCACAGAGTGTAAAATGGTTATTTCCTGCTGTGCAGTGGGCTGTTCATATTATTAACACATTTTGTCATGCATGTAATATCAGTTATGTACTAAAGCACAGTAAATTCTGGACTACAGAGCACACCTGATTAAAAGACGCATGCTCTAATTTTAGAAAGAAAATCAGTTTTGTACTTGTACAAGCCGCACCGGATTTAAAGCTGCATGTCTCTCACACTGTAATATGAGATCTGGCACAGGGTCTGGTTACGAGTAGAGTTTAAATATTCTGGCTGAACCCGAACCTGCCCCGAGCTCGACCCGGTCCGTGGGTCTTTTGGCTCGATATTTCCTGCCACTCTCCTTGGGCCGGGCCAGGCCGCGATCAAGCATTATAACGGGCCATTTATTAAAATACTGTTGGGTTTAAATAGGGCTCTGGCCAAAAATTTTAGTTATTGTTTTGAGCCAGGCTGGACTCGGGTTGGGTCGGCTTTAATTGTTTGGGGTCGATTTCAGCTCTAGTTAACATTTCAGCAAAATGTTTTGGCAGAAAAAAAAAACATGCATTAGCTGCACCTTATTTTAAGCCGCTCGGTCCAAGGTTTGGGAAAAAAGTAGTGGCTCATAATCCAGAATTTATGGTAATTATTATTAAAACAACTACATTCCAATGTGATATCTCCGGTAGATACATATCTTGTGCAGAAAATTCGGGCAGGCGAAAACTTATACAAAGTATCAATGTTTGACATATTTAAACATCTGTAAACAAACAAAAACCTATATTCATTGTCACTAGTCAGTTTCTGTCCAACTATCTCTCTATATTAAACACTCACCTCCGCTGTCTGGTATGGCACTGTCACGTGGTCATGGTCACTTGTCTGCAGAACATTAGATAATCACAACCCTTGTCCTGAAGGGTCCTTGTCCTGCATGTTCTGGTGTAGTACCACATCCAAAAACATTTAAAGATTTAATTGGTTGGATATAGCAGTTTATAACAGCGAAAAGCCATAGGACTAGGATTGGGAAATACAGCATTAGGCTGATTATGGTCACAATATAGATTTGGCAACACTGGTACGGCTGATCTTGAAACCCAATCTGGTTTCAACAGAGATGGATGATCACAAACATTGATTTTCTAGCTAGGTGCTTGTGTTTATTGACAAAAAAAGTAACTGAAAATATGTTTCTGCTGGCTGGTGCTTGTCTCTGGCTAGTATCTGTTGTGGGACAGCAGCATCCACAGTCAGTAAACCATATTGGAGCTGACGTTCCAGTGCTACTGCTACCATAACTCATTACTCATAATACGTAATAAGTTCTGTGTTGTGTTCCGAACCTCAAATTCTATGCTGTAGCTTTTATATGGTGCAATAACCTGGGCATAATATTTCCACGATAAAGATGTGCCGGACTTGTGTGGAAAATTAAACAGCTCCTCTTAAGTGAGTTTATTTCATTTATTGCCAACAGCTGACAAATACTCACATGAGAACAGATGTTTTAAACCCTAATCTGGAAGACTTGTTGCCCTGCTAATTTTTTAGAGCCAGGTTTCTCTACCACTGGCCCAGGGACCACTGATGGGCCACTAAGGTTTTTGATTGGGCCGCGAATCAAAAATCAAGACAGGCTGTTGGTCCATAATTGGTTATTTAATATTGTTTAATGTGGCCAAGTGGGCCTTTGCAACATGCCACGATAGACAGGTGGGCCTTAATGTTGAAAATGTTGAGAACCATTGATCTAGAGCATCATGCAACAGGCAATTCCTAGAATAGGTGCAGGTCACCTACATAGGAAATCCAGACAAACCAAAGTCTGCCCCAAGCCTGGGCTAAATGGCATTTTGTTTTTGGTTTAAATGTATTTATTTAACAAATCTATAAGAATAACATGGCCCCACTGAATTGGTATCAGATGATGGTATAGGATTCTCAATAGTTGTCACAGTGATGGCACTTGTCTTGTTAGATGACTGCAGGAGTAGAGCAGAGGTCACCTGTGTCTATGCATTGACTGGTGGATTGACTGGTGGATTGCATGTCAGGCAGTGAATGACACTGTCTGAATCACAACAGTTCTTATGATTCTCCATTTCTGTGTATTCCTCTCTCTGGTTTATCTCTCTTTTCTCTATCCATTGCCTGTTGCTCTTGCAGGTTTTCAGAAGACCTGTCTTCATTACTTCCCACAGGTCATGCCCAGCCAACCCTTCTCCCTTCCTCTGCTCAGACACTTCAGAGAGCTCTGTCCCCCACTTTAACTACTGTCCCCCTAACCCCCACTATTAACCCCTTAACTCCAGCAATGAGCCCCAACCCCTTGGCACAGACTGTTTCCCCCAACCATTTGACCTCAGTACTTACCCCGACATTGTCTCCTAACCCTTTATGCCTGAATCCCCTAACCTCAACTCTTACCTCAAACCCGTTAACTTCCAGTCTGTGTCCCAACCCCTTGACTCCCACACTCACCACAATTCCTATACCCTCTTCGCCGCTGATGGCAAATCTAAACCCAGGCGCTCTCCCTGCCAGCCCCTTGACACCAACCCTAACCCCTCTTCCTCTCTCCCAGTGTCCGGCTCTGTCCTACTCCAACTGGGCCCACTCACCTTCACCTCTCTCTTTTTCTCACTGTCCTCTCTCTCCACCCTCTCTCCCCCATGGTCCTCTCTCTCCCCTCTCACTCGCCCATGCTCCTCTGTCCCCTCCGTCTTACGTCCATGCTCCCATTTCTCCTATATCACTCTCTCACCCACCTCTATCTCCCTCTTCCATGTCTCACCCCCCTTTGTCCCCATCCTACTCACCCTACCCCACCTCCCCGAAGCATCGGGCCAAGTACCGTGCAAAAGCTGTGGAGCTGTTTTCTGCCACGGAGTCTCGCCGCGCCGAGGGTCATGTACAGCGGCGCCGTGCTCCAAGTCCGCTGATCTCCTGTTCTGACCGGCCGCAGCCAGGTCCGCCGCGCCCTTCCTCCCTGCCCCTCTTCCCCTCTGCCCCCCTTTATGGATCTCCATTCGATATGCAGACACCCCTCACCCCTCCATCGGCCACCCATCCTCTTGCTGAGCATTTTTTCCCTCAGACTCCGCCCCTGATGCCTTCCCCAGCCCAAGCGCCCAACCCTCTGCTCGTCTCTCGCTCGCTCTCCCCTACCCACTTTCTCTCAGGCAGTTCTTCCCCCTCCTGTATGAGCTACCCGCCCACACTCACACCCCCCCCGCCCAACCGCCCCTTTGCATCCAAGCCCCTGCCTTATTGGAGCAAGTATGACGTTGCGGATTGGTTAACCTACCTGAATTTGGCGGAGCATCGAGAACGTTTCCTGGACAATGAGATCGATGGCTCCCACCTGCCTTCTCTGACAAAAGAGGACTTCCTGGACCTCGGAGTGAGTCGCGTCGGCCATCGCATGAACATCGAGCGTGCGCTGAAGAGGCTGACCGACAGGTGAGGGCACTGACGGGGTTGTCATGACTGACATTGTTTTAGCATCTAGGAAGCGCTGCTTGGCAGTGTCTAGCAAAGTTATTTAGATATAGTGTTGATGCTCTTAAGCACCTTTTATGAAGAAATCTACCATTGACTGGTATGCATGGTTCTGTTTTCAAAGCTATCACTTGTAGTTCATCATGGCCTCAGCCCAAGAAACCCACTGAAAAAAAAGCAAATTCTACAGTGTGATACCCCCTATCATACAGCGTCTCAAACTTCCAATTTTCCACTCATGGGACTAATAACAGTTATCAAAGCTTATCTGGAAAACTTACAGAACCGTAGAGAGACTGCCTGGGAGAGAGAGTGGCCATTTTTCTGGGGAAATAAAGATGTTTTTTCATCATGAAGGGTGCTGTTCCTTTCTCTGTTGTTTTACTCCATTCAGTCTGATTGTGCTTCTTCGAAGTAAAAGTCATAGAGCTGTTTTTTTAGCTACACTCCCACTACTGCAGAAAATCAGCACCATTTGTCTCGCCCACGGCCTGGCCCGCTCCCACCGGCAGTCTCGCATACAACTTAATTGACATCTAATACTTGAGTTAGTCTGTTATTTTCCAGTGAAATAACACCACAGTCACAGTCCTCACGCATCACTGGGGCCTCAGTCCCAACCTGCCACCCATGTTGCATCACACAGGGCCCACAGACTGTGAGGCTCCTTCAGGCTGAACCGTGCTGGACACCAGGCACAGGACACCAGGCACTGGACACCAGGCCCTGCCCTCCCAGGACCGTCCTCATTCTGAAAGAGGCACCTACGCTTCGTTCAGGACTGTTCCTAGGCTCTAAACGGATCCATGGTCATTTTCAAAAAGGTGGCTGGCCATGCTAAGCTGGAAGTAGGATAAACTGCCTCAAGTACAATACCGATCCAAAGTTTTGGCAACCACTGAGGTTTTCTACATTTGCATGTTACTCACCTTCACTACTGATCTACAAAAAGTAACCCAGTATGTGTAGAATTCAAATGTGGCTCTCAAGACGAGTGTTGGGAATTTAAGGACCTATTCAGTGCAGAAACAGTAACAAGTGCATTTAAAGTTAAAGGACAGTCTAGAAGGTTTAAAGTTAAAGGACATTCTAGAACCTTTAAAGTAAAGGGACAATCTCGCCCACGGCCGGGCCACGGCCTGGCCCGTCTTTTAACCTTAAAGACTTTCTTTTAACCTTTAATGTTAAAAGACAGTCTAGAATTTGACACTGCAGCACCAACAGCCAGTTAATTGGAGCCTTCTTTCATTTCCTTAAAAATGACACACACTTGAAAATGACTAGTATAGTTTCTTGTGGCACTGTTCGCGAGTGAAGGAGAAACAGAGTAGGAGATCCATAAGTGAAGTGGGTTGTTGGTGAAGTGGAAACTGAGCCAAAAGGCTAAAAAAAAAAAGCCTATCTTTATTCCAACCCTCACCAAGTGTTGAAAATGAGCTCAGACATCCGGGTAGGACTTAGAGTGAAGAGGCCAGCTCATGGAGAGTCTAGTCGAGAAACCTAATGGGCGCCACCTTGTGGAGGTAAAGAAAGGTTAGACCAATGGACAGACCCTGGACATGCTGGGGGGGATTCATATCTTGGTCGGTCTGGTAATGCCTGGGTGTCCCCCATAGGAGCTGGTGGATGTGGCCTTGACAAGGAACATCAGGGCTGGTTATGAAGAGACACAAGAGGTCAGTCTGACTGACATTCACTATGAGTTGATCATGAAAAACATCACCAATATTCAGTCCAGAGAGGAGCAGGACGTTTAGAGAGGAACGTCTCATCCTCCCCAGTCTCCGAATCTTTCTCCATTCAGCTGCAAGACCAGCTGGAGACCCACAAGCTCCACAGGATCCAGAACATCACACACAACTGGTTCTGCTGGAAAGGTTCCACAGGGTCCAGAACATCACACACCACTGGATCTGCTGAAGAAGGTTCCAAAGGATCCAGAAAATCACACAACACTGGTTCCACTAGAGAAGGTTCCACAGGCTCCAGAACATCACACACCACTGGTTCTGCTGGAGAAGGTTCCACAAGATCCAGAAAATCACACACCACTGGTTCTGCTGGAGAAGGTTCCACAGGATCCAGAACATCACACACCACTGGTTCTGCTGGAGAAGGTTCCACAGGATGCAGAAAATCACACACCACTGGTTCTGCTTCAGAAGGTTCCACAGGATCCAGAACATTACACATCGCTGGTTCTGCTGGGGATGGGGCTGGGAGGGTGTGGAGGATCTGTGATAAGGGGGGGTGGGTTTGTATCCATTAAACTGCACTTACAGTGAATACTGTTACCCTTCAGAACCAGTGAGTTTAATTTGATTGAATTATTTCTAGCGTTTTGTAATGTTTTCTTGTAATAACATGTTGACACGTGTCTTAATCTTAAAATCTTTTCTTACAAACATTTTTGCTTTATGAGTACCCGAAGGGAAATATTAGCAGGCTGTTGCTTGTGACTTCTCCAATGATATCCATCTTTTCTTCAGCTGCCTGGTGCTGCAGGGATGTTTTTGGGTTAGTCAATTACACAGTTTTTAATCTAATCACATGTACTAATGAGATGGCTGTTCATTCCGGTCTACAAAAGTGATCCAAGAGTTGACAGGGAGTGAGAATGGTGTCTGGATGGTTGATGTGGATCTGGATAAATGGCCAGAGGCAGATTCTGACCCTGATCCTGATCCAAGCTCATACATTCACGCTGAACCCACAGCCACCATGTGTGTAGAGTTTCTCTAAAGGGGCAGCTGAGACCTGGCGGGTCGGGCATTAACCCTGCAATCAAAATGTCAGGGGATCAAATCCCAAGACTGCTAGTGGCACCATGGGTGTTCAATGAGTTAAATTTTTATTATTTAAAATAGTTAAATATGTTAAATGTGTTAAATGAGATAAATTTGTTAAATTTGTTAAATGAATTATGTTATTTAAATGAGTTAAATGGGTTTAATGAGTTAAATGTATTAAATGAGTTAAATGGGTTAAATTAGTTATATTTGTTAAATGAGTTAAATGTGTTAAATGAGTTAAATTACTTAAATGGGTTAAAAGAGTTAAATAGGTTAAATGGGTTAAATAAGTTAAACGTGTTAAATGGGTTAAACATGTTAATTGGGTTAAATTAGTTAAATGGGTTGAATGGGTTAAATGAGTTAAATGTGTTAAATGAGTTAAATGGATGAAACGTGTTAAATGGGTTAAATGTGTTAAATGGGTTAAATGTGTTAAATGAGTTAAATGGGTTAAATGTGTTAAATGAGTTAAATGTGTTGAATGGGTTAAATGGGTTAAATGAGTTATATTAGTTAAATGTGTTAAATGAGTTAAATGGGTTTAATGAGATAAATGTGCTAAATGAGTTAAATGAGTAAAACATTTTTTAAATGAGTTAAATGAGTTAAATGGGTAAAATTGGTTAAATGGGTTAAACAAGTTAGATGTGTTAAATGAGTCAAATGGATTAAATGAGTTAAATGAGTTAAATTCAGAGACAGAACTTCATGTGACAGAATAGTCTTGTTCCCCTGTAACATGAGTTGTGGGTTGTCTCTATTTCCCAGTCCCCCCATGCTCTTACTGTTTTTCAATGTGTTGAATGAGTTAAATGTGTTTAATGGGTTAAATTAGTCACATTTGTTAAATGAGTTAATTGTGCTAATTTAGTTGAATGGGTTAAATGGGTTAAATGTGTTAAATTAGTTAAATGTGATAAATGTGTCAAATGTGTTTAATATGATAAATGTGTTAAATTAATTTAATAGGTTAAATTAGTTAAATGGGTTAAATGAGTTAAATGGGTTAAATGAGTTAAATGAGTTAAATGTGTTAAATGTGTTAAATGAGTTAAATGGGTTAAATGAGTTAAATGTGTTAAATGAGTTAAATGTGTTAAATGGGTTAAACATGTTAATTGGGTTAAATGAGTTAAATGGGTTGAATGGGTTAAATGAGTTAAATGTGTTAAATGAGTTAAATGGGTGAAACGTGTTAAATGGGTTAAATGTGTTAAATGGGTTAAATGTGTTAAATGAGTTAAACGGGTTAAATGTGTTAAATGAGTTAAATGTGTTGAATGAGTTAAATGGGTTAAATGAGTTATATTAGTAAAATGTGTTAAATGAGTTAAATGGGTTTAATGAGATAAATGTGCTAAATGAGTTAAATGAGTTAATTTTTTTTAAATGAGTTAAATGAGTTAAATGGGTAAAATTGGTTAAATGGGTAAAATTGGTTAAATGGGTTAAACAAGTTGGATGTGTTAAATGAGTTAAATGGATTAAATTAGTTAAATGAGATAAATGAGTTAAATTCAGAGACAGAACTTTATGTGACAGAATAGTCTTGTTCCCCTGTAACATGTGTGGTGGGTTGTCTCTATTTTCCAGTCCCTCCATGCTCTCACCGTCTCCTCTGTCCTCCAGGCTCTCGTCTCCCTTCTTGGTGTCCACGGTGTCGTCTGAGGGGCCGATTGAGCGAGTGAGGGATGAGGGCACCCAGAGCTGAGGGGTGAACCCTCCAGGCGAAACAGGGCTACCAACTGGGCACCAGGGCCGGAGAGATCGCGCCGTCCCTGGAGACAGGCTCGTTACTCTGAGAAAACTCTTCCTACAGACTCCTGCTGCAGTGAGACTGAGCTCTGCGTTCACCACAGGAATCTCCTCACCACTGCGTTAGTCTGGTTAGACTGCTGCGAGCGCCTCGGGCTCCACAAGAGGGCGGAAACACCAGTCGGCCTCCTTTTCCCGCTGGAATTCTGATTTGATTTTGTTTATCCATGACGGAGGCAGAATCCCCGGAACAGCCGAAGTTTATTGGTTCATATAGAAATACGATGATCTTTATTGTTGTAAAACTGTGTGCAGTCAAAGTTCTGATCATCTTCGCCATTAAACACGCGCCGCCATCGACAATAATGATGATGAGGATGATTAACGAACGTTAGCACCATGAATTTTATTTACATTCACAATAACAGTAATGATGATGATAATAATGGTGATAAGAATAATAATCTGCATTTAACTGTTAAGTACATAAACATTTTACGCTGTAAGAATAATCAGTCTTCCAGATAGCAGAACGCAGTGAATCCTCCCTTCGGGTTTAGTTTCTCTTCATCTGCTCTCTGTACAGCTTACGCACACACACACACGCACACACACACATGAACCCAGTCACTCAAACACACAAGCATAAATCAGACGCAAAACACAGAAGTGTGTTTATGCATGTGTGTGTGTGTGTGCGTGTGTGTGTGTGTTTAGCTCAGAGAGGAAAGTTTACTTCATTTTATTTGAGAATTCTCTATTTTAGGAAATAGTGAAATCTATGAAATTATTGACTTGAATATATATCTAATAAAGATGTTTACGAAGAGTTATCTAGATTTTCTGTTGCTATGTAAGAATGATACCTATGATGGTGATGATCTAAGATTAATGATTAAGATGTTTGAATAAATTATAATTATACTCCAGTTCACTGTGTTCTCTAACTGATGTTGCCTTTCTAATTTAAACCATCCAAACCACACAGTCCCAGCATTCTCATCTCAGCAATCAAAGTATAGAAACAAACAGATTATCCAGTTTTAGCTGTCTAATTTAAACAATGTAATTTCAGCTATCTAACTCATTATCTGACAAGCAATCTAATCTCAGCTGCCACCCAAACCATCCAGTCACAACTATCTAACCCCTGGCCTTCCAAAACATTCAGCCTCAACTCTCAAACCCCAAACCGTCCAGAACTTCCAGTTTTCAACTATCAAACCCCAACCTGTCCAGAACATCTAATTGCAACTATCAAACGCCAACGTGTCCAGAATATCTAATTTCAACTATCAAACCCCAACCTGTCCAGAATATCCATTCTCAACTATCAAACCCCAACATGTCCAGAACATCTAGTCTCAACTATCAAACCCCAACCTGTCTAGAACATCCATTCTCAACTATCAAACCCCAACCTGTCCAGAACATCCAGTCTCAACTATAAAACCCCAACCTGTCCAGAACATCCAGCCTCAACTATCAAACCCCAACATGTCCAGAACATCCAGCCTCAACTATCAAACCCCAACCTGTCCAGAACATCTAACTGCAACTATCAAACCCCAACCTGTCCAGAACATCTAATTGCAACTATCAAACCCCAACCTGTCCAGAATATCCATTCTCAACTATCAAACCCCAACCTGTCCAGAACATCTAGTCTCAACTAGCAAACCCCAACCTGTCCAGAACATCCAGTCTCAACTTTCAAAGCTCAACCTGTCCAGAACATCCAGCCCCAAACCACCCCCAAATAAGTGTTTCCTTATTTCTCTACTTGTTTTTGAAGAGTTGAATTAGTCCACCCCAGGTATTTGTGTACTGGTGTGTGTGTACTGGTGTGTGTACTGATGTGTGTACCGTTGTGTGTGTACTGGTGTGTGTTTACTGGTGTGTGTGTGTACTGGTGTGTGTGTACTGTTGGTTAAGACACAGTGACCTACGTATGAATCATTCAAGCAGAACAAAGAGTGTCTAACTGAAGTTCTGATCAAGTGAAGAACCAGGAGCAGATGGTTCCAGATGATGGGGCGGTGATTAGTATACTGGTGGTGCTGAATGCTGAGTGGCTGGAACTCCTTTATCTAGACTCCTTGTGTCTTTAGACCCTCTGCAGCCCGTCAGTAAAACTTTTGTTCAAATTTCTTTTATTTCATCTCCTCATTGTGACACAGATCAGACAGTCTGATGGGAGGGGACTGAACACTTGTGCACAGTGCTGTGTTTCGCTGAGATGAGGGAGAGTGTGTGTGTGACTGTGTATGTGTGTATGAGTGTGTGTGTGTGTGTGTGTGGGAGGTGTTTTGTTCCAGATAACAGACGGGAGCGATATGTAAATCAGCTCATTAATTATAAATCGGAAGCGTCCGGCAGGTGCGACCGTGAGGTAAAGGGACCGTCGCCATGGAAATGGACAGTAAATCTATATGAGGGGCGTCATGTGATCCTGACCACTCAGAGTGCTCAGTTACCATGGAGATGAGGAATGACACAGCCAGAGTGTCACACACACACATACATACAGATACACACACAGAAGCACACACAAACACATACATACAGATACACACACAGAGATACACACACACACACAGATACACACACAAACACATACACACATACACAAATACACACACACATATACAGACATACATACAGATACACACACAGATACACACACACAGATACACAAACACACAGATACATACACAAACAAATACACACATACACACACAAATACACACATACACATACACACACATACATACAGATACACACACAGATACACACACACACATACACACAGATGCATATATACACACATGCATATATACACACACTCATACACACATGCACACAAACACTCACCCCCACACACACTCACATAAATACACAGACACAAACAAACACAAACACAATCACACACATAATCTCAAACAACCACACACACACATACATACATACACACACAGACACACACAAACACACACACACACACTCTCTCTTTCTCTCTCACCCACACACACACA
>JBBKCR010000005.1:39113-50325 GCA_037577295.1 Ladigesia roloffi | reverse complement strand
CACACACACACACACACACACACACACACACACACACACACACACACACACACACACACACACACACACAAACTCACACGGCATACAGAATGACCAACAGCCGGACTGTGAACAGATGCTGCTGAAATCAAAGCCAAATGCGTGTCTGACACACACACACACACACACACACAAAAACACACACAAACACACAGACACGCACATTCCCATAAAGCAGTCTGGTTTGTTTTGTTATCCAGTCAGTGATGCGTGCGAGTTAGCGTAGCACAGTTTACTGCACTAATGAGACGTTACAAGTTCTACAGTAAAGTGTGTGTTAAAATGTGTGTATGCGTGTGTTCATGAGTGTGTATATTCATTTATACATGTGTGCTTATGTCAATATGTGTGATCAGGTGTGTATTTACATTTGTATGCGTTTTCACAGTGTGTGTGTCTGTGGGCTCATAGATGTGTGTGGTGTGTGTGTGCACATGGTTTGTATGTGTGTGTCTGTGTGCTCATATATGTGTGTGGTGTGTGTGTGTGTAAATGGTGTGTGTGTGAGACAACACTCCGAACTAGGTTTTCTAATCAAGGCCACAATCAAACAAACTCATTAAATAAAGTGCAGCACGTTTACTGTTGATTAGGTGTTCAGGATCTCGCCGCTTTTACCAAATCCAATTTGCTGTAAGTAATTGTGTGCCAGAGGTTCTCTGTCCATACATACTTTATCCTCCAGCCCTTTTTTCACCCTAAACCGAAAGAATCTTTTCCCTCCCCCTCCCCCTCCCGGGTCCAGGCTGAGGTTCTGATCTCAACCACTTGACTGTTTTTCCTTCTTTTCCTTCTCTCTTTTTTTTTGCCTTCTTTGTTTTTTTTTCTGGGGTCATTGAGACGAGAGAGTGAGCGTTAAGGGAGATAATAAATCAGACCTAATAAGGACTTATGGCTGTGTTTCAGAAGACTAAATGGGAAGCTGGTCAGCTAGCGGTCAGCTAGCGGACGATTCCGGTTTGATGAAGCGGGTCTCTGGCGTGCTGCGTGAAAAACGTTGGGATGAATAGTTCAGAAAAATAATTCAATGTTCGTATTTTTCACCAAAAGTTATCAATATTAGTGTCTGGAGTTTGCTTCATTACTTTTAGCCCTGGGGCTATTATACTAATTATATTAGATTAAATTAGATTCAGCTTTAGTGTCTGTATTTTCCAGAATGTGTATTCACACATAAACTGCAAAGATATTCATTAATATAAATTCCGAACTGTTGCATAGAAACAATAATTAATGACACCACACGCCAGATGTCTGGGCCCATTTCTAAAAACATAATGCAACAAGAACAAGTTAGAAATAAGATAAGATAAGAAAGAACTGTATTTATTCCGAAGGAAATTCTTTTGTCCTGAGCATGCTCCGTCCAACAAGAAGAATAAGAAAAGACAATAGAGAATTAAAAAAGACAATAACAATAGAGCAACAATAAATATAACAGATATAATATAATAACAGATCAGTAGTACAAATGGTTTATAATTAAAACAAATGTAATTGAGTGGCTCCCAAAATCTGTAGCAACACATTTTTTAGCCACAATGGCTACAAATTTTTGATTTTTAAAAAATCAGGTCTATCTTTAGCGAATCATTCAGTTTGAGGTGATTTTGAAAAGCTCTTCAACATCACACCGTTCTCTCTGGTTTAAGTATCATTCATTCTTCAACAGGATAATGATACCAAGCATTCTTCAAACCCGTCCCAAAATTATATCCAGTCCAATTCGGTTCCATGAGACTGAAGTGTTTTGGTGTTTGGACACAATCCTTTATAGGTACAAGTATTAAACTGAACAGTTTTGCCTTCAGAACTGCTTACAATATCTATCCTAATTTCCAAATAAAAATATTGTTCTTTAAAGCATAATTTTACAGGAAATGTTCTTGTGGTTGGATGTCAGAAAATCTTCCAATTTCTCTACATTCGTGGCATTAAAAGCACAATATTATAAAAGACTACCCAGCACACACAGAAGTCCTCAGAGAACACACAGAAATATTGTGTGATAGTGATTTTCACCAGACAACTGTCTAGAGATCTGTGTGTGTGCTTATGTCCTAAAATGGTCCTTCTGAACCACAGTAAATATGTTTTCCTCTGCCAGGTTACAGTGGAGGGACCAGATCAGGGACTTTTACAGTGGGAAGCGTTCAAACTGTTTTAATCAGCCAGCATTCAAAATGAGTCTGGCCTCTCCCATCATCATTTAAATAACAGCAATGGTTTCAACAAACTGCATTGAAAATACTATGCCCTCTCACTCTCTACATGCCAGTGTCAGATTTTAAATCCGATTCGAAAGGTTGTATCAGCTGGAGTTCAAAGTGATGCTGTTGTCTGCTATGATATTTTTTCAAGAAGGAACATGCCACATGTGTACACATTGATCTGAGAAGAAATAAATAAATATACAAAGATAGAAAAAGGAAACAAAAAGAGAAATAAAGAAAGAATCAGGTAAATAAATTAATAAATATATACTCAACCAGAGAAAAAGGCTATTTTATTTCTGCCCAAAAAAAAATAAAATTCAATCTTTCTCCAATCCTGCCCAAATCTGTGTTTTTTAATTAAGTATTCATTTCAGAATTAGAAAAATGTAAAATGTTAGACAACAATTAGAATAAAATTCAGATACAATTATTTATAATTGAAAGAATAATTGATCATTGAAAAAAGCAAACTACAACAAACTACAACAAACTACAGCAAATATATTAAAGTCTTATTATGTATCCAGGAATGTAAAGTTTATTACATGAAACTTTATAACTTGAAGAATGAACAGGCCATGTGTGTACACACGGATCTAAGTATAAACAGACAGACAGACAGACATACAGACAGAAAAAATAAAACTCATCAAAGGGAAAATGCTCATTTTATTTCTGTCAGGTAGGAAAATTACCTGGTTTCTGTCTAAAACTACACTATTGTAAAGGTTCTATTTTTCTAAGAATAATGACTTATTTTCTAGAGATTTTGATTTTGTATCTCAAAATAAGAATAAATAAACTGTTTAGCCTGCTAGAATTTAAAAATGTGGGATAAGAATTACAATGATTGATAATTATTATAAGAATATGTCATTCAAAACAGCGCTACTTTGACCAGGCCACAATGTTTTTTTGTGACCTAAAATAAAAAATCCTCTTCTGTCCAGGTTTTATAACCTTATAAATCTACTCCAAAGGACAGAAAAAAAAATCAAAAACTTTTTTGAAGTGGATCTCAGTGTTTGATTGGTTGATTGGATGTGACACCAGCCAACTATGAACAGGTGAGGACCCATGTGCTCCTCATTTTAGGATAAAAAGAGCAGAAGCCAAGGAGAGGTTAAGAACTTTAGGGGAAAGTTTAGCAAGTTGGTTTGTTTGGGAGTTCCCGGGTTTTTAAAATAGGCATTAAATTGAATCGTTTTAGTTTTCATTACAAGAATGGGACCCAAAAAAGCAGCTGCAGAAACTAAAGTTAGCTCTCCACCACCTGAAAGTCCTGAAATTGTGAAGGATAAAAACAAAGCAGGTTTGTACATTTAAAATAAAAAGGGGTTTTACAGACCTGAACTGTGGCTCCTTGCTGGACCTTTGTGGTCCTAGCATTCAGTTTGCCTTATGGACTGGAAAACTAGACTCTTCAATTTAACTTCAATTTTGTTTAGGCTGGAATTAAGCATGACCATTTTCACTCAGATGGGCAATTTAATAGTAAGTTAGATCCATTTTGAAAAAGGTTATGTCATGTCTAAGCCTATATTAACTAACCTTGAGTTTATCAAGGCCACCACCAAGGTTTAGCTTTTTTTTTAGTTGATTTGATCATCTCTGAATAATTGAGATTACACATCAGAGAGTTTGAATGTTTACCAAATTAAGACTTTTTTTTAGTGCTATGAAGTGTGTATTAGCATCTGTAGTTAGCTAGCAAGCAGTAGGCCTCAAATTTGTTTGGGTTAAAACTGTATGATTTAATTATAATTGATTGTTTAAATAAGTCTGTCCTCTTGGCCATACTCCTGTGAGTGACTGACCTGGGATTTACATATTCAGTTGCCTTTCTCAAGCTGCTCTACCAGAAATAATTGTCTAAAATGTGGTTTATCTCAAAACCCCATAGGCCTCCAGATGGAACAGGCTGTGAAATTGCTATTAGTGGGTCAATAAAGGTCTCTATGGGTAATGCTGTGTACTTTTTCTTTTTTCTTTTTGATGGTGCAAAAATATTCGCACTTGTTTTGTGAAGTTGTCATGTCATTTACTTTTTTTGCTTGCTAGCTTGGTTATTACACAACCAACTCACTACATTGGAAATTTGTTTTTGTAAAAGTCCCTTTGCCAAACTTTGTCTGCGGTGTCCAGCAGGTATGGTGCATACCTTGGAATTGGCCTGTTTGTGCAGACCTTTACTGAGTTTAAGGGCTGTGAGTTGCAAAAAGCTATAGTAGCATTAGCTAGCATCATGCTACCTGTTGCACTTGGCTTTAGCTACCGCTTCTGTTTGTGATCTTGATGCTGCTGAACTTGGACCCTTGCATTTTGACCTTCCTTGGTTTGATTAGTCACCTTTTCTGGTTGTTTCAGAAGAGCCGAGTAAAGCCACAGCACCACGCAAAGCCCCCACACATCCCTCCACGATGGAGATGATTAAGGAGGCACTGAAGGAGCTGGACTCCAGGAAAGGTGTCTCCGCTCAGGCTGTCAGGACCTTCATCAAGGAAAAGCACCCAACAGTGGACGAGACAAGGCTGAAGTTCATGGTCCGTAAAGCACTGGTTAAAGGACTTGAGTCGGGCACTTTGGTGCGACCTCCCAACTCCAATTCAACTGGAGCCCAAGGCCGTTTCCGAGTGAGGAACCATTCAAATGTTTTCTTGCTTTCTTTTTAAAGCCTTTTGTTTTGGGGCTCCTGTGAATGTTTGTGTTACTTACCATAGCTACATGAATAATTGGTATAACAAGCAGCTTTCTTTGAGTTAACCTTGTATTTCTGTAATTCCAGTGTGTATTTTAGAACTGCACAATATGGGCTAAATATCAGTGTTGATATTGCGTTGTTTTTTCAGGATGTTGGTTTCCAAGTCACCTTTATACACTTGATATGTAAATATAAACTCACTGTAACTTTGCTCCACCATCCATAGTTGATGTATGGTGAAACAAGCTACAGAAATTGCCTGTTCACATTTTTTGTGAGGTAACCCTGTCAAACATTGTTTAGAGGCTTACATTTATATTGTGGCCATCTGTGATCGGTATCCCAGAGACTGATCTTGTGGTGATGGCAGATTTATACAGCTCTATAGCCTGTTGGTAACTTGTGGGTGGTTTTGGTGGTGTAAAGTGTTGTGCTTGATGGTTCAAGCTGTTTAATAACTCATTGTGTTGTAAAGTTATAAACATACTCTGGGTGATTTAACCTTCATTAATTTCTTTATCAAGCTTGCAGTCAGAAAAGAAGCTAAACCAAAGAAGACCAAAGAGGCCAAGGAGAATGCAAACCCCAATGTTGGTAAAGCTAAGGCTGAAGGGGCAGGTATGGATGCAGGACATTTGCATTTATCACACTAAAGCATTTTTATTTTAATCCAATCCCACTTTTGTTCTTTTTAGAGACCAAAAAGAAGCCTGCAAAAAAAGCAAAGTCGACAACTGAAGTAAGTGAACTTATAGTCTTGTACTGTTAAGTTTAGCTCCTTAAAAATAAATCCAACTTGGTTCTTCAACTTTTTAGTTGGCTTCAGTTTTCTCAAACAACCATCTTACACTGAAATTTTCTAAAATTGCAAACCTAGACAATGGAGTGTCTGTTAATCTGCAGATCTGATTATTTGAGGCCAAGTTGTTAAATTTGGATTGGAGGATTAGGTTCTCAGGAGCTGAATGTAGGAAAGGAGTGGTCAGCATCTCCATATTTAACTGAACTCTATTTGCTCTCAAGGTTTGTCAAAGTGTTCTCCGATTTCTTTCTGGTAGTGTCTTTAATTTGGCTGCTAGTTTTGTTAATCTGCAGGTAATGAGTCCTGTTCTGTTTCTAGTTACTCACTTTGTAGATGCAGATGTTTGGTGAGGAAGTAGTAATTCAACAGTAGCTCATGTCCTAAACTGGAATTTGGTTCCAAACATGCCTTGGCTGGTCCTATGTATTAGTCTGTGTAATAAGAGCCTTTAAAGTCCTTCAGGAAGCCTGGAGAAACTAGACTACATATATGTTCTGGGTCTTTGGAAGCAAAATATGAAGTGAGGTTGCAGTGGGACTATTGGTACTGTACCTCATTTATATTGTGGTAACTGGTATTAAGGGACTCACGGTTGACCTTATAGAAAATTGGTGCCTTGTGCTAAATATGACCTAACTGGTCTCAAGCCTGTTATGAGCCATTTAGTGAAGCTCTGATTGAAATATCGTCTCATTGGGACTGAAATGAATAAACCCGATCTCTCTCTCCTCAGGCTGACCAACCTAAGAAATCCAAGAAAGAAGTGACTGCTTCAAAGGTACCTCCTGCTAAGAAGCCCAAGGCCAAACGAGCCGCCGGTGAGGAAGTGCAGAAGCCTAAAGCCCAGAAAACCTCCAAAACCTCAAAGAACGAGGGAGCGGAGTCAGAGAAGCCTGCAAAGAAGGGAGGAAAGAGAGGGGCTCAGAAAGAAGAGGATGCGGATAACACCGAAATGGAGGCGGCAGCACCGAAGAAGGGAAAGAAAGTGGCTCAGAAAACTGGGGACGAAGGAAAGAAATTGGCTTGGAAAGCGAGTGGTGATGGAGAAGAGGAAGCTACAACCACAGCTTCCAAAACCTCTGGGAAGAAGGGCAAGAAAGTGGCAGAGAAATAAGTGCCTTTTTTTAAATTTTGCACTTTTTAAAATGGAATTGAATAAAGCAATTTGTACATGATTTTGGTTTCATTTCTGACTGGTGTTTTAAAGGGATAGTTCACCCTAAAATGAAAATCTGATGTTTAATGGCTTACCCGCAAATGATAATACTGTTCAGTTTCTCAAAAAAAAAAACGATCGTTTCATGTCTTAAGTCATCAATGTGTCGTCACGAGCCACAGTGTGTAATTAGGCTTTCTCTGCATGTTTTTGAACTTGGAAATGTCTGATGCCCATCCACTTCCATTAAATGACTACCAGACTGCTACGGCTAAAGCTAAAAATCTGCGTTTGTGTTCTGCTGAGGGGAAAAAATGTCACCTTCGACTTGGATGCCCTGGGGGTAAGCAAATAAACATCAAATTGTAATTTGAGGGTGAGCTGTCCTTTAATGGCTTCAAATTTGGCCTGTTAATTTTTCATAAATGGTCTTGGTGTTTGGTGCAGGCACTGACCTGAATTTTACTGGCCACGTAAACTCATTCAATTTAATTTGAGTCCATTACAAACTACAGTTGCTAAACTTAAAAAACAGGAAGGATATGATCATCCAACGCCTGATAATGGCAAACGTTAAAATATTTACCCAAACCAGTGAAACATTGCGGGTTTCAATTGGTCTGAAAGTGGGGGTGTTCTGGAATGGCGAAGTTATGAATACAACTTAATCAGTTTAAATGTATTCTGACTAGTGGTTGTGTTGAACCCCTCCACTGTATGCTATGCCCCTGGTACACTGTCAACATAATTTCATAATTACTAATATTCATGTGGGCCTTCTAGGAGGATAGGAAGTGTGAATAAATCTGTTACCCCTGCATATAATGGCTCCTGAGAAAAGGCTTCCTCTAATCTCAGCCTAATACTAATCTAGTCTTTAAAAATTTGCACTTCATTTTTCAGATAAACCCCACGTGATCCAAAACACAGCTTGGTTATCTGGAGTCTGTACAACATCAGAAATTTGTCTCGGCTACTAAAATCAGTTTTGGCTCAATGAGGTTAAAGAAAAGGAAACTGAAGAGCAAAAGAGCTGCTGTCTTAAGCTGATTTGTTTTGCTTCTTTCTCCTAAGGAGAGTTTGGAGAAACAAGTCAGACTTCTGTAATCTCAAATGATTTATTCCTGATGAGAGAAAGAAAAGACTGTTTTGAGCAGAAGAATCTTCCTCTTTGCTGAGGCCCTCAAGGCTTTTTTTGCTGGTGTTTCTCCTGCCCTTGGTGTGGAAAAACCACTTCACAGAGCTGTTTAGTGTTTTTCCTGCTCTGGATCATTAACAAGCCCTTCAAGACTTTTAAATGAGCTGCTGGGGTGGAGATAAATCAGGTTTGAAGGGTGAAAAGATGTAGAGCCTGACAGATAGGTCAGTGTGTTTGGTACTGATCATAAAGAGAGTGTTGGTTAAAGTGAGAGTTCAGTAAAAATCACTCATTACAGGCCCCTCAAAGAAGGGATTGTTTTTAAATTTAGCTTAATTAGCTTTATGCTTGAGCTCTTCAGCTAACAAGCAATGAAAGCTAATCCCAATGAGTAGCGTGACGCTAACTAAATCACACACTCTCCTCAGACTTTTGAGGTGCCCATAGTACATTAGATAGAGTGAGACCTATGTAAACCTTTTATCATTTTAACAAGAAAAACAAATTCCCCATGGTTATGAAGTCATAAAATCTGATTAAAGGGCCCCTGGCACACTTTTTATGGTGTTGTTTTCCATACTAATTACATCTTGATTCATGTTTGTCTGGATGGGATACTCCTCACCTCACCTGCTTCAGCATTACTGGGCGGGACTAGGGCTACTATACACTAAACTGGAGGATGTTCAGTGCTGTGCAAAAGTCTTGAGTCCTCTTCATTTCTTCATATTTTGCCTCATAAAATCCAGACTCCCTTGCATATTACTGTGGTCTTCAACATTTCTCCATGATTCAGAGGAATGTCTATTGTTTGTTAAAGCACACATTGATCATTTAAGCAGAACAAAGTGAAGAACCAGGAGCAGATGATTCCAGATGATCAGGCGGTGATCAGTATACTGGTGGTGCTGAATGCTGAGTGGCAGGAACTCCTTTATCTAGGCTCCTTTTATCTTTAGACACGTTGCAGCCTGTCAATAAAATATTAGCTCCATTTCTTTCATATAATCTCAACCTGCCAAAGATAAGACAGTTTGACAGGTGTCAAGTGATTTTTTTTGAAGGGGGTGGGGGTGTTAAAGAGATGTGCATAGTACTGCATAAAAATGTGGGTGTTTGTGGCCACTTAAATGTTAAATGTTTTGGTACGTGGTCTGTAATATTGTAATGAATTGTGAAGTCCACACTTTTATTGACATACGGCGGCGAAATGGGGTCTTTAAGAGCACTCTGCTCCTACACTCTGGGGCCCTAGGCGAAACGTGAGAACTTTTGCCAGAATGTTGGGCCTGTTGTCTCGAGGCCAGAGGTCAAGACGGTTGTGGCAAGGCTGGAGATTAACAGAGGTTTAATCACACAGGTTGGGTCTGGGGCTGAGGCTGGGGGAGGTAGGATTATGGGCTGGGGGGGGGGAGGTCACATTACTTTTAAAGGCACAGATGTGCTCAACTTCCCTCTGAAGATGAAGAATGTAGCTGGTTTATGGACCAAGAGTCTGGACTAGGGTGGGGTCGGCAGTTAGTGTTGTGTAAACAGGCTAAACTGACTTTATTGCGGTGTAGCGCAAGGCGTAATACGGATAAGAAGCCAGCCAGGCGTGTCCTGTCCTGCCTTACGAGGCTTTACGCGAGACACTGAGCTCTAAAGAAGCTTCCCAGAAGAGGATTCTGCTGCTCATAACAGTCTTTTCTTTGTCTAATCAGAAATAAATCATCTTCTTATTTGGAGATTATCGAAGTCTGAACTTTTTCTTCGAAACCTGCCCTTCATGAGAAAAGAGGAGCAAAAAATATTTTCCGTTCCCATCGGTTTTCTCAGATTAGCACTGCAAAAAAAAATACATATATTGTGAAAAGGAACACAAACACAAAACAAGAAAAGAGATTCTAATATCAAGCCAAATTATTTGCCAATTTAATGAAAAAATATCCAGAAATCAAAATCACAAAAAAGATGTTATGAAGATGATTTATCTCAGTCAAGTCTTTTGTACTTAAAAAAAACTCTGATTCTTTGTGTATGTCCAACTTTTGTCTTGAATTTGATCACTAGACAAAATTTCTGACTCATTCATAAGACAACCAACTTTTCTTTTGGTTTATCTGAAGACCTGATGAAAAGAAATGTCATTTTATGATCTTAAATTGTGATCAGGCTGAGATTACAGGACTTTTTCTCAGGAGCTGATTTAAAAAAGCAGGAGAACATGGTCAGAATCTCATATTAATGTTAAACTGAGCTTAGTTATGTCTAGGAGAAACTGACCAGACAAAGAGTCTTATTTTAAATGGTCTTTATCTTAAATTGTCTAAGTGTTTTCTTTCTATTTTTACCCAAATAACCAGATTGAAGGGATACGTAGCTTACTTTATTAATCAATTATTTAATAAATGAAAGAAAACGATCTAGATATAAACATTTCCTTAACAAAAGTCCAACAAAGTGACTGCAACACTTTGACACTTTAGTGTTTGAACAGTAGTGGAGGGTGGTCTGATATGGGAAGTGGTTAGAGTGTGTTAATAAGAAATGGCTGTCCAGAGGAGTGAGAGGGTCCAAAAGAGGTCAAGTGACGGGCAGAAATCCGCTTCAAAATCCTCTGTGGAAAAAATGAGGGCCCGACCAGAGCAGTCAACACAATCAGCCTAAACATACTGATCCACCGCAAAACATGGCCAAGTGAGGGTCAGCTGACTGTGGAATGTGTGTGTGTGTGTGTGTCAGTGTGGGTTGGTGTGGGGGCTTTTAGGGTTGAAAATCTTTGACATGTCAAATTTCACTTTAAACACTAAATTCACTGAATATTGGAAAATACTTGAATGGTTAAAATAAGTGATTCTAAGGAAAATGTTTCAGTGATTCATCAGGAATCATTTTATGGTTACATTACATACAGTTCACCTGAAAATGAATCTTGAAGAAATCATTTGGTGATTCACTTATGAGCAAAAAATCCTGCTGTGTCTCGATTATGTTTCTTTATACAATCTCTAGTGATTCAGCTGAGAGTCTAGAGGAAAAGGTTTGAAAAATTTTTTATGATTCTTTGGGGAATCATTCAGTGTTTCAGCTAAGATTCTTTAGGGAATCATTCAGTGTTTCAGCTAAGATTCTTTAGGGAATCATTCAGTGTTTCAGCTAAGATTCTTTAGGGAATCAT
>JBBKCR010000005.1:0-11402 GCA_037577295.1 Ladigesia roloffi | reverse complement strand
CTTTCTCTTCATTTGACACAAAATACTTTGTCAGGAGTCTCTCAAACTCCTCGATCGCTCAACCCCCACTCTCTCTCTCTCTCTCTCTCTCTCTCCTCCCTCCCCCTCTCTGATTGGGTGAGGGTCAGAGGTTTCCTCTTGTCCTAAATTGTGAATCTCTGAGAGGCGTGTGGGTGGATGGAGAGTGAGCGGGCGAGCGAGAGAGAGAGAGGTGCATGGACGCTGATGAATACGCTGAAGAGCGAGTCAACAGCTCCGACGTCCACTCGAGAGCGTCCACAGCGTCTGGCCTCAGAAACCACTGATTAAAGGAACCGAATCAAACCCGTGCAGCTTCGCGCCGCACGACAAAACAGACGCCCAAATCTTTTAAACACTTCGCGTACCGTATCCAGTTCTTCATTATGGTGGATCAGACTTGTGTCTATGGTTTAGGACACAGTATGACTTACTGTGAGCCTTTAAAATCAACTCAACTTACAACACTGCAGCAACTGGGTCTGTTTTCACAAACCACCTCAGCGTTACACAGCAATATCGAGCATTACAGAACTTAACGGAGTATTGCAGAGATTTACAGAGTTTGATAAAACGTTAGAGCATCATAAAACATTAAAGAGTGTTATACGGCTTTTATGGAGTATTATACTTTGTGTTATGGAGCATTATAGAGATTTTATAGAACATTATAGAGTGTTATAAAGCACTTTGATGGACCACTCGGCTTTTAAGTAAATTACGCATCAAAATGTTTCTTATATAAGTCATTGACTTTGCCCAAGTAATCAATACAGATTTAGTGTGCAAACACACACACACACTTGCACGCTCTGGTGACTCCACAGAGAGTGAGAAGGTGCCTGAAGATTAGAGCAGATGCACAGAACTGCTGTTTCAATCTTCAAACAGCTAATCACGAGATTAAAGAAAGAGAGAGAGAGATGCTAAAAGAGAGAGAAAGAGAAAGAGAGAGAGAGAAAGACAGAGCGAGAGGCATGGTGAAAGAGATAAACAGTGGGAACAAAGCGTTTAGAGAGAAAGTGACTGAGTGAGTGAGTGAGAGTGAGAGAGAGAGCAGAGGAAAGGAAAGGCTGCTTTAAATGCAAATCCCTGTCTTATAAAAATCGGTTCCGTTTAATAGGATTTCTGGCAGAGATCGGCGTTTCCGCAGCGGGAGTGAAAAAGAGCAGAGAGACACAGCACAGCAAAAAAACGAGTGCAGAACGACAGAGACGGAGAGAGAGAGAGCAATGGAGTAATGTGGGAAGGAGAGAGAGAGAGAGAAAGATAGTAATGGGAGGAATGAGAGAGAGAGAGAGAGAGAGAGAGAAAGTAGAAAAAGGTGATGTTGATGGAAGAGTGTCTGTCTCATTACCAGAGCGCATAAATGTGTCACTGCCATTTAACACAAGAGTGTGTGTGTGTGTTTGCCCTTACAGTCAAAATGGTGTGTGCATGCGCGCGTGTGTGTGTGTTTCTGCTCTCTCTACACTCTCGATTTTCTGAGTGGCACATTTATGACACCCACAGTTAAAACGCCACTCAACCCAACAATATGAAAGAGAGAGCGGGGGGAGAGAATGAGGAGAGGGTGAGAAAGAGGGGGGGACACAGAGAGAGAGAGAGCAATTAGTGAGGGGCTTGTTTTTTTTTTATTATTATTAACACTATTAATATTAACTGTTCTTTAATTGGCTTGGCAACATAACTACAATTCATGCCAACATGGCAACTCCTGAACCTCAAAGACAGAGAGAGAGTGAGGAAAGAGGGAAACAGGATAAGAGAGAGGAGTGAGAGAAAGAGGAAAAGAGAGAGGAATAAGAGAAAGAGGAAGAGAGAGAGAGAGCGAGAGAGAAAAAGAGAGAGAGAAAGAGAGAAAGAGAGAGAGAGAGAGGAATAAGAAGGAGGTGAAAGAGAGAGAGAAAGAGAAAAAGAGAGAGGAATGAGAGAAAGAGAGAGAGAGAGAGAGAGAGAGAGAGAGAGGGAGAGAGGAGGGAGTAAAGTGACAGAAGGTAAAATGGCTAAGCTCCTTTTAACGCGTGGCGCTCGGGGGTAAAAGATTCAGCTGACAGAGAGAAAGCGAGCGGGGGACAGAGGGAGAGAGAGAGGAGAGGAGTCAGATGAAAGCTTTGTTGTTTCTGTGGTCAGTCTTTGGGTCTCGGTGGGGAATCAGAGGGGTAAAGTGATCCTGACAGATCTGCCTTCGGGTTTAATCTCACCCCAAAAACTCCCCGAGCCACAATCCAATCTGCCCCCCACCGCCCCCTCTTCTCCAAATTAATCATTACAAGCCCTGCCAGCCCCCCCCCCCCACACACACACACCCCCCGGCGCCGCACCGGTCTACAGTACAGGACTGGCCCCTGGGTAGGAGGTGCTCAAACTTAGAGCTGCGTTAAATCCTCTAACCTGCACCAAACCTCTAAAAACACGCTGCACTTTCACACACGTCACTCCTGAATCCAAGCCAGGCAAGAGGAGAGACTGTGTGTGTGTGTGTGTGTGCAGTTTATAACACCCACACTTGTGTGTTAAGTTAAGACAACCCCATCTTCTGTCTCAAAATTAACCATTTTTGACCAAAAAGCTATCTCCCTGTATTAAACTGTAATAAACTACATTAAATATGTACTAAGCTCATTAATTATGCATTCCTGCAAATATGACTCACAGATATGTTGCAATAAAAAGCAGAAAAATATGGACTTTAAAATACTGTGTGAGAATTTGAGAAAATAAGTGGATAAAATCGGCAAATGCGCGCTGGTTTCTGGGGGCGCTCGTCTCTGTCGCCCCCTCCGTGTCTGGAGGGCGAATCGGTTAATGACACAGATCCGTCGATACTTCATTAATTCGATCCACTTGCCAGCGCTACTCAAGTGTGTGTGTGAGTGTGTGTGACACGGACTGGTTAATTGATTCCGGATGTGGGGTAGCAGGTGTGTCCACTGCGGCGTGTGGCGCGGAACTAATCCAAACAATCCCCCCCATCGATCGGCAGAGTAGTGTGGCGGGGTGATGCGAAGCCGACAGGTGAGGACTGTGTCCAATCGGGGTTCACACCTGAAAGGTCACCTTTAGCTTAATCCGCACAGCGAACGCGGCGCTGTCTGCGCGGCTGGGCTGGAGACGACCGCCTGTTCCACCTTTACGCTGCGGTTTTATGGGACTAAAGCCACTCCGCCATTTAAAATCATTACATTCATTTAACAGACTGTGAAATAGACACACTTATGCAGATTCTGACTCCATTTGAAATCTACAGACAAAAAGAATCAGTTTTCAGCCACGCTGCTACTGCTTTAGGCCCTGATAACACACTTCCCAAGCTGAACATCGTCCTAAATAACATAAAGAGTCTGTTAGAATTTACTGAGCACGTCCAGCATGAACATTCATCTCGCTGATCCAGGGCAGAACTAAGGAGGCAAATTTTGGACACACTTGTGGAAAGCATTAATTTTTCAAGTGGGTTTAGACCACCCGTTTGGACATTAGTATCAGAAGTCCAGTCTGAAGCCACCCACACAAACAACAATGAAAATGCAATGTATAAAACTAGCCAAATTTTTGCACTTTCTCCAAATAAGATGTTTTCCAAAATTCAGAGAAACGAGATTAATGTTCAGAGAGTGTGGAGGTGTTACTAATTCTCACTTGTGTGATTTCTGACATTGTGCGACTGACTAGAAGCAGAAGCCGCAGCCTTGCTGAAGGTTTCTGTCTAGAGATTTAAGGCCGAAACTTCATCAGTGACTATTTTTCATGGTTTTAGGGGATTTGGGCAGCTAATGGTGTCATGAAATGTAAAACTGGCAAAAGAGCCTAGTGCTAACTGCAGTTACCACACACTCGCCTCAGAGCATGTGGAGGTGTTGAGTGATCGCTAATAGGCGCCTTGATGTGGTTTCTGATGCAGTGTGACTGTCATTTATTAACATGACCTGCGGTATCAGAGCTTAAAGTAGTAGCAGCCTGGCTGAAGCATTAATTTTATGTGTATTTTCCGTTAAACCCGTAGATTTACTACATACAAACCATAAAGGTGAGTCTATTTCACAGTATGAAGCAGCAAATTAGCTTTAGCACTTAAGCTATGACGCTAATGATGCTAATAACAGGTAAAACTGACAAAAGGGCACACAGTCATCGCACAGTCATGTCAGAAATTGTTCACTGATTTCCCTTATACAATTCCTGACCCTGTATGAGAACTCATTAGAACTGCCCACCGCAGCAGCTTAAATTAAGTGTAAAAAAGTGGCTCCTTCTTTGACGGACCTCTAATTACTGTCCTCAGCAGCTGCTCACACTGTAATCCAATACCAAACTTCAAAAGCAGCAAAACACTGTCAAATAAAACATGGTCAATATCTGAGCTAAAATCAATAACACTTCTGGCATTCAAACACAATCAATAAATCATTAAAATACATTAGAGAAGGAACGCAGGCGCCTGAGGGGGATCTGGAGAGATTTGCAGAAAAGTTTTCATTTCTTTACTGCTGGTTGTTTAGATTAGACTAGATTAGGTTAAATTAACAGTTTTAAAATCTTATTACTGTAGATTGGTATTTGTAGATTATTATTTCCACTGTTTGGGCTTTGAGTAATCAGCTTTGGAGCCCTGGTCCCGCCGCGCGGCAGAAGTGGACGCGGTGGCCCGTCGCAGTTAAACAGATTAATACTTTGCAACTCTGGCCACAAAAACCTTAAGCCCTTTCTAATTACTCTAATCTTGGTTTAGCTGGAGCCGCAACTGTGAAAGGGCGGCTGAAGGAGGACCCCCGCTTAGAGAAAACCCTCCTTTCAGAGGAGGAGAACATCTCAGCACCTTGGAACCAGCTTTCTCCGGCTTCTCCTTCTGACCTTCTGCTCAGATGTGAGGCCTGATTTTTTAAGATTTGTTAAGAACAAAAGTTTCACCACACCAGCAAGAAGCATGTTTTCAACAGGGCGCATGATCAAGCCAGTCAGGCCTTTAATAAGTGAACAGCAACGTCCTCCAGTGTCCAGCTGGAGCGGTTGACGCAGTAGGATGCCGTTTGTACTCTGTCCGTCCAACACTGGACTCCAAATCTTTCATCAAATCACAAGAAGAGCCAAAATCACCAGGCCAGACACAAACTGCCAACATACCACAGGCCAAGCAAACAACAACAAACAAATAAACAAAAAGACTTAAATCAAGTCAACAGGGTGTTTAGATTTGTATATTTTTCTACAAATCTGAAACAATACATCTTAGACTAATGTGCCACATTTAACTTCCCTGAATTTAAACACATTTCACTCGAAATACTATTCTATCCACCCCAAAACCACCTCTGTTCATGCTCAGTGTTAAAATTGGCTCTGCAAATCTGAAACAATCTATGTTAAATTACATACTATAATATTAATCATGTCAGATTACAATTAAAAATTAAATCAAACTCATTTTAATGTAAATAAATACAGTAAAGTGTTCCGTTTTGTTAATTTTGTTTGTCAATTTTGATACAGTGTGTTGTGAAACTTCACTAAAACTAACTAAATGCACTGTAAATAAACCATGTCGATAAACAATTTTAAAAATGTTCAACCTTCTCCCAATTCAGAGGTTCAGATCATAATGATAATCTGGATACAAATCTGTTTTTGTACCAATCTGTTTTGACACGGTTCTCTTTTGATATTTCTGCAAATATATCTAGAAATTTCGCTTGCTTTTCTGTTTATTGACATTTGCATATATGAATGCGAATTTCAATATAACTAATAATTTTGGGGTATATTTGGCCACTATTGATTTGGGAAATATCATATCTATTTTGTATATAATTCTAAAGTATAAACACGTCCTGTTTGCTGCTGTTTCAGAGGAGCCACCAGTCAAAACGTTCTATCAAAAATATCAACATCTACTGAGCGTTTCTGGAGCTCTGGGAGAAGCAAACAGGTAGTGGAGCACAATGGAAAAAGACTGGTGTGTTTCCCAGCCCAGCTCATGGAGTTTCCCTCATTTTTCATGGTTTCCTGACCCAACACACCCATGGCAGCCTTTTTTTGAGGGCCTGGAGGAGCAAAAATGTCTAAACATTGGACCCACCAGCCTCAAAGCCCCAAACAGATATAGGAGATGTTTCAGCTTTACCTTCCTCAGCCACCGATCCCAGCAGAAAGTCCAGAAGGACCCACAGCGCGGCCACATTCCTCCAGTCCAGTCGCATGGTTGGGGGACTTTGATGGTCTCTAAACGACGGATTTGTTCCAAAAATACAAAAAAACAAGGAAATTTCGAGATGTGCTGCTGGAGAAGACCGTCAGCTGGGCCTTCCAGCCATGGAGAGCTCCAAGAGGCGCATCCACACCAGGAGCCCGGATAAGTCCACCAAAGTTCAAAGCCTTTCCACTGTGTCGCCCGTGATTATAATGGGAAGAAACTATATCTTCAGCCTCAATAAAACAAAAAAAGTTAATCAACTTCTCAAGACAGGACCCCCCTTCCAACCCACCAAATCTGGTCGGGTTTGGCTGATTGGATCTTTCTCAGATTTTCTTAATCCCAAAAGCATGAAATGTCCCTTAGCCGGTTCTGGCCGGTGGTTTGGTGTAGATGGGGTTGGGTTGGTGTTGCAGGGGGCTCCTCGCTTCTCCAGGCTTCTCCTTTATCTTCTGAAAGACTGCAAAATTCCTCTCCTGGTCTAAAAGGTCTGGGTGCAGATAAAGACCGTAAGTCTGGTGTTGGGGTTCTTTGGTTCTTCTCCGTCCTTCACGAGCGCTGGAGGCAGCCTGGACCCTTTGTATGGTTTTAAATCCCCCCAAAACCAGGAGAAGGCGCGAGAACGTCGTGGTCGCACCTCCAGCTTCGCGGTCGAAGGTCCCTCCAGAGATGAACGTCAGAATATCTGCGAGTTTGGAGCGATCATCTAAAAAGAACAGTGGTTGTATTTGTGTGTGGACGATCCGTCCGTCTACTCCAACCTTCTCCGAGATCTGGGCTCCTTCAGAGACTATCCACAGCGAGCAGAATGCACCAACCCCCCCCCACTCAAAGCCCCGCCCCATCCTCATACCCTATTGGTTTGCTCATACTATCAATCATATCTGTAAACACCCCTTTATTCCAAATACACAAACCACGTATGTAGATAGATAATCAATAAAAAATATATAAATACATGCAAATTTATAAAAATAAACGTTCGAAACAACAGGAACAAAAATATAACCTCATTTACACTTCAGTTTAATCTGAACATAAAATTTGTTTAGATAATAATAATAATGATAATAATAATATACTTTCCATAGCTCTGGTCCTAGATCTATACTGTTTATGGTTCCGTGAGGTGGTAGCAAAGCCTAAGCAGGCATGGAGTTTGCCCAAGCCACTGCTAACGTCACCAATTTATTTGAAAAAGCTGGTGAAGTGCCTCCTGTTGGTTATGATGTTCATCAATGTTCTGCTCGGCGGCTCGTTGTTGACAGGAGACATAAAGTGGAATCAAACATTTAAATTAAACTCCGTTCCCACTGTAACACACCTGGATTTCCAGACAAACTGTTCCTCACCATCAAAAGAATGGACTTCTGTCTGCTTAAATTAAGGGAGCCATCCTGCAATTCTCCTTATAAAACACAGTTGTTTCAGTTTTAAATGTTTTTTTTTAATTGATTTGAGGGTTTATTTATATGGGAGTCATTTATGTGTACCCCAAAATACATACATGTATAAAATCAATGTGTCAAATACACAGGATTCTAAGAGGCCTAGAACTGGGTCTGCATGAGAAAAAACACATTTGGTCCACTAGATGAATGTAGAAACGAATGGTTGGTTCTGAGCACTATAATAAAGAGGTGTGGGTGCAAAGAAACTCCACATAAGACAGATGCTGTACAGCTAGGCATGGGCTGGTGTAAGATTGTGACAGTATGGTAACCTTGGATAAATATATCACAGCTTCACGGTATCACGGTATTGTAATTACTGCTCTACAATGTTGTATTTAAATGTCTGGGTAAAAAAAACAACTCTTTTTTCCATCTGAACACAGTATATTTTATTTTAGGAAACATATAGAACATTTAGTGACATTGAACATCAGGCAAAATAATTAAAATAAATAATTGAATCTTCTTAATTCAATATAATTGCAGTCACTTGTGTGAGCCTGAACCTGCAGCTCAACAATAATCAAAATAAAGAAACAAATACACAAATCCTTCCTTTGACGACACAAACGGTTCGGCGGTTTTGAAACCGTGACTTTATTAAACCGCGGTACACCTTGAAACCGGTTATCATCCCATGTCTATGTACACCAATTAAATATTTAGTTCTAGAACATCACATCCAAGCCAAGAACCACAGAGACACCTTAATGTGTAGCTCCAGTATCTCCAAAGCCAAGCAAATTGAAGTCAGTTTAATTGATTAAGGTTTAGGGCATGTTTACAGAATCCAGGCTGCAAGAGGTGAGGAAAACATTCTAAAGCTGGAGGAAGAAACTTTGGGAGGAACCACGACTCAAAAGCAGACAACAGATAGTATAAGAGAATAGAGGAATAGCACTATGACGACTTGCAGTGTATAACAGGGAGAGGTGTATCCTTTATACATATATAAATGATGTATACAAATATATTACAAATATATTATACATACATATATAAATTCACTATATACATGTACATATATTTGTATATATAATATATAAATACACTATATATATATATATATAGTCATACACATTTTTTTTACTGTAAAGGAACTGACCATTCCCCTTCTGATGGATCTGAAACCTCCAGTCTCCAAGAGCTCCAGACTGATGAAACTGTCAAAACTCATTTTCTGAAAGCTGGTGGTGAAACTAGACCTGCAGACATGTGTGTGGAAGTGGATGGGTGTGAAGAAAAGGAAAGAGAGCCCGAGAGCTGTTCTCATGTTAATGAGGACACTTGTCTCCTCGTTGTAAACCATTAAAGCAAGACAGGCAGGAAAACTGGAGCTTTCAGGACCAAAATTCACACCCCTTTACTGAACCGCCCCTCAGTCTCTCCACCAGCTCCTGAAACCGTCGGAGAAATAATATCTGTCTGTCTTTCAGTCCCTACAGCAGCTTTATGAAGTTAAAGAATATCTTCATATCTCTGGATATTAATGTACCATTTTGGGGCATATGTGTTGGTCAGTATTTTGTGACGTGTAAAGATCAGCTGGGGTTTTCAAATGATGTAAACAAACCTAAAAACTTAAAAAGTTTTATTATAATTTGTGGAAATTGGGTCAAATTTAGAATAACTGTAGGCAAAACTAAAGAAGACTCGACTTAGAAATCATTACATTGTAGCCAGTATGTTTTTAATCATATGTTTTATTTGCAGGACTAAGACAATCATTGACTAATTTACTTTTAATAAAAACTAATATGTTCCTCTGTTAGCTTTGGCTGTGTTCAAATTTCCTTTTGAATTAATCATGTTTTCTGAAATCTTTTGAAGGCTCTAAAGATCATGCATGATTCCATAAGGGGAGGGGTTCTCTAATATCTCTTACTTTTACAAATTTGTTTTTAAGACAAAATTGTCAGTAATAACCCAGTTTTATATGAAACACCAAAGTAAACTTGTAAGCTCCTCGAGGGTTTCCTCCACTGTCCCCTAAGGGGATGTGGGGGCGGTGTTGGGTGCAAGAGGTGTGAGGTTTTGGGAGAAAGAGTGTGAGGGGACATGAGCTACTGGACGTGTCCTGCCAAGACATGTTATATCCGACACTTGGAGTGAAAACAGGGTGTTAAATGCTCCTCAAGTCGACAGGAGTTTCTCTCCTGGGTGCTAAAACGACCCAGAACTGACAGGGGAACCATTTCTAACACAGAAACTGTTAAAACTTTCATAAAAACTCAAAAAAAGATTCTTGCGAAGGGTAGAACAGAGCAGTGATTTTCGATCTGTGGCGTAGTAACCCCCCTACAGGTCCCTGATGGCATTGCAGTGTCAGAATTTTTTCTTTACTGCAACCTTTTATGACACCTAGAGCTGCACGATATGAACAAAATATAAGTATTGCGATTTTACTGCTATTGCGATTCCTTTCAATACATCACAGGGCCCATATCATCACTATTCTGGACGTAAAGTATTGTTTCAAACGGTACATTTACTCCCTCATCCATGCAGTCCATAGGTCGAAAATGAGATAGTTAACCAACCGGTTTTCAAATCACAGTCTATGTGATGCCACAGAACCAAAACATATAAATACTTCTCAGATCACTAAAAAAAAAAAAAAAACAACCTTATGAGTACGACAACCATTCCATGCCAGTGTTTGTTAAATTTCTACACAAGCATCTCATTCTGCTTTATGAGCAACTGATTACTGATCACCTGAATCACATCTTATTTTAATGTGGAAAAGTATAAAAACTCTGCTGTAATCCACACTCTCCTCTCACAATGAGGCCAGTTGGAAGGCGAAACACTAGAAGTTCGTAATTATTCCAATTTTGTTCAAGAGTAAACAAGCAGTTTTACATTCCTGTCGATGTTTGTCATTTTATTTTAAATTATGCTTTAAATTATGCAATATTTTACTTGGAAATTAGGAGAAATCATGCCAGCATTTCTTAAAAACTAAAGTTGCTCAGTGTGGTAGCTGCACCAATAAAATATAAACACATTTTTGCATTGGTATTTTATTTGTTCCAGAGCTTCCGATTCATGCACTGATTCACCAATACCTTTAGTAGCTAAAAATGACATTTTGTTGGATTACATGGAGACCTACATTCATTAGAACAGTCAGTAATTCACCTGGAGTTCTGATTGGTCAGCCTGTCAGAAACATTGTGTTTGGTTAGAGGCTCATTCACACATTGAAGCTTTTTGCAGTATCAATATTTTAGTAATGATATCCCAATGACGATCAACATACAACGTGCCGCCCAAATGAACCTTTTCAAGAATATTTAAATATGCCAGATATAAATGTAATGGTAATTATTGGCACAATGGGTCAACATATTTAGGTTAAACTTACTGGTAGTACTGGCAAAATAAATTCACACAAATATCTAAAAGCATGTATGCAGTTTTAGAGAAAATTTGCTACGAAATATATTTCCCTTTTTGATCTCTTGGGTTACATAATAAACAAGTGGTTAAAAGGTTTTGTTCATAATTTTATGTAATTATGTTTTATGGTCATACTAGTAAGCTAAACAAGGTTACATCATTTGTATTATAGTTGGATTTAAATGTGTTTTTATTTAAATACGCAATATGTAGTTTCCTCATGTATAAAAATGTACTTACTATATACTGTAAGGGGATCTACAGTGGGGCAAAAAAGTATTTAGTCAGCCACCAATTGTGCAAGTTCTCCCACTTAAAATGATGGCAGAGGTCAG
>JBBKCR010000002.1:18860055-18887389 GCA_037577295.1 Ladigesia roloffi | reverse complement strand
ACACACACACACACACACACACACACACACACACACACACACACACACACAAATAAATATATTTAAAAATAGAAATGTTTTATAAAATACAAGCTTTTGTCGTTAGAAAATGACACTTTTTGTAAAAAATCTCCACACAAATCCATCCATTTTGGATTCTGTTAAAGTCTACCATAAACTCAGGTCAGCATAAGGTCTGTAGAGTGCTGATCTATCCAGGGTGTTTAACTGTTTTCTGCTTCATTAGCACTGAATAGGCCTCAGTAACCACAACCCCGATGACCTCGTGTGGAATAAGTGGCTTCAATAGCCAATTCTCGTGACAAGTTCTTTGATTCAGCCTTTGTATAAACTCGAGCATGTGCTACATATTTAAAACACCAGATGGCAGCAATTAACCAATAAAAAGACTCCAAGTACAATTCTTCAAATGCCACAGAATTTTCCCCATTGCTGCATATGTCCACATTCTCAGTGTTGTACATTTTCTTTGTAATTGACGGTACATGCTTTAGCTACATTTATTCACAGGCTGTAATTTTTCCTTTCGTACAGATCAGAAGCCCACCTTGGGTTGTGATGTGAACATGAGCATAGGGTTGTTTGCAGGAGCTGCAGGCTTTCAGCACTCTGCCAATCGCCTCACCCAACCTGATCCACTGCTGTGATTCAGGAGAAAATGTGCTAGCCAGTACCTGGGCATTCACCTGTATAAAAGTGAGAGGATCATCACAAGGCATTCTTGACTTACATTTAGGATGAAGGTTAGTTAATCATTATGATGTTGAACCAAACTTCAATCTAAATATTCACAATTTATAACCATTATAATCAAATGTCTACAGTAGAAGTCTAATATTGTAATCTACAACAGCGGTTTACTAGTGTTATATATTGAACTAAACTACACCATCAGTATAGTAACTAAAGTTACAATCGTTTTTTTTTAAAGCACAATGAAAGATCTCTTAATATGTAGATAATTTCAAATATAACACCCTACTTCAGAAAAAGTTAATAAAATGAAAACAGATGAATTGATACGATTATCAGAGTATAAGGATTTCCAAACTAATCTAGTTTTTAAGTAACATTAAACCCATTTCAGGAAACTGAACATTCACCATTCAACTAATTTAATTTAATTTAATTTAATGGACAAGGTGTCATCAAACACTGATTGGCTTGAATATTATTACAAATATTTGCACTCCAAGTACCTACAGAGCAGCTGAACTAGAGAGGGCACTGCAGAGGCTGAAAAATAATATTTTACCACATTAAAAAAATAAAAAGTTAGGTGAAAACTCACAGCTCCCACTAAAGCTTTGCCTTTAACCATGTCCACAATCTGCAATGCGATGTCCTGGCCACATCGAGCCTGGGCCTCCTTTGTGCTAGCTCCTAGATGAGGGCAGCTAATTACATTAGGGTGTTTCACCAGGGCCCAGTTCTTTGGAGGTTCCTAAATAAGCATCAAAGGAAAGTATAATCACAAGTATAAAGTATAATTGTCCTGCATCTGTTAACTATTTATCAAAGACTTCATTTATGCACTTAGACTGCAGGTTTACACATGGAGTAAACTCTGCAAGTTATTACACTCACCCATATCATTTTCATATTTTCATATAACTGGAATAACTGTCTCACCTCCACAAAAACATCCAAGCCGGCTCCTCCACACTGGCCAGACTCCAGGGCTCTTAGTAAAGCATCTTCATCAATAATGCCACCACGGGCACAGTTCACTACCTTCACGCCTCTCTTACACTTACCAAAAGAGGCATCATTCAGTAATCCTATAACCAAAAGACATGTCAAGAGATATTTTACCATATTTTATGTTCTGTTGCAAATGAGCGGTACTAATACTACACATACTATTCAGTGTTATCCCAGAAGTGAGGAAGTCCCATCCTTGAGGGCAGAAATTCTGCACAGTTTGGTGGTTTTCATGCTAAAGCATGACTGCTTAAGCCAATAATTAATTACTAGATTTAGTTGGGATATCTTGCAGAACTCTGGTCCTCAGTTCCCCAACACATGTTGAACTATGCCATTTTTTTGCCCTGCTCTGTAAATGGGCCCCACTCACCTGTAGTGGAGGGCAAAAGAGGTGTGTGCACAGTGATATAATCACACTGGGGCCAGAGCTCATCCAGAGACATCTGTTCCACACCCCAGCTCGCAGACACCTCTATAGGGGTAATGGGGTCATAACCAATGGTCTGGAAGTAAATAAGGCAAGTCAACACTTCACTTCTCTTTTGCACAACGAACATATGGCAAATCACTATGTAACACTCAATATGTGAAGAAAGTGATCTTACCCTCATGCCAAAAGACTGCATTCTACTGGCCACTTCTTTGCCAATTCTTCCTAGCCCAACTATTCCAAGGGTTTTTCCATACAACTCTGCACCCATGAACTGTAAAATCATTAACAAAACACTGACCCACCTTCCCTAAAAGCCTGCATGATATAACACATCCAGCAGTCAGACCTTATTAGTGATGACTGGATGAGCACCAAGAACAGAAAAGCATCCGTAATTACTCAGTACACGAAATCACTAAAAACATAGAGCTTTATCCAGTCTGTACCTTTTTACGATCCCAGTTTCCTGATTTCATTGACATAGCAGCTTGTGGAATATGCCTACAGAAAAAAATAAACTAACTTAGAGCAATGTTTATTATTTTATTGTATCCTGCAACTGGTTTCCCTTACCTTGATAAACTCATCAACAATGCACAGGTCAGTTCAGCAGCACTGATTGTGTTGCCACTAGGAGTGCTGTAAAATGGTAGAAAAAAACTCTGATCACAATTCATAGTAAGAAAAGCACATTGAAATACTAAAAACGGTTCGCTACTAAATCAGTGGCTCAGGCTGCTCTCAAAGTCTGCTATGAACTTATATTTATTTTTAACAATATATATTTTAAAGTTAATTTAAATGTAAGACTATCCAGTGGGAGGAGATGAGAAACTTTCACTCCATTAAAACATCACTGGAGACCATATGCCGCTATTATAGTGCACCAACTAATTTAAGTAATTTAGCTGTGCTGGTCAGTGCAGAACAGTGAGGATATGATAAGATAACCCTTTAGTAGTGCTACGGGTGGGAAATTTAAATCGTTACAGCAGCACTCTAAACTTTGTTTACAAAAGTTAATTCTCATTACTTCATGACAATTATGCCCTTCTTGGTTGCCACATCCACATCCACGTTGTCCACGCCGGTCCCAGCTCGGCCAATCACCTTCAAGCTGCTGGCCGCATCAATGACGTCAGCAGTGACTTTAGTCGCTGATCTGACCACAAGGCCATCAAAGTCCTGACAGAGAGCAGCAGAAGAGTCAGATTGACTGGTCAAACACGATCATAACCGTATAATACTATCTTTAATGACCCACTTTTTCACATTTTTGGAATTACTTGCTATAGAAATTACGTATGCACGAGGTCTCTGCCTAACTCTTGCATCATGTGACCAAAAACAATACTTAAGGCACCCTGAACACAAAGGTCGTTTACATCGTATTTAGGGATGCATTTTTTTCATTTAACTTTCAGGCTCAATTTAACGTGCAGATAATGCTGATGTGGCTGCATGTGTGTTTTGCAGGAAGTGTGCTTAGCTGCAAAATCAGCTCAACTGCTTTCAAAATCATGCAATCAGAAGGAAATTTTGAAAAACTTCTGTGCGCAGAGTTTCAGCTCCTGAAAACTTGTTGCTAAATAACTGCAACGAGATCTAGTTTTTTCCGTCTGACTACGTTAGACCGCAAGTTTAGTGCTTGCAGCCTGGGGTGATGTTACATCAGCCTGCTGAAGAGGAGGAGGCGAGGCGAGGCCAATGGCGGGTCACTGCAGCTTCAGTTACAATCAAACAGACTTGGAAAAGTTTACAATTTTCCTGCCAGATGACGCTTCTCAAAACAATACCGGATACCATAGCAGATACTGCATAAAGTTGGTGAAATTACGTTTTAAAAAAGAAAACAGGCTGTTACCTTAATCTGTGCAATCAACTCATCTTTGCTCATATTTGGTCTTTCCGTCACTTCAATTCCGTTTTCCTGCAGAATGGTCTTGCAGCGTGGATCAACATTTTCACTGATCAACACGCGTCTGATCGATACCAGAGCCATTTTTCTCCTCTTTGTTAATGATAGTCTCAGAAGTTGATCAACATGAGTGAACTGATTTTACGTCGACCGGCTTTGAATGAGAGGAGGGGCGGGGCCTCATTGCGGGCGTGGTTTAATATCGTTGCGAGCGTGATTGAGTCTGTCTGTGTGGGGGTCTGTCTGTGAAATCAGCCGCACTCACAGAACCAAAACCAGCATCGCACCAGAAGAAACTCCTTCATCAACCAAACCCAGCTTAACTGTTCTAGGTCTGCCAGCCCTGGTCCTGGTGCACCGTCTGATCTCCACCTGTCACATTTTATGAATGTGTTAGAGTAGGAAAACACTAAAGGATGGATTCGGGCTGTAGGTTTTTAACGTGCTAGTTTACTTAAGAGAACATGAAGAGGGATTTGTGTGGCATGCTGGAAAGTAGGTTTGCTGGCAGAACAACATTAGGGACAGATGTATAGGAGACAACGAAAAACGCTTGGACAAATTTTTGACACACACTCGAGCACCTGACTCATTATCACACCACGTGGCAGCACGCTGTCCATCCTATCAGAGTCAAATTGAGTTTGATAATTTGATTTTTGTTTCATGGTTAAGGTCATTTAACATGCAATCATTTTTCTTTCGTTCGTTAGTTCTTTCTTTTCCTTATATTCATTAATTTTTTATATATTACCGAAACAATTACTTTTGGATGAAGCAAATACTCTAGGAGGAGCATTAGGAAACAGAAAGGAAATGACCATCAGTACTTTTCAATTTTGCATGTTTCTTTGACGTGTAAATGTACATCGGTTGTGCTCTCCTGTTTATCTTATATTTACAAACATGTCTCAGATGTGCAACATAGCTGAAAATCACACCAATGTTAAAACCGATTATTATACATTAAAACACGTTTTACAAATATTATTATTAGATATTATTGCATCAGTTATTAATAATTGTATTTCTCAGTCACGTTTCCGTGACGTGCTGCTCATGGTCTCGCGAGGTTGCCATGGGAGACGGTGTAAACACCGTTGCTAGGTGACTTTAGTGGTGGGCCAGAAAATGTTTGCCAAGGCTCCTTGGAAATAGGAGAGAAATGTTTTAGTTTAGAAAAAGGGTTATAAACGTTTAACAACAACAACAAATTCATGAGTAAAATTTTTTATCGTATGGTTTCAACAAGTGTTAACTAATAATCACTTCAAATGGCAGCAGTTTCAGCATCTGTTGTGCAGCATGGTCGACGAAAAGGATCCAGCAGAAAAGGTGATACCTCATCTCCAGCTTTGCCGGCTTTAAATATTTTCTTTAAGTGTTTTTAAAGTTTTCTATAACACACCCATGTAGGTTATCAGTGTTCATGTATTTTTCATACTTCAGAAATGGTAAAATATTACACTGGTTTTCAAATAAGCAAAAGTGAAAAAGATAAACATTTCTTACTGCCAGACACGTTTTGGTCTACCAGTATCATGTTGGATATTTTAATGTATTTTTTTTAGTATACTGGATTTTCTGTGTCATTAAAAAAGCACTAGTATTATGAATACACATATCATATTAAGGTTGTATGAGCCTTGAATATTTTATTCAAAAAAGGGCGAGGTAAAAAGATCTGGCTGTGTAATAATAGCAATCACTTTAGGATTTATATATAACCATGGGCGGTGCGTATCAGAGGCTTGGAGAGGCTAAGCCTCCCCAAAATTAATGCTGGGAAATTGTGAAAATAACGTACATGATACGTTGATATTATTAATGGTGATTTCAGAATGAATGCAGCAGCTGCGGTCAGTGATAGTAAAATGAAGGATCTTTGCTATGACAAGTTGGGAAAGAGTATGCGTTATACTGGCCCCAATGAAATAGCTTTGCCCACCCCCTGGCCCCCCCAAGTAAAAAAAGTCATGCTCTGCCGCTGTATATAACATGTATGTGTCCGGTATTAGTTGTCTCCTCAGAGACAAAAGCTGGGGCTAGACAACCACTAGATCTTCGCCAAGTGACAGTGCTACCCAGATCAGAATGGCTGCGACTCCAGGACAGTCTAAATCAGGTGGATAAACACAAGGAGTTTCTGATTGACGCAGCAAAGCAGAGGGAGGCCATGCACCTGCGATCCAAGGAAGTGGTAAAAAACTGGACAAATACCATTGCCGTAAGTAAATTAAAAAACATTAGTGTCTACATTTTGCTTCACATTCAACAGCATATGTCCTCTGGAGAAAAATACGCTAATAATAGATTTTTATCATACATTTAAAGGGCCAACGACAAAAGAAGTTGGAGGCGAAGAAAATCAGAGAAGAGGTTGAAGAGGAGGAGAAGAAACGAATTGACATAGAGGAAGCAAAGTACCAACAGCAGAAAAGAAAAGAGGAGATAGAGAAAGCCAAGATCCAACAATACTATCAGTCAGATAGAGTGAAACAATTTCATGTTTGTATATTACTTTTCATCTGTGTGATTTAGTTTTAGATTAGCAAACGTTACATGTACTTTTCACTTTAAAGACATTAAAAGTGCCTAATTGCTCTTTATCTTGAGCAGGTTCTGCATGATATTTACCATGGTTGTATTGACTTTGACTCATGCTATCTGTTTCTAATTTTTGATTATTTCTCCAGAGTGCCCTGTTGTTGAGTGAAGTTTTGAAGGAGAGGGAGGCCCAGATTGAATTGAAAAGCAGAAAGCAAAATGCCTCTAAAGACATGGATAAAGAGGCCTTGGCCGTAATTGCACGAAAAGAGGAGGAAGCTTCACAGCAGGAGAAAGAGAAAGCCCTTGAAAAGAAGAAAGCGTGTCTAGCAGTAGCTAAGAGTTTGAAACAACAGTAAATTATTATATAATCTACACTATAATGGTTCCTGTCCATTGACTAATAAAATAAGTGAAGTTTAAGGCTGCAACATTTTTTGTTACACAAGTCTCAATCTTTATTAGGATTAAGGAACATGAGCGTGCAAGAGAGCAGGAGAAGATGGAGCAGAGGAAGGAAGCAGAGGAAATCCAGCGACTCCGAGAACTTTATCTGTGGGAACAAGCCATGAACGAGCAAAAGAAGCGAGAGGAGAAAAGAAACCTCATGAAAGCTCATCAGGTAAGGTATAGAGTTTTCAGTCTTCTTGCATTTCAAAGTAACAATTGTATGATGCTTCTGCAAAGTGGACTTCTTGATTTTTCTGACAGGTGAGTTCTCATTCGATTCATGATGCTTGCCCTTGCACACCTGCAAATTTATCAGAATGCAGTAAACAAATACAAATGAATATATTTTTCTTCTATCAGGAACACTTGGCTGATAGGGATATCATCCAAGCGATTGAGTCTCAGAAGGAGGAAGTGGAGGAAGATAGGAGAAGGCTGTTTGCAAATGCAAAAGAGAAGATGATGAAACTCAGGAAAGAAAAAGAGGCAGAGTTGTTCCGGTACTGTATATTGTTTTTGAGAAATCTATTCACTTATTCAGAGCAGAGGTGTTGTCACTTCAGTTGATTAGTTAAGGTTCAAATCTAGGTGTCAGATCAGAGGCTTGTGTTCACTGCAGCTGTTTTTATAATGGTAGAATATACACTAAGTCCTATCATTCCTCTCTGTTCACTAACATAGCACTATTACATATTTTGATTAATCTGGCAGAGAAGTGCAGACACACAGAGAAGCCATTATTGAGAAACTGGCTGCACAGCGTCAGGAACAGACCACAAATGACGAGGCAGTGATCTCTAAAGCAGTGGCAGAAGCTGAGGCCAAGCGGGCTCGGCAGCAGCGTGAGCAGGATGAGAAGAAAGCAGCGATGCTGAAGTCAATTGAGCAACATAGAGAAGCCATGGTAAACTTAACTTTTTATGAGATTCTTACCATACATTTCACAGTCATGAAAGCAGATTTGATTTATTCCAGAGTACTGTTGACCTCCCCTTTTAAAATGATCTCTTTAAATTCTGTATTTATAGCGACAAGAGCAGGAGCGCAAGGAGCAAGAGGATAAACAAATAGCTGCTGAACTGCTTAATGCCAAAAAGGCAGCTGATGACATTTTTCTTGAAAAGCAAAAAATGAAAGAACAGGACATGAAAGAGTATTCCAGATCATTACAGGATACTTATGTTCATCAAATGGTGAGATACTTATGTTCATCAAATGGTGTTGGATGACATGTTTACTTAATGTTTTAATTTACTAATGGGTATATTTAACAGAATTTATTACTGCATTTCTGGTCACCTTGGTTGATTCTAGGCTGAGAAACGTGAAAAAGTCCAGCGCTTGAAAAAAGATGAGAAGCAGTATGTGGTGAGCAATGCCAAACATATTGAAGAGGAGGAGAATCAGTTTCAGCAGTATGCACGGCATGTGATTCAGACTGCCGCTGAAGCCCAGAGAAACACCTACCCTTTGTGCAAGGGTGCCAGGGAGGGCATTGGTGGTGGACTAGGTCCTGTATTTGGTGGCATTAGGCCAAGTTATCTTGTTCATGATGTGTCAGGTGTTCAGATGCCCAATTACGTAGGAAGTACTACTCAAAACATAAAGGAGCTGAATGAGACCGTTGATTTTCATCAGTCCAAAAAAAGGCTGGGATTTTCTTGGTGATGATCATGAGCAAAATAAAATGTTGCTGTTCAGTATTCTGACTGTTAAAATAATAAAGGAAAAATACTTTTCAACTGATTAAATTATTACTCATGTATGCTTTACTGCAACCTAGGTATTGCAACCTGTAAAATAAATAATTCCATATGTAACATAGTTTTGATTGATTTTTTAAAATGCTGGCTCACATGTAGTGTACATCTCAAGGACATATGTTTGATTTTGAGAATGATGAAAACACAAAAGCAGCTAATTAACATCTTTTAGACATAAAAATATGTACATAGTACATATGGGGGCACCTATAGGCTGGGATTGCCATCCATGTAACCAGTAACAAAATAACTTAATAACAGAACATAAGAAATACTTTAATTTGTCACCTGACTGGAATCTTGAAGCTCATTTTTTAACACAGGTTCTGTTATCTTTTTAAATAAATAATCTAGAAGTATTAAAAATGCAGTTAACTAAACATGAATACAATGTATAGACAATAGTTTTCGGACTCCTGAACATTTAATCAAAAGGCACTTTAATAGCATTGCATTTAAATACATAAAGTTACAGTATTGATTCTGACAAATACAATACAATAAAATCATTTTGCAGCTATAACACCTTCCACTCATTAAGGGCTCTCCACACGAATTTGGAATTTCAGTCAATCATATAATGATCTTGGGTTAGGGGGCCTCAGTAGAGAAAAAATGGTGACCCAAACACTGACAAATCCACAGTTTTATTAGATTTTATTGTTATTCCTAGAGAAAATTCAGTAGTAACTGAATATAGTCACTGAATCATTGGTACATTTGTACTGCAATGTTTAATTGTTTACCATTTCTGTAAAAAAATGTTAATCTAAACAGGGTGGTCAAATCCTTATTTTAAGATATTTATTCCGAGGGAAATTATTTTGTCATTAGCATACTTGGAGCAAGAAGAAAGAATAAAAGATAAAGGACGATGGACTTTTAAAAATAGACTGTATTACAAGAACAGTATTGTAACAAATTAACACTAACATTGCTGCGTGAAAGATTTAAGACTTATTTTGTTGTTGCTGTTTTTGATTGTTTTTTTCCTCCACAGGTAAATAAACAAATAAACAAAAATCAGCAAACTGGACAATCTTATAAATCTGTGTTTAAAATTTAGCTTGATTTGGAGTATGCTTTGTTCCTCCACTTTCTTAGTGGAAAATGAAAGACTGCTGTCGGCACAGGGCTTTTATTTTGACGTTCAGTATGCTGTTTGCTGTAGTTTCCTGGTTATTGCGTGTGAGGGTGGTAGCATGAGGTCAAATAAGCATGCTGCTTGAGTAATCAATGTTAAAACTTTTTGAATTTTAATTCATATGTAGGCATGCCATAGGGATGCTTTTTGGTTTGTAAGAGGTGACATATAATTGAAGCCTGAACTAATGGTTCTAACCACGTCTTCCACGTGAGTAGCTGGATCTCAATACAGGATGAACGTGCTTTCATAACTGACACTTCGGATTATCCCTGTATTTTAACACAGAAGTGCTTTGACAGAATGGTAAAATGCTGAATGTGTTGTTTTTAACAGTTCTCTCTAATTCATTTATATATAGGTAATGTCATTTAAAATGCCCTGCCCAGTCCTGTTTCCAGCAGTAAAGTTTACTTAACCATATATGTCGTTGTTAATACCAGCATGAAAATAAAATGTCTCATTCCTGTCCTTAACATTTAGATGCATCGCCTCCGCAGTACCAGAGCATTTCAGAATTCAGCAGCTCCCTTGATAATGCTGGATGGCTACTGCTACTAGAATGTGGGGCAGGCACGTCTTCTGACCTGTCCCCTTCTCAGTCATGTTCAGGCTTCGTGCCCTGCAGAGCTACCATCGCAGGCTGTTTCAGCATGGGGCTACTTTTAAGGACCAGGTTCTGGTGCAGCTCCAGGCCTGCACAGCAGAAGACCAGGTGTTTGATGTGGTGGGCAAAAACAAGGCAAGTCTCTCTTTTAACCATGTGGGTTGTGCCATGGGCCTGCTTTGGCAGTTTCAAAAGGATAGACCACAGGTACTCAGGACTGTTGAACAGGTGCATAGTCACCCAGGGTTCCTGACACTTCGAATCTTGGCTGAGAACAAGGTCCATCAGATGGATGACATCGCAGTGGTGGACATGCTTTATAGTGTGCTCAGGTACGTGTTCTTCAGATGTTTACCTGTGGTTCTCAACACTGACCCCAAAAGAAAGGTATCAATGACCATTATGTCATTCACGAAAACTTTAAGATGAATTATTAGAGTAGTGTGATTTAGGTGGTTGTCCAACTGGAAGTTTGGAATTAATATATAATTGACAGAATCCAGTGGAATTAGAGAGAATGTATGTTGTAGTGTTTGCCATTACACCTACTGTAATCTAAATCAGTGGTTCTCAGTGTGGAGTTTCCACTGCAATCAGAAGGTTGTAGGTTTGAATCCCAGGACTTCTAGTGACACCCTTGAGCAAGATACCGTCCCCACACAATGCTCCAGTGGCTGCCCACTGCTTCACTTATTGAATGGATTAAATACAGAGGATGAATTTCACATTATACACACTGTGTTCTGTGGAGTGTTCACACATGAGTATAAGGAGCCACTTTACTTACTTTACATCAGTGTTTTTGATTTATATGAGTAAGGCAGCTATGTTACATCTAAAAAAAAAAGTGGGATCTTTAAGTCAATGAATACCTGTCTAATATATTTTAATATTTCTGACTTAATTATTTCCTTGGGGGTTCCCTATTTAAAGGCTTAAAGTTGAACCACATGACTCTCTTGTCCAGCAGTTGATGATGGAAAGCTGGAACAGATTAGAAAGGTACTTGTGATGCTACACCTTCAGTTTCTTTAACTCCTCTTTTTGGCATACAGTTTATGTTCAAAGATTAATTCTGACTGTTGAATAAACCCATAAATGTCATGTTTTACAGATTTCCGATGACTACACTTTCAAAATTTTCTACCTGCTTAAATGAACAGTTTTTGTACTACAGTCCCTTGATGGGTGAAATCACTGAAATTGTGAATCAAAAACTGGATTCAATAGATGATTGCAGGTATTAGTCATGTCCTGTTGATAATTTTCAATTAATAATGTCCAACCAAACTCATTAGTAATGGGAAAATTACATAATAAGACATTCACACTAAAAATGTATATATATTTATTTTCTTTAATCTCTACCAGGGTATTGAGCACCTTTATGATCAGTATATCTTCCCTGGTGTCTTCACGGTTACGAGATGCACTCATTGAAAAAGCAAGCTCTCTCCTGGACAATATGGAGCCTCTACTTTACAACAGCCCTAGGAGGATAGTGCAGTTCCTTCGAAACATAAAGTACACTCATCGACCCTTACTGGAAAAATGCAACCATATTCTTCTTCAAAATGTTCCTCATATGGATGCTGAGAACATTAGTATTATATTGGGACTTTATCAGTCAATGCAGTACCAAAACTGTGACTTTAGACTAGCTGCCAAGCAGAGGCTGATGGAGCTGATGGACACTACCACTGACCCTGTATCTTTTACAAAGCTCTTTGTTGCTTTGGCCCCTTTGGCAGAGCAAGCAACTAGAGAGGGGTAAGAATGTGGAAACTTTGATTCTCATTGATATGGTTGAAATAGTCTTTAAAATAAAACATTTCATAAAATCATTGTCATCAGTGTTCTGACATCTGTCTTATTGTCATTTGTTCTTACAGGTTAGAAAATGCAGCGTTGCTATTGGCCGATGAGCTGAATGCCCAGCAGGCTCTCGCTATTATTGATACGCTGGAGGATATTCAGTGTCGAAATCTTCAGCTTATCAATAAGTAAGACATAAAATCTCACTTGTCTTTTCTTTATGGCACAGAAAGAGAGAATCCTGGTAAAGTAAATATATGATGCTGCTGCTGGCGTCCAACGTATTTGGGATTTTCTTTTGCCAGCGCCTAAACTGTACTTATTTTGTTCTTGTGTTCTAATATGAAATTAGACTGCAGGTCTGAAATTTAAAAGAAATTACAAGTAGCTTATACGTAGTGTAAATTTGTAATTAAACAAAATATATTTTATTGGCCTAAGCATACTTATTATTAAGTATGCGAAGTGTTTAAAACTGCAACAGCCATGGAAGTTCATATCGAAAGTACATAAGTGATTTCAGTTTTATCTAAAAAAAAGTGTGATCATTCAACAGGATTGCATCAGTATTGCAAAAGAATCTGGAGGTGTATCGGCCTGTAGAGATGGCCAAGGTCACTCAGTCACTTGTACTCCTGCGATATAAGAACTCTGAATTCTTCCAAAGGCTGAGGAACATACTCCTTCGGTGAGTCCCTACTTGTGTTTGTAAAATTAAAATAATATTTCATAATATATATATATATAAAGGATAAAAAAATCAACTTATACAGTTATTCTTTGAACATAAGGTGTCTGTATTTATTAATCCTAGATGTGTATATTTTGTTGACTAGGTTTATTTGAATAGGTAATAATAATTTTTTTTTTTTTTTTAATTTCTCTGCTTGTTAGTTTCTTACAGGACAGTGTATATCCATATGAGGTAACCATGCTGACCCGTGTCCTCTCCATGCTCCCCTCTCCACGTTTGGAAGAGGTGGTCATCTCTCGTGTTAATGCTGTGCTGCCTCAGTGTGGCCTGAGCGATCTCAATTCTTACACCATCGCAATAGCCCGATGGATCCACAATGACCCCACTTACCGACACAGCATGCCCAGCAAGTATGTCCGCCTGCTTCAGATTGTGAACCGCTGTGGACATGAGCGACTGCACAAGGCTGACCGTCTGGACCTGGTGCTGGAGGAGCTCAAGTATATAACAGGGGAATGGTTTGAGGAGATACTGCTTGAGGATACTATTGCAATGCTTCAGAGACTGATAGATCAAGTGTCCTGGACCAATGTTCCAGAGCTGGCCTTTTTCCTGACCAGAACCAACTACCTCTCTAGCCCACTAATGGACCGCATTGCCAGTGTAGCCACAGAGAACATACATAAGGTGGATTGTTTTCAAATGACTCATTTTATTAACCGAATATTGTTTTAGTATCTATAAACCTCACACTGTCTCAATCTGAAATTGTCTGGGGTGTACTTGATGTATTCTGCCTCATTTGTTTCTGTTTTTCCCTCTTAGATTCATTACTCTGCAACCTACGCCATTTTGCTTCCTTTTGCTATTCTTAATTATGACACCCCGATGGTGGATGAGTTGTATGATGCTTGCATTCAGCATTTTGTTCCTAATATCAGTGAGTTCTACCTTCTAACTCCTGATGATTTTGATTTTAGAAAGTAACAATTTAAATATATATGTGTTTGTTCTGATCTTGATTCTACCAGGTTCTTTTGATCCTCACATGCTGGTCTTGTTGGCCTACAGCTTGGCTATGGCCAACAGCTTCATAGAGGAAGTAATCAGAGAAATATTCAGCGTGGATTTCTTGGCCAAGCTGGACTCACAGCTTGAAAGTAGGTAAACTGAATGTACAGTTCTAATTCATTATTAGGAATTGTTTTGCTACAAATTATAAAAATAATTTTCAAGCTAATACTTCAATGTTCCATTGTTTATTCTAGAATGTTTCACGTGACGTAATGTTTGATGTTGTGTGCATCACTGACTCTGTATAATTGTATAATTTCTCCATAAAGCATTGCCAGATGCTCAGAACATGCGGATACGTCTGCGTTTGATGGAGCTCAACCGTGCTGTGTGTCTAGAGTGCCCTGAGTTCCAAGTGCCCTGGTTCCATGAGCGCTACTGCAGACAGCTCCAAAGGAGAAGTGAGTAAAAATGATACATTTTATTTCAGGTTTGCTTTTCTGAATTGTATGTTAGTTATTACATAGTAACTGATGTTTGAGCTTACTTTTTTTGTGAAATAGACAACCTCTCAGTCAGTCCAGTACAACAGCAGATACATAAAATGCTGGGAGAAGTGCTTGGGGGCATTAACTGTGCCCGAGTAGCAGTGCTAACTCCATACTACTACACTGTTGGTAAGTTTGATTGAGAAATTTCAGTGGTGCTCAGTGATTATATGACTTTTGCAGTTAGCAGGGTTTTTTTTTAAGTTTACCATTAGAATAATCCGCTCAGCATCTTTCCTACAATGACTCTGTACCTAAAGAGCAATATACACTGTGTTAGGGCCTACGAAGTCTTAATTATAAGAAGCTAAACATTGTGCTGGTCATGTTGCATGTTAAAATTTACATGGGGAAAAAGTACAGGCTACAGAAACAATATAATGTTATTATCCAGTTATAGCATTTTTACTCGAACAGAAGAACCTATTGTATCTGAATCTTAATCTGAAATATTAGAACTCCTCAAAATTTCTTTGGATTTTTTGTTCATTACTCGTTTTCCTAAATGTTCATCTTATTTTTGTTTCTTTTCTTGTAGTATAATATAATTTGGCTAAAGTTTGGATTTGGGTGTGAATTATATGTTAATCATGATATTGTGTTAAATTTGACTAGCTCATTGACATGAACATGATGTCATCTTAGTCATAGTTTTTTAATGTAAGTTTTTATAATAGTATTTGGTATATTTGAACACGCAAGAGTGCAAACTGTCTATTGGTAAAGGCTGCAGGACTTCAGTGCCAGCCTCAGTGTCATCGGCCAGCAGATGCACCACACTGTATGTTAATCAGTTTGAATGTTTGAATCATATTCCTATAGACTTTGAGTGTGTCCTGGACCGTAATGAGAAAGCAGTGCCTTATAGTGAGCCAAGTCGGCTGCAAATCACTGAAGATGGGAAGGTGCAATGGGATTCAGGATCAGTCAGGAAGGAGAGTAATGATATACCACCAGGAGCTCGCCGGTACGTGTATGAGAAATTAGATTCAACCAATTTTATGGTTACAGTTGTTCAGCCATTTTTGTGGTTAACATTTCATTGTCAAATAGACATTTTCAAAACAGGGCTACTAACTCTCATTGTTTTAAATGTAAAAAAAATAATAAGCCCTGGAAGTTCTTTTCTTCCTAAATTCTTTTAATTCGTGACTCTCCCTCTCTCTCTGTTCCTCATACACACACATACACACACACATTGTTCCTGATAGTTATTCATGTTCATGTGCAGCAGTTGTTTTAATTTAAATAGACAATATTATAATGTTGGATTGGATTATATAAAAAATAAACACTTATTGGAAAAGTTTACTGTTCACAGGTAATATTGCAGTACAGTCCGTCAACATAGGGATATCCTCCATTCAAGTCAATTTATAACCAAGACACACTAGATTTAACACAAAGAAATATATAAACGAATCGAATCAGATCATGACCTTGTGATTCGGAATCAGATCGATTCAGGAAATTGGGAACAAATTCCAGCTCTATAGGAAGATAACATTTTTATAACCCCCGGCCCCTTTCTTTTTCAGTATTGCCCTAGAATTCCTGAATTCCAGATCCTACTGCAAAAATTCACAACATATGAAAGGGGAAATCCTGATGCGGAAGAGACATCTGGAGATATTAGGATATCATGTTTTGCAAGTGAGTAAAGATAAGAGTGTCAATTTCCTGTGTGTTCCTTCAAATGGAAAAAATGTTCCAATATGAAAATTCACTGATTTATTTGCTCTCTAACACAGATTCCTCACTTTGAGTGGAATTCTATGGAGCATTCCACCCAAGATGATTTCAAGAAATATTTGAGGAGGAAATTACTTACAGAGCTAGCATGAGACTGTTGGCACACGAAAAGTGCTTTGGCATACATATCCATATTCAAAGAAGTTGCCGGAAATGGACAGTGAATTTTATACTTTGTGATATTTGTCATAGAATGTTTGTAATAAATAATCTAACTAAATGTTGCAGACATTTTCATATCTGAATATAATGAATGTTTTTTTTTTCTCTCATTTTATTTTTTTACAAAATAAATATGAATATATGACATGTAAAGCTTGTGCAAAGCGTGTTTGCCCAACCTGGCCCTAAAACAAACACACTGGAGTTCAGTTGCCTGTTTTATGTTTAAACATATTGCTTTGAATATGGAAATTCAGTTTTAGCATTTACAGGAATATTTTTAAGCATAATACTTAAAATAAGCAGTACCTCGTTTAGTTCAGAATAAAGAGACTATTTTACAGTTTGGGCATTTTTGCGACATTAAGTCGCATGGAAACACATGAGGCACCAGCTGCATATCGCATCTCTCTTAACATTCCAGCCCACTGCTTCTTGTCCTCTTCATACCTACCATTAAAAGAATAGTAAAGATTAGATTTTGGAAACATTCTGCAGGAGTATTTATTATATGGTGAAATGTCCTTTCAAGATTTGTGTACAGATTCTTATTGAAAGACAAAAAGATTGCAAATGTAAAAGGAATGCAAAATCTCTTAGCGACAAAGCTAATTATAATGAATATTTAATCATCTCTACTGCTACACACATTGATGGTACTCAAACTTTTTAGAAACGTATTGGTTACTTACTGCCAAACGTCTGTGATCTCTGAAGGAGCACAATCTTTATTCTCTGTCTCTACCATCGTGAAGCCCCCGACTGCGTAGAGCACACCGCTAGCACTGACCAGGTTAACTGAGCTCCTCTCCTGGGCAAACTCGGTGAACGTTTCCCACCTATATGATGGGAAAAATTGATTATTATTACAATCTGTGGTTACAAATGCATGTCTTTTTTAAAATACAGTCAAATATATTTGTACATTTTGTGCTCTGAGAGGTGGATAAAACATCTTCCATGTATTTGTGGTGCAGAAAGTATATTCCTATTCCCTAAAATATCGAGTTCCAATTAAAAATGTGTATAATCACAATTATGAAAAGGCACCCACTTGTTGGTTCCAAAGTCATAGGCTTCACAGGATGCTAAAAGACCATCTTCATTGACTCCTCCAACTACAATAATCTTTCCTTTGTGAACAACTGCTCCAAACATGGACCTTGGTGTTTTCATTGCCGCCACCTCCTTCCACTCAGCCTTCTTGTGGTTGTATGCAAACATCTTGTTGATGGTTTTGCTATTTTGTACATGGAAAAAAAAACATGTCACATTGCATAACATACAGATTTTAATCCACATTTTAAAAATGTTGTCTTACTTTTCATCAGTCTTCCCTCCTATGCAGTACAACAGGCCATTTTGTGAGATCACACTGTGTCCATGTGTCCTCAAGGGAAGTTTTTTCGTCTCAGTCCATTTCATCTTACTGCCAAACAATGCAAATGCATGAGATTCAAGTTTGTAATTCATGCGCTTCCATGAAGGTAAAAAGTCGAAGGCTTGTCGACTTACTCTGTGTCGTAACACATTACTGTGTCAAGAGACTCATTGCTTTGTAAATCTTTGCCCGCTACAGCAAAAAGGAGATTTTCAAATTCGCCTAGAGCAAATAGGCATCTGGGAGAAGGCAATGGTGGTAGAGCAAGCCAGTCTGGAGTAAGAGGGTCCAACTGTAATAAAGAGGATTAAGTTTTAAATTCTTCTAACATCTCAGTTGACATCTAGAAAGTGAAGAATGTTACCTCATATACATGTACATGTATAAAACATGTTATCATTTACCTGATAAACATAGCACTGCAGAGGTGTTTCTTTGTTCTCTTCATCCACAAACAGTCCACCTACAACATAAAGTTGGTTCTTCTTGGTACTTATGCTGACATGGTTTCGGGGTATCTGCTCTGCCATGACTGCTAGGGAACATTCATTCTCATTAGGATCATAGGCCACGGCTGCGGTATCATTAATCATCAAGACCAGCTCCTTGGCGTACATGCCAATCCTTTGGTTGTCATTCAGATATCCTGGTAGTGTGTTCTCTCCCTCCTTGTTCTCTGGAGGAAGTTTCCCAGCAAAAGCATCTTTGATTACCTTTAGCTTCTTCACAAGCTCAGGATCAGCTTTGATGATGTCATCCTTTTCCACTTTTTCCTTGAAATACTTTTCTGGAAGAAGACGGAATCGAACGTGCTCAAAGGCATCACCTAAAAGCTTCACCCGGTTTTCTTTGTCCTTCCTGACCCATTTCATCAGAAGTTCAAACACCATTTCCTCTTTCTCCACATTGAGAGCATCACTTCCTATGATGGCAAACAGCTCAGGAGGGTTAAACTCAAGAAAATCATCCTCCTTGGCTAGTGTTTCAAATCGCTCAGCTATGTAGTCTCTGGCTGCTACAGCCAGCCTTGGGCAGTTGAGCACTAATCCCAGCCTGAAGATTGCAAGGCAGTTCCCCAACGAGAGTTTTTTCTGCAGGTAGTTTACGCAAGCTGTGAACACGGATGGTATCTGAAAGCGGTTTGCTACGGCAAAAATGTCCTGTACATTCTCATCTGTAATGTCAATTTCTGCAGAATAAAGATAATTCACAATCATGTCCATTATAGTTGGGTCCACATTTTCCAGTACAACCTCTTTTGTGGTTTCTTTGCCATCTTCTGAGAAGTAAAGCTCTCTAAAATAGGGACTGCATGCTGCCATGATGAGTCTGTGACAGGGCAAACTTCTGTCTCCCACTTTCAGAATGCAGTCTATTAACTTGTTCTCCTTCAAAAGTTCCTTCAAACCATCCTGGAGCAGGGTGCTCTGAAAGAGCTTCAAATCTTCTTTCATAGACATGGGTTCCATTGCGGAGGATTTTGTGTCAGTGTGGCTGTTGTGACTGAAGTGCTTCTCTGTGTCTTGCTCTCCTAGTTGTAACCGTCTGAGCCAACACTGAGCAGACAGAAGCCAGGGTAGTTTAACCTTGCCCCTCTATATTTAGGCCCCCCTCATACACAGAAAGAATTCAGTTTGGCCACATTAGAAAATAGTCACATTAGGCAGCTGTCAAAGACAGAAAGAAACAGCTGGTGGCTTTGGACACTAGAGGTTATTAATGACTGCTCACATTCCCCCAATGAGGAAATCAGGACAATGATTTCAAATGTATTCAAGTAAAATGTGTTTTAATATGTTCATACTTTAGCTTGTATAAAGAATGTTAGCCAGGTACAAGGTATTTTGTAGTCTCTTATGGTGTAACCATTGTAAAATGCACACTCAAAGATACAAAGTGGTCATGAAAGTGTCAGTTTAGCACAACTGGAGCCCAGACAGACCATATGGACTCAAGACACCTTAAAAAAATAAATACAAAGCCACATGGTACAATAATGTTCAATAATTAAAGGTACTGAATATGTACCATTGAGCCACACCTGCAAGATACTGCTTTTCTACATTTGTGAATCATGAACCCATAGGCAGTGAGTGTGGATGAGGAGTTTATTTAAAAATAAACTACAGGCTTCATGTGGCTCAAGGAGAAATATTACACACTATGTGTCATGGTCCTAAAGCAGGTAATGGGCCAAGTCACCCTTCCACTTCTTTCCCGTATGCTGACTCATTCTTGTATTTGTCATGCATGTGCCAGTTGTATATTTAAAATGTTGAGAGTTTTTCCTACAAGCTGACCTTCCCTAGCTTACTGGTAAGTAAAGAACAGCTGTCATTACAACAGTAGTTAATCTGAGGTCCTGGACCATTTGTAAATTCTTCAGCTCCACTGACAGTTCAGCCTGAGGGTTCTCATTGTTTAAAATAATATACGACTTTAAACTCTCAACACAAGCTTCTGTTTATTTTTGCAATTTTGCTTACTTGCGAACAATATTTTCTCACTTTCATTTAAAATATACATAATCCTGGGTATTTTTGTGGAAAACAAAAACATTTTCTTTTAAAGTAACGCATACATTTATTATCTGCCAGTGAACAGCAAGAATATGTAACAAGCTAACATCAAAATCTAGACATACTGTATGTACAAAGTAATTAATCTGAAAATAAATAGATTAGCTTTAAATGCTAAAAACATTTTTGGTTGTAAACATTTAAACAACAGTGCCCCAAAATGTTTAAAAAATATCTGATCAGGTTTATATGAGAGGGATAATTTGCTCCTTATTTTTACAATTATAAATTCCAGCAGGAGTTAATATTTTCAGCTCATTACTTCCCAAAGTCCTTGCAATGTAAAGCCTTCTTTTAACTTCTCCACTGCTATTCCAAGCTCTTCAGAGAACACTGGCTCCCGGTCTTGTTGCTTTCAAGTAAAATGAATTAAAATGATATATTAAAAATATGAAGGATAATTTTAAATATTTTAAGTTGAAGAAATGACATCCAAGTCAATATACCTTGTTGCTATCAGCAAAGTATGCCTATAGAAGAAAAAAAACAAGATTAAAAACACAAATTAACAATACAACTTAACACAAAATATATTGTCACTTGATATAAGTGAAATAATAACTGAAAATAAACATTTGTAAACATTTTTGAAACCAAGCAACAGCAGTCCATTTTGATGGGACATTATGATACACAAGCATGTTGCTATTTTCAGAGCATGAGAAAGAGAGCCAGAAAGCTCTCTGTCAAGTGTGTCATTCATTACTAAGCATAGTATATTCACTGTGAATGCGTCAGTCTGTTCATCTGGCTCGATCTCCACGTCATCTGGAGGCTGCTCCACCGTTAGCTCCTCCAGTGGCTGAGGCTGGGTTAACAAGAGAGGCTTAAAGCTTAGTCTTGCTACACAACAGACAAATGAAAGTTTCAAATTATCAACAGCTGAGATGTCTTTGTTCATAAACCTTTCCATTTACCTTTTCCTCCATCTCGTATTCCACACCAAAAATGGGGTTTGCAGAGTACACTTTGTGAAGGGAGTTTATCTCCTTCACTGCATCCTGCAACTTGTCCATGGGATCAATCTTGAAACCTAGGACATATCCTCCTGTCTGTAAGAGCAGTGACATAGAATGATTGTGAATACATAAGACATACTGTAAACATTAACAATTTGAAATCATGGGGATATATAAAACTACAACATCAGTACTAGTAATCAGACCCACCTGTTGAGAACTCTCGATCACAAGTGCGAGTCCAAATTTTGAATCTCTAATTCTTATTGAACGCTTTCGGAAACAAGAACAGGGGAAAAATGAATCAGTTGTATTTTAATCAATGTATTTTTTATATAATTTTACTCAATCAGTGATGGCACCATTTACTCACAATTTGCAGGTAGGGAATGCTGACATTAAAGCTTTCATTCATGTTGGCATGCCACACTATTCTCACATTAGTAATGAAAAAAGTGCCAAGGTTACCCTGAAACACATGAATGGTCTTTTAGACTCCATCTGGTTATAACATTTGAACAAAAGCATTTGATTTAAGCTTTTTATTTTTTTGTAAGAGACTATTTTCACTACCTGATCACTGGATAAATTCCAAACTCCATTTATTTTGTCATAAACTTGCTCTCGTGGCAGCAGTCTCAGCTGCTTATTCTGAATCAAAGCCCCTCTTAACTTGAGGTCACGATACATTTTGGAAGTCTCATAAGCCCTACATTGGAAAGCAGTCAGTTCCGAGGAAATAAATACAGAATTTAGAAAGAATTTATAAAATATTTAAAAAATATACAATATAGAATAATTCTAGATAATTTATTAAACTTTTATAAATAATTTATCCAAGTGAAATTAATAAATAAAATCAATAATCTGCTGTAAATAATAGACTTTTGTTAAATTCAGATGTCGCAAAACTGGGGAACAATACAGTACCTGTGGACAGCGATGACAGATGTGAAGAGTCTTGGACTCCCAGGAACAACATTAGTGAATATGAATTCAAATCTTGTGTTATTAGATTTGGTCAATATGTAGAGGGCTTCAGTTTGGCCCCTCAGTTTCTGCAAAAGTTACAAACCTCATGTCTTACACAGTTCATAGTATACATCCATGCTAAAAATCAGAAGCAATTATAAATATGAAGGGAGTTTTCTTACAGAATTCGCTGTCCTTGTGGTGATGTTTATGACAGAATTGTATCCCACAGCTGTAAATTGGTAAGAAATGTCATAGGGTACAGACTACAGAGGCAAAACTACTTCACACTGAAGTCTCATCTCCCAAAACACTACTTACATAAGTTAACTCTGGGCAAGGCGATTGAATGCCAGATGATTCTTAAATTAGTCACCAAGAGTCGTCCTGTAGCATTAAATGTGGGGAATGATCAGTCAACATTTCTTGTTAAACTTTTTTTTTTACTTTTCATATATAACCATGTTTGTTCTTGTAATATAACCATTAATACATTCATTATAAAAATTGGGCTTATTTGTTTTAATTAGTGTAAAAGATATTAACTTGTGAAGCAAACTAGTTTCACTGCTTCTGCAGGAAAAAACAAACAATAGAAAGGAAATAATGGGTTCACAGAATGTAATTTGTAAGGTTCTGCAGCTGCATGGATAAAGAGATGAGCACCTCTATCTCCGTTGTTTCCTTTCGTGTCTTCAATAGAATCCAGGCAGTCGATGAGCACTTCGCCTGGTCTGGTTTTCATCTGTCTTACAGATCAAAAAAGCAAAATAATCGTCAAAACAAGTGCTTACAAATAACCAACCTAACTTGATGCCTTTCTCCTTACCAAAGCCCAGATATTTCACATTTTCAATAATAATTTTCTTGTATATGATTTAGTACTTTACTATATATAATTTATTCTTTTTCCTGAGGGCTCCATCCTCAGCAACTTTCTCCCAAGAAGTCAGTTTTAAAAAGCTGCTACAACTGCGCTATATGGCTATTTGTGTATGATAATGTGCTTTAGAAATGAACCTGAACACACTCAGAGTCTCTCCTCTGCACGTCCAAACCAACCTAATCTTGCCTTTCTGACTTGTCTTCTCCAAACTCGAGCTGTCCCTCCAAAAACTAATTCCTGATCCAAAAGATCCAACTCGAGCTGTACCTCTAAAACACTAATCCCCGAACCCAAATATTAAAAACGAGATGTCCCTCTAATACAGTAGAGTCGGACTCCAGTCCTGGAGGACCGTGGTCCGGCACGTTTTGATGATTTCCTTGGTAATCCTTGACCGGTGGGCCATTTATTATAGTTATAATTAGCTAAATCTGTTCTGATAAGACCCTCTCTCTCTGATAATCGGAAAAAGCCCCTCGGCCAGCCAGCACTTTTCAGTCCCCATGTTAACTTACTGAGCAGTAATGTCGAAACGAACATCCCTGTCCTCCCAAAGTGCATCTAAAACACCCGCCATACTCGAGCTGCAGAATGTCTTTCAATAAGCTTTCTCAAATTTCCACACAAGCCGATAAAAATCCACCCTCCTAGCGTTAGCCTCCTAAGAGGATTTGTTTACTGTCCTTTGCGTCACCTCGGTAACGGCGTTCTAACTACGGCAAGCAGTAGGTATCAACACCGTGTTTTCACTGTCACACTGAATGAACTAGACTTTTCACCTGATTTTCTGAAAGAGAGAAAACGCCGCATGGAGTCTGCTTTTGATAACAAAATACAGTACAGGAAATATATGCTGTGTTACATCTGGTTGAATTACATTCGTGAAGAGCACAGTGCACTTGAAAGGAACAAGCACTCAGGTATCATCAGGGAATGTCTTTTTTCAAACTCATCAAACACAATATGTACAAAAGTATTGGGACGCACCTCTTCTTTATGCTTGTCAGTTGGCCCTTTACTTCTAATGAAGGGCAGTCTTAATATTTTAGCATGGACATCGCCATGCTTTGTGGATGTAGTTAAGGGAATGCCCTTTTCTGTTCCAACATGGTAGGATGAATTAACCTTTGAAGAATATGACTTGACAGAGCCTCAACCACATCCAAAACTTTGGAATGAACTCCAAAGTCTTGATCAAAGAAATCTGTAAAAGCTTCAAGTGGTGTGGGGGTGTAATTTGTGTCTTGTTTTGTTCTGCTCTGTTCTTGTGTTGCAGCATGGTCCTGGAATGTTGTTTCGCTTTTACTATGTACTGTGTATATCATGGAAATGACAATAAAAACCTACTTGACTTGACATGACTTGACTTGACTTGATATCAAAGTCTATGTATTCGAATGAAATGTTAAATGTCAAAGGTCCCTGTTGGGGTAATGAACAGGTGAGCCAGTACTTTTGTCTATATAATATACATCTCCTAAAATGATATGTAATGGACATTATTTTATTATAAATTTTTGACTGAAAGTGACCATTCACCCTAACCATTAGGCCACCAAAATTTACTTATCACTGTATCTTATTAAGACCTATTTATTGCATATGCTAATTTTTACTACTATATATTTTACATAATATTATTATTATTATTATTGCTAAATGCCATCACAAAAATGTATGGAATGTTTTAAAATAAGGCATGATCACAAAAAGCCCCAACAATCCCAACAAAAGCAAATTAAAACAGTTATTAAACAAAACATATTTTATTAAAAAAAGTACAAAAGCATCAGTCAAATACATTGTACTCAACACATCATAAAATAATCTATTTTAATGTTTTAAATTTAATATGAACTATACTCTTGAAAGTGACTGGACAGCTCAAACACAACAGAGGACTAGTCTTAGTTCATTTTTCAAATCAGTTTGCTGTAAAGTATGAAATAAAGTATAAACCTGATCTTCTGTATGAAAATACAATAACTAGAGTAGAGTAGCATTTTTTTTATTATTATAACTAATTACATATTTTTGTAGAGAAAATTAGTGACATTTATAGATATAAATCTGACAAAAGTTATACTGAATGAAACTGCATGTTGTACTTTGTGTTGCATATGAAAATATGTAAACATTTGTAGAAGGGATATATTAACAGAGTACACCGAAATGCAACCTTATGATTTTCAGTAATAAAAATAAAATGCAGTGCAGAAAATGCTACTGAGCACCAAGAAAATTTTCTAAATGATGAGGTAAATCATATATTAGTATGGAACAGCCATAGAGAACAGGTACAGCTACTTCATAAAAGCACAGCACAGGTCATTGTAATTTATCCTCTCAAGCCTTTTAGATTTTTTTTAAAGAATAAAAGTATTATAAACCTTTCTGAAAGGTTACTAAATACTGTTGCTACTGATGAGCATGAATGTGTAAGAATATCCAAAGCTCAGGAAATCAGTGGAGCTTTCAATTAACGATGAGTCATATTTTTTCTTCAGCTTAGAGTGAAAATGCCGAGATTTATTTTGTCATCCAGTTTAACCCACTGTGAAGACGAAAGAGAAAGACAATATTTAATTATAATACAACACATTAATTGCAACTGCAAACACAGATATTTGAATGCAAATGCACTGGAATAATTTGATAATAGTGAAGTCCTTGATGTTTGGATATTATGCTGGAATTAATTATACTGCAGCAGTGTTTTGTAATATACCTAATATACCTAGCAGGTTTTGATTATGCAGCAGTGTTTTGTAATATACCTATAGTGAGGATAACGCATGCTTGCTTGCACTCGACCTCCGTCTCAAAGCGGTTCTCGTTGCCGTCACATCCTCCATACCAGAACTGTGCACAAGCGTTAGCCTGTTTATCATAGTACCAACGGATAACGTAATCTCTGCAGGAACCCTGATTCAAGCTTAGTGAGCAGCGAGGATCCAAAGGAGCTGCAGAAACACACAGAGGATCAGTTCATGTCATATTAGTGGGAGTTATTCAGTGGCTTGAACAAGTCAGTTTTTCAATAAAATTCTTCTGCCTAGAACAAGGCAGAGGCTTATATAAAGTCTCAAATTGCTAATATTGAACAAATAATATTGAAAATATAATAATAAAGTTGAAAATAATATTAGGGCATTAACAGAAAAGCCGTCAGAACCTCAAATCGACGACCCTGAAAGAAGCCCACAGGTCGTGCGCCTCTCTCTGTCTGCCAGTGTTGCCAACTATCTTCTGATAGGTTGTTCTTGAACGATTCGTTCCTTTTGAATGAATCTTTAATATGACTCAGGAACAACGAATCGTCTTGTACGAATGATTCGTTCAGTCGCGCATGCGCATTTGCGGTACATCCTATAGTTTCTGTATTGGAATTAATTGAGTCTCTAACATGAAGAGTCGAGAGATGAACTAATCAATTCTCTTTCCGGCTCAGGCTGCATATGTTAACATTACGGGGCTGTCACGTAATGAACGTACGACTCAAATCTGAAGACTCGAGATAAGAACTAATCAATTCTCTTTCCAGCTCAGCATGCATTGGTTAGCTAAATGGGCTGTCAGGTGATGAACGAACGACTGAAACCCAAAAACTTATCAGATAAGAGGCGAGGTGAGTATATCATAGATTAAAGGCACAGGTAAACAATGAATAAAACTGTTCTGTTACTTATAGAATTATATTTTTGTCTTGTTTGTAGTATGATCAACGTTTGTGTAAGCAGTAGATATGTTAGGGAGGTAACACGTAACATTTTAATTATATTTTGCTAAAATGAACAAAATGTCTCGAATGACTCGATAAAAGATTCTTTCATTTTGCTGAACAAGACTCAAAGATCTGAGTCGCTAAAATTATCCGAACTTCCCATCACTACAACTATCTCCTACAAACACTATGAAACACAATGTACTTAAAATAGTCTTAATTCTACCTTAATTTATGCACCAAACACCTTAATTTGAA
>JBBKCR010000002.1:18831243-18859955 GCA_037577295.1 Ladigesia roloffi | reverse complement strand
TCCTTACTTTCTTGGAAATTAAGGTAAAAATTAAGGTAATATTAAGGGGTAAAATTAAGGGGTTTGGTTTCGTAGTGAAATAGTTTCTGAAGATTAATCAGAAATTCGCTTTATGACGACACTAGCGAATTTGCGTATAAATTACGTCACCACGTCATGCAGCGTTGGGGTTCTCAGAATCTGAATTTAAAATAGAATGAAAGGAGAGGCTTGGAAGATGAATGAGATGATGTTTGTGTGTGGCTTCTAAAAGAAATAGCTGTGTTCCATAACTGAGAGGGATTTTTTTTTGCTTAAAAATTTTACATTATTTTGCTTGTAATACAAATTGTTTATTTAATGGGTGTGATCAACTAAGAAAGTTTCATGATTGGTCATAATTCACGCACATGCGTAGATCATTCACTGCGAGTGCCTAGACAGACGAAAAAAGAGCAGGCTGAGTCTCAAGCTAATATGCAAGGAATATAGTGACTACAGTGTTGTACAGAAAGTAGCTTAGACGTTGTCTAAAATTGAAGCTAGATATTTCACTTGGCGCTTTTTAGAAAAAAGTCGTTAAGGGGGTCTGGAAAGTCGTTAGAAATGGCAGCACTGCATGTGCGAGCGCTTATGTACACAATGTAGTCTCCGTCTGTGATTGGCTTAAACTGACATGCGTTCCTTGACATAACCAATTATAATTACTTAATAAAAAGGGCTGTAACTTTGGCACATGAAGGAGAATCTAAACACAAAACGAACACAAAACAATAGGTAAAAGACACACATCATATGGACATACTTCAGTCTATACCACACGAGCACGGCACGATGACCTGCAAAATCTGCAATCTGTTAAATTACCATAAAAGGACTAGCATTAGCTAACAGAGGAGTAATGTAGCTTTACATAAAAGTGCCGGAGCAAAAGACCTGCAAAACAAATATTATTGCACTTTTGTTCATATAGCAGTACTTTTAAAAATAAAACTCATAAAATTCGTTATTGTATTATGTGTATAACAATGTGATTATATGGGCCTGGTTCCATGCAGCCTTCATTCATTCGTATTTCCATTTTTTTTTCTTGCATGCTGTATATTTTATGGAATTCACTCATAATGTTTTCTGTATTTTTTTTTATTTCTGTTACATTTTGACATCATAATGTCATTCCTTAACTCTGTGCTTACCTGTGATTACAGCAGGACGGGGCTCTAGTACAGATGTAGTGACTGAACCTGATGAGGAAGAGGAGGAGGATGATGATGAAGACGATGATGATGATGATGATGAAGCTGGCAGTGATGATGTTGAGGCACTGGTGTGTGATGTTCTGCTAGCTTCACCCAAAGGCTGTACAGGTGGAGCTGTTTTATTGACAACAGTTATTTTACTGCCACCTCGTAAATGAGTCCTTATGTCTAAGTCCTCTCCTTCATAGTCTTCTTCTACTTTGATCTACAAAAAAAACCAACAGTTAAACCATGGTTAGATATTCCTTTAACTCAAAGTTTGTTCACATGTATACTGTGAATATGACATGAAAAAGAACGTCCTTTGTGCAAGATATTTATCATAAATCAGTGAACAGTCTTGGCTCAATTATTAATAGTGTTTAAAATACTTTCAAATTCTGTGTGAGAATTGAATTTAAAATTGAAGAGCAAATTTCCCAAAGTGATTTTTTAGGTAACACACTTTTATTAGCATATTTTTACATTAACACTTTATATGAAATAGTATATCCAAACAAAACTCATTCAGTCCTTGCACAATACACAGTACAAGATTAGGTACCAAATCACAAAGTCTTGAGTGGTACTTCTTTTTTTTTAGGGATGCTCGGATCAGTTTTTTTGCCACCGATACCAAGTACTGATTTTTTTCTAGGTGATCAGCCGATACTTATGCAGCATATGATCCTCCCGTGTTGTGTGTGTGTGCGTGCGTGAGAGAGTTCTCTTGTTTTGTGTGTGTGTGCGTGCGCAAGAGTTCTCTCGTGTTGTGTGTGCGCGCACAAGAGTTCTCTTGTGTTGTGGGTATGTGTCTGTAACTTCTCTTGTGTTTTGTGTTTTCTGCCGATTGATCGGAGCATCACTACTTACTTCTAGACAGAAGTATGTTTACAATTTACATGCAGTTATGCTGTGTCATATGGTAGGGTTTAACTATTAAACTTGTACATAATTTTGTGACATTTACTTAAAAATAGTTTTTGTTATACTTTTTAAATGGATTTGCCCATACTAAAATGGCAGTATTTAAAAAGGACATGTCGCTTCACTGTAAAATTAAATTTAAAAATGATTTCCTGAAAGAAATGCTTTCCAAAAAATACGTGATTTCCGAAAAGCTTTTGGAAATTTGCTCTTCAATTACTGTTTTGGTGAGTTCATTTAGTGAAGTTTTTGTGTTAGTAAGTGAGGCTGGGCAGCAAACCTTAGTACTGATAGGAGCAGGGTTGATGGGTAAAGGAAATGCGTCGCCTCTGCCTCTGCTATAGCTGTGAGTGGAAGGCCGTGTCCTGTCCAGATGTTCTTGATGTGTACTTCCATAGCCATTATTTCCATTTAAGACATCTGCTTGACCATCGTAGCCATTATATCTGAACCCGTTTTGTCCGTTTATGCCATTGGTAATGCGGTTGTAGATAAGCGCTCCATTCTCATCCTCACAAAATTGACTTACAAGCTTAGACTCCAAGGCTGCAAGATTAGACATATGACATTTCAGTTAAATAAATATAATTTATGTCTACATTTTAGGTATATTTGGACAATTAACGTTGGGGTCTGCCTGACTGAAACCTTTTAAAAAAGCTTTTTTGTTGTGGGGTGTCTATTTAAAGCTAAACAAATTTTGCATTGTGAAGATTCTTCTAAAATGTCTCAGATGTTATAATTTCACTTATAATTTCAAAGTTATAAAAACATCAAACCATAAGTTTTTTATCAACCTGTTACTCACCAGGCAAGGTATTGAAGTCATCAATGAGGTACATGTGCTCACTGTCTGGGTCAGAAGCAATGAGGTTAAGTTCCCTGAGGAACTCTGATTGTGTGGGGTCCGATGTGTTAACTATACCAATAGCATACATTTCAATATTAGCAGCATGAGCCTCACGGACTGCAATATCTAGCTTCACAGCCTCTCTTTTATCTGCCTGGCCATCAGTGATGACAATAGCCACTTTGCGGACGCCTGTACGAGCGCTATAAAAAGCCTCCTGCGTGGCTTTACGAATGGCAGTGCCAGTGTATGTGCCTTCTCCCATGTAGGGCATCTTTCTGATGGCCTGCTTCACATCTTGTTTCATCATGTAACGTGCCAGATTGAACTCCAGATGCACATCCAGGCTGTAGAGTACAAGACCAATCCTTGTGGCATTGCGGCCCACCGTGACACGGTCCACCAGTGCTGTGACAAAATCCTTAATGATCTGAAAGTTTTCAGGCCCAACGCTCTCAGAGCTATCAATCACGAACACAAGCTCCATAGGCCTCTCCTTACATTTTATGCCACATCCTAAGAAAAGACAACAAAAATACACACAAATCAGAACTGGGATTACATAAAGACATAAAGGATTCATATTTTAAAAGTTGTTTTTAGTTTCCAAGGCTTACCACAAATCTCCTTGATCAGTTTAATTATGTCTTCTCTCTAGAAAGCAACATTTACATATTTATTTTTCATCAAAGATTATAATATAGTACTACTAGGTAACTTTAGAAACTTACTGTGAGACCCATTTCCCCTTTTATTCCAGGTTTTCCCTACGGCAAATTATAGAAATACATGTTTTAGCAAATATCGAACATCAGTTAGTAGCTCACATTTGTGTTTTTATGTGTATGGGTAGTACATCATTGAATCCTAGGCTAGTGTAAGTTTACACTTATTTCATTTGACTTACAGGTTGTCCGGCTACTCCATGGTCACCCATGTCACCCTTAACTCCCTTCATTCCTCTCTCTCCCTGTAAGCCTCTATCACCCTGTAAGAAATAGGAAGATATCTTAACCTGTTCCAGCTAGAAATCAGCTTTGCATCCACCATATAAGTCCTGTCATTTATAATGGGAATGTAAAACAGAAATAGATGCTTCACCTTAGGTCCTGAGAGTCCTTCCCCTGGAGGTCCTCTTGGTCCAGTGATGCCTGAAGGCCCATGGTCTCCCTAAAGATTTCATATGACAAATGAACATTTCAAAGGAATTTTTTTTCAGTCAGTTCCTGTGTAATCAACTATCATCTGTAATCCTTGATTAGTTGAGCTTTACCTAGTAAAAAAACAGAAAACCCTGTATTCAGCCATATGCTAGATTTGCTGCAGGGTGTGATTAGGTTGAAACATTCAAGTATTCTAGATTATGAATAATATTTCCAAAATCATCTCTCTTCAAGGCACATGACTCAGTAATCAGGGTGGTTACAGTCAGTGCTGTAAGTAATTTACTTACTTTGGGTCCTTGGATACCCTCTCCTGGGGGGCCAGGTGGTCCCAGTTGTCCTGGTCTTCCAATGTTTCCCTTAAACAGCAGGCAAACAGGATTAATAAGAGAAAAGCAACATATCTTCCTGAACTGCCATAGACAATGTCCTCACATTCTTTTCACAGCTAGAACTCATTGTGATTTGGACATTTAGACTGAGGAGTAAAGCCAGATCTCTTTAATGCTGATGTCTTGGAAGCCTCAGAAGGACTGGTAAACCAAGCCACAAGTTTGATCTTGATAAAGCCATGTCACTGCAGCACCACAGTCCACTTTGCATATAATGCTGCAATAATGATAAACACTAAACTGTTCCAAAGAAATCTAACACGATTAGCTGCAAGTTTGTGAATACAATGTGTTGTTAATATGTCAGATATGCTAGCATAGCTTATGGATTTAAGTCATGCCTTCAAGGAATGATTCAGTATGTCTATCTGCTGCATCTGTAAGATAGCACTTTATTAACATAAACAATCAATTTAGTGCATTTCCTTGTACTAAGAAAAGAACAGAACACCTGTTAGCACCTGCAAGCTGGCTTTTGTTCATGAGTGTTATAGATTTGATTTACTGATTTAAGGTATTGCCCTTTTCATAAGGAAGTAAATAAAGTTTCATTAAGGTGTATGATGTGTGAGTAAAATATGATCTTGGACTTACTGGTGGGCCCTGTATTCCTTCGCCTGGTGGACCTGGCAAACCTGGCAAACCTCGGAAACCAATGTCACCCTGTGCAATTACATTATACACTGTTTTAGAGGAACAAACCTCACAGAGGGCTATGCACTAAAAGTACCCAAAGTAAGTCTACCATTATATCACAAGTGAAGTCTGGGACTGTATGTTATCTGTAGCTATACCTTTGGTCCAGGGAAGCCAATGCCTTCAGGACCTGGCTCTCCTGGAAGACCTGGAAGACCTGGTGGACCCTACAAAAGATAATCAACATGGACTCTGTCATTCAAATAAAACATATTAACATTGTGTATTGTAGGAGCCAAAAATCGGTGGTCTAATGTGTCTTTGTGTAAATCCACCCACCGCTGGTCCAGGAAATCCTTCACCTTTTGGCCCAAATGGTCCAGGAGGGCCTGAACTGCCACGGTCACCCTAGTCGAAAAACATTCATACAATCATTATACTTTTAAATGTACTCCAGCTTTATTTATCCAATAACTATCTGATTCATCTGTCTAATATATTTGTTAAATTGATCACAATGGAGAAATAATTTGCTGTACGCCCTTGTAAAAAAGAGACATCAAAACATGTATACAAATGTTTAAAAAATTCCTTGCTATTAGCATTTATTATTAGTGTGTTTTGATGTTTTCTGTTTTTTTAAAAGGACACAAAAATAATCTCCCATAGCAATGGACCATATGCTAAAAGATGTTACAGTGTAAATTGAAATGAGAGATTAGGATTAAAAATGCAGAAGTATAGTGTACCTCTTCAAACATGGTTGTATGCTTCTTTATTTTATTAGCTTCTTCTAAATGTTAAATAAAATGTGTACCTTAGGACCTGGCAGGCCGTAGCCAGTTTCTCCAATCGGTCCAGACGGACCAGCAGGACCAACATCTCCCTGAAGGTATAGAGAAATTGAGTCATCATTCTCTAACGGTGGCAGAGCTGGCTGTGATCAACTATAATGTATTGTGTTGAATTTTGAAACACTCATTTGCAATTGGCTGCCTGTACTCTGATGACTTGCTGGAGCTTGTGATATGAGACATTGTTGTAGCATTTTGCATTAGTTACCTTGGGTCCTGCGATAGCACGCCCAGGAAGCCCTGGCATGCCCAGTCGTCCTGGTATTCCAGGCTCTCCCTGCAAAAACAACACTTCAAGTTTAAATACAACACACCCTCCTACAGAATTTAGAAACACATTCTCTTTGCCAAGCATTGTAAATGAATTGCAGTTGCTTCAAAGCTATTGCAGATTTAAAGTATTGTTTGTCATGTGTTCTGGCACAGAAAGATTAATCATCGTTTTTTGGCATCACAGTGAAGCCGAGAACAAAAAAACCCCATGATAGGCATCTTTGAACGACTAATTTTAAATAATGGACCTCACCTTAGCTCCTGAAGGACCAGAAATGCCAGGTGGGCCTGGCAATCCTCTGATTCCCCGCTGGCCTTGGTCTCCCTGTCAAAATAAATACTTCTAAATAAAATATTTTATCTGAATGATATGCTTATGCCTTTTTTCTTCAAAACTGAATAAGTATTTATGCGGGGCTGTACAGCGTGGCATGGCACTGGAACCACTCACATCACCAGTAGGACATGATGAATATGATGAATATTTAAAAAAAAAAGTAAACTGACTGTCTTGTGATATGTTCCCTCATTGCGTCATGCATTCAAATTATCTAAGGCACAAGGAAGTATGATCAAATGACTCACCTTTTCCCCTTGTATGCCAATTCCTGCTGCTCCTTCAGACCCCCTTAGACCAGGTGCACCAGGTTCACCCTGATAGAAAAAGAAATATAAATGACGGGCATGCATTTCTTGATGATGCAGTGGCTGTACTTTATAATTTATACTGTTATAATGAAGAGTTCAACTTTGTTCAATGTACATGTGGTACCTTTTGACCTGTAGCGCCATCCTCACCAGGAAGCCCTGGTAAACCTGCCAAACCTGCAGAACCAGGCTCACCCTAAGGAGAAGTTATTATGGTTTTTCCAAATTTAGTATCAGTTTCAACATGCTTGTTGTTTAACTAATTTTTCTCATGCGAAAACCTGTAGATGTGATACCTTTGGCCCAGGCTCTCCAATCCCTCTCTCTCCTGGACCACCAATTTCTCCTGGTAATCCTTGGTCACCCTAAAAACACAGAAAAAGCTTCTAAAAAGGAAAAAATATCTTATTTTCTCTGTTATCCCATGAATGATTTTCACTATTTTTTGACATTTACATGTTATTGTGGGCTATATTTTTTCCACAAAATAGTTTGCGTCGATGTATAGGCACCAACTAACCTTTGGTCCAGGGAGGCCCTCTCCTGATGGTCCTCTGATTCCTGGAGGCCCCCTTGGTCCCTCCACACCCTTTAAATGAATTAAATTGTACATTTGTATTGCGTAAAGTATTGCATAATTATAGAAGTTTATTACACTGTGTCCTGGTTTCTGAAGTTTGAACTGTATTGTAATATTTAAAAAATTAGTTGTTGTAATATTAAAAAATATATAATAAAAATTATTAAGTCTTTTATACTTTTAAACAATAAAGTGTTTTTATTTTGTGTGACTTGAAGAAAGGCAGATTTTTTTCTTGTTACCTTCTCTCCTTGGATACCAATACCAGTGAGCCCAATTGGACCTGGGAGGCCATGAGGTCCAATTTCACCCTAAACACAACAACCATACTCAGTTATATGACACAAACAGTTAAAGGTTTCAGCCAGGATTGTGAAGTCTGATGGCAGAAAAAATCCCCATCAGCGCCTCCTAGAGCACTGTGGTGGAATGACCTGGTTGCTTGAGGTGCTCAAGAAAATCACACCAAGTGGTCTGGGAAAAAATTTTACAAAGTGTTCTCCAGTATAGCTACGACCATTTTTGTCACTGCAATCAGTTAATCAGAGTCAGTATTGTGATGTCTTCTTCTAATATTTTGTATGATAAATGAATTTCCACATTAATATATGCATTTCTACTGATAAAGCCTACAAATCTGTTTGAATTAAACTTTTCCCACAGATCTCCTCGGATCCCATCTGTCATTTCCCTCACTGCCCCACCTCCCAGCATGGCTTCTGCAGTCTACTGCAGCCTCAGAGACACATTTCTTATGTACTTTATTAGGCCTTTTATCAAGCAGACATGGTGCCATTCATTAGATGATATATTTATAGCCTACCTTTTCTCCTTTGATTCCAGTGCCTGCCTGCCCCCTAGGACCCCTTGGCCCATCCGGACCCCGGTCACCCTGTACAACAAAAGAGATGTCACTAGCCCTGTCATCCTTCATTCACAACATCAATAGTATTGTCCGCCCTCTCTTCCTCTGTCAGCTTCCATTACAGGGTAAGCATTCAGCTGCTTCTGCTTGTGTTATAAATGGTGGGAAAAAAAACTTTATAGAAAAACATGAACTTGCAGTTGGTTCATTTTCACCAGTTTCCTTGCTGAATATTTTTCAGACTTGGTTAAGTTATAAATAGTTTACTATAGATAGATAGGAGGTCATTCCCATCCAGGGCTTGGCCATTCTATTACTATCCCAAGCGGACCCTAGATTCCCAAATGATCCATGATAGATATGTGACACATCTTTCGAGGCCTGACTGTGCAAGTAGGTTAGCAGCCTAACAAAATCATTGTACAGTCAAATAGACACCCCTGATCAAATTACATTTTTTGTTGATTTCTGAAGTAAAAGTTAAAACATATTATCTATAAGTAAGCATCTTTAATATCTGCAAAATGTAATTTAAAATGTCAGATTCTTTACTAATTTAAACATGGTAAAAACGAAAGAAACTATAAAACAAATTTTAAAATATCCCATAACATTTGCCAGGGACCCCAATTCTGTTTGCATTTTTTTTGCGAATGTGTGCAAAAAATAAGAATTGTGTACTGAAATGTGCTAAAGTCAATATGTCCTTTTTTATCTCAGTCACCAAAACATATAACTTAACCAAATCTTTGCAAGCAGCTTTATCAATGCCTTTTAAAAATATGACTGAGAATTTTCTAATCAAAGATAAATTCCCATATTGTCTCATGTAATTGTATTTACCTTAAACCTACCTAACTTATACTAGGTTTCTACAAGTAGATGTTTACTTTGCAGATAAAACATCTTAGAGGTGGCCTACGTGTGTGACTAAAATGCTTCTAAAGCTTGATGTTGCATTTTCTCTTTCTATTTTGCAATTGTTTTTCACTTATAGTTGGCAGGATGCAATTTTAGTCTTTGGTGTAGGATGCCAGCATGAAACTGGTTGCTATACAACCTATAGAACCAGGTGTTTCTTCTAAGATTTATGTACCAGCGTGTACACCTCAGTTAATGTCATTGTACAGAAGCTTTTACTTACAGCTTTGAGTTATCACACAGGCAGGACACAAGAGATTACAGATCCTTCTCAGGAGGTGCTGGAATAATTACTATTCTTTCAAAATGATTCTTCCCCTTGCATTCCCTCTAGCTATTACAAATCTCCTTTCAAAGAAGGTACACTGCAGCTGAGAGGAATGAGGATAATGACCTTGTGTGCTGTTATTACAAAAAAGGTCATGCTTACCTTAGGTCCAGGAAGTCCTTCTCCCTGTGGTCCTTTTTCTCCTTGAACACCTTGTGGACCTTGAGGTCCCTATTCAAAGATAATATTTTTATATGTATATATATATCTAATCAATTACAAGGTGTGGCGATTAATTAATCTAATTGATTGCATTTAATCGCGCATACATACAGACGTAAAAAGAAGCAGTTTTTTTATACCATTTATTATTGAATACAAACCTATAAGTTGGCTACAATGGTCATGTCACATGTCACATATCACTGACTGAACCAAACCTATGAATTAGGTTACAGTATATGACAGTTGTAAATTTTGATAAACTATGTCTCCTAGCTCACTCTCACACACACCACAGCGCTGAGACTCCGCCCCTCTGGAGGTCTGTTTGGAGAAACCTAATGTGGCTACTTCCAGCTCAGTATTCTCTCTCCTGCTGCCTCTAACTCAACCAACACCTCTCCTACAGACACTATGACCAGGTTCTCCACCATCAAACACTTTCCCAATGAGCAAAATGTTGAAATAAACATGTATTTTTGCTTCGTGTTGACTTTCGCCACGCATGGCCGTGCAGCTGCCCTTTTCCAAAAGGCAATATTTACCTTCAGAGTCAGAATCGGCAAACACATTTACAAGACATCACGGACAACTTTTTATTAGCCATTTTGTCGTTTTTTTCTTCCAAATCTCACTGAAGAGAGCGCGAGCTCTCTGGCTGCTCACGCAGCAGTGATCTGAGATAGTGATGGGTTGTTTTTGAACGATTTGTTCATTTTGAACGAATCTTTAAAATGACTCATGGGGCAATGAGTCGTCTTGTACGTGGGATTCGTTCAGTCGCACATGCACATTTGCGGTACATTCCATAGTTTCTGTATTGGAATTGTTGAGTCTCAAACCCAAAGACTCGAGAGATTAACTAATCAATTCTTATTGCGGCTCAGCTTGCATAGGTTAACATTACGGGGCTGTCACGTGATGAACGTATGACTCAAACCCGAAGACTTGAGAGATGAACTAATCAATGACTCAAACACGAAGACTCGAGATAAGAACCAATCAATTCTCCTTCCAACTCAGCATGCATTGGTTAACTAAATGGGCTGTCAGGTGATGAACGAATGACTGAAAACAGAAAACTTGTCAGATAAGAGGTGAGGTGAGTGTATCATAGATTAAAAACACAGGTAAACAATGAATGAAACTTTTCTGTTACTTATAGCATTATAGTTTTGTCTTGCTTGTAGTATGATCAACGTTTGTGTAAGCAGTAGATATGTTAGGGAAATAACACGTAACATTTGAATTATATTTTGCTAAAATAAACAAAATGACTCGAATGACTCAATAAAAGATTCGTTCATTTTGCTAAATGAGATCCGAGTCAGTAAAATGATCAAAGCTGTTTACACCAAATTTTGACCGGGAAGATGACGTAAAGCGTTAATTGCGTTAAAAATATTAACTTGTTATTTTTTTCTGTGATTAATTAATCTAATTTACGTGTTAAATTCTCAGCCCTAATATATATATATATATATATATATATATATATGATATACATGCATATCATACAGTCTTCTTTTGAGTCTGATGCTAGCAGATCTTAAAGGCAAGCTGAAGCTTAAGGGGCCTGAAAACCTTTAATACATGGATGGCTAGCTAACAAGACCGAGCTGGATCTTATTATACAGTTTTTTTGTAAGTTAATTCAGTTTGGGGGCACTCGTCTTTGAACTCAAACTTCTTAGTTTAGTTTTCATAACTCACATTTCTCATTCTACATCTCAGTTAAGCAGACTGTTAAGTGTTTGTTACTTAGTTTTCCACTACCAGGCACTGTTTCCACCACACAAACCACTAGATTTTGTCCTATGTTTTATGTATGCCTGTATCATTATGGTAGTTCAAATTAATCTCCTGATGTTGAGGTAAACACTTTGATGTTTACAACACACTGACATTAGTAAGATGTCTGTGTCCATACATGTAAAAAGAGCAGTTTTTGTCCTCTAAACCATTTGGGCAGTTTCAAAGTACATTATAAACAGTTAAAACTGTCATCACTCTATGTTAGTACAAAATTATGCAAGACTGAACATCTCTGCCAGCAACTTATTACACATTTACATGTTGCAGTATTTATATTTAGTATACAATTGGGACATAGCAATAAGTTTATTGAAAATTTGAGAAAATGGGCTGTGATTGTATACTCACAGGTGGGCCTGATTCGCCAATTCCATGTGGACCAGGAGGACCTGGTCTGCCCTGATATCCCAAGTCACCCTGTAGAGATAATTACATGATAATATCATGCAGTCATAATGTCTTTATGATTTTAGCTCCAACACATTTTTGTGTATGATCCTATTTTATTATAACAGATGATGGTAAAGTCTCCTCAGAATACTAGTAGTCATATTCTACACTAAAGGACCATCATGCTGGTTTGGGGATTAATAATAACAATAATAATAATAATAATAATAGTAATAAAAAAATAAATAAAAAAATAATAATAATACTTACTTTTGGCCCAGGAAGTCCAATTCCAGTTTCGCCCTGAAGGCCAGGAGGCCCAGGTGGACCACGCTCACCCTAATACAACAAACAAACAGACAAATAAAAAAACAGTCATATTGTAACTTTGCTTATTTGTTCACAGTGGTTCAGTGTGTCTGTACTCTGAGATAAGTCTTTGCATTTAATTGTTTTAATTCAAACTGACACTCACCTGTGTTGCGTGCGAACAAAACCAAAAAGACATATTTAAACATTACAGATGCCCTTCAGGGAACAAGAAAATCGCTCCTACTTAGTGTAGGGATCTTAAAGCTATAGAATTACTTAAATTCATGCTTACTACTACAACTTACTACTGTCTGACCCCACTGTAAGTATTTGGTCCTACAGATCTGAACAAGTTAGAGCTCATCTTCTGCCAGACGCTATGCCTTCCAGGTAATTCAAACATGAAAACAAAGGAAATCTGAAAAGAAAACAGGCAAATGAAGGTTCTAAAGAAGGTCCTACACTAAATGCACTCACTCATAGAAACTGACTGAACTTTCCAAAAGGATGGAATATCAAAACAACAAAAAAATGTTTCTTAAGCATGGTCTTTCTCTTTTATGTCTCAGTTCTGTCTTTCCTGTCCTTTTTCTTTCTATGAGTCTGTTAACATGCTCTCTCAGATCTAAAGTTTACAGTTGATTTTCAAGAATGCATGTGTCTTTACTCTGATAGGAGCATTGTTCCAAAACATCTTTGCACATTTACTCTAATAGTCGCTTATCTCTTATGCTCTCTTTTACAGTCGCACCCCCCTCTAGCATATAAGATCAGAGATGAGGAGAGAACCACACATGCTTTGTCTTGTTTCAGTGCATTGTTCCAGTTTCAGCTTGTTTAGTGTCGTGGCAAAAATATTTTAGGATAAACCACTTGAATAAGTAGGGCAACTTCACAAATGTCCCATTTAGCTACTGTGTATCTTACACAAATGACTTTGATCAAAGTAACTGCATGTCAGAGCATGGGGTGATAAGCATTTAGTTGTTTTTTTTGTGAGAAACACATTACTGGTATTATTAGGTGCCATGGAATTTCATTTTGTTAAGCTGTTAAAAATGCAGCATTTAAAAAAAAATGGTAGATGTAGGCAGACGGGTGTAAAATCCCTACTGGGCATGTCTGCATGGCCTCAGTTAAATCATCCAGAAAACCTGGCTGCTGAAAATGTTCCTCCTCAAAGAAGCCAACAAGAAGCATGTAAAAATCGTGATTGTGGGGTTTTCTCTGCCCTCTATGAACATTTCCCAGGTGTGCGTGTTAACGTAAAATCTGCGCCCTGCAGGGGACTGCTGGTTGATTGGAAGATACACACCTTATTGCCCTGTGGGCCCTCTTGTCCAATGTCACCTTGTGGTCCTGGCAAACCCTAGATGGGAAGCACAAGCAGATATGACATAGTGGTATAGGTCTGTAGCTCAGAAGTGCATGCTGCATCATGAAGATATACAGCTAAAATAAACTAAAAAAGATAAGATTTTTATATGGCATTTATGTGGTGCCATAAACCAGATACTTCACAGGACTGCATGTACTGATGAAGCCTTGATAAATATTCCCTAATATCGGTCACATCTCAGATACATGGTTAGAATTCAAATTATTTTAATGTGGGTTCCCCCAAATTTAAGACTCTTTGTTCTCACCCACCTGTAAACCTCTGGTGCCTCTTGTACCAACAGGACCCTCTGGACCCTGCAAGGAAATCATTTTATAACAGATTAACAATACCAGTTGTGAGCAACTGAACATAGGAATATTTTCAAAGCATTTTAAATGATAAAATGAAAAGCTACACACCCTGTCACCCTTGATTCCTGGTGTGCCACATTCCCCCCTGTCTCCCTGCAAACAGACAAGGTATTTTTAACTGATATGTATCAACATACAGTAATGGTCACCTTGAAAATATGTCCCATACCTTTTCTCCTTTGTAGCCAGGTTTGCCCTGCAAGAAAAGCAGGATAATTATAAGACATTTTATTTTTTGTCATTGTTGGGTTAAAAACACATAATTAAAGTAACCAATGAAAACACTTTTAATGAGTGATTCAGGGCAGCTGTGTTAATGCCTGTGGCAGCCCACACTGATCCTGGTTAGAGGTCCTCACCTCTGAGCCATCATGGCCAGGAAGTCCACTCAAACCGCCCTCACCCTGAGACAAAACAGATAAAAATATATAATGTATTCATGCTTTCTAGGTAAATAAATAACTTCATACAATAGTGTTTATCAGTGTATATTACACTTTTGCTTAGCACAGTTGATTTTTCTGGACACTGGGTAGGATTAATCTGACCACAATTTTCGTACATAATGAACGTACATAATGAATATGAATTGCATTTTTCCCTTTTTTTCATGTAATATGCAGATACATACATACATACATATAAATTTCCAAATATGACAGGCAGACAAAAGATGGAAGACGGGGCTTTACCTTTTGACCTTTAGGACCAGGGGTTCCGTCTTCACCTGGGCGACCTTTCTTTCCCTAAAGAATTATAGGAACACAAAATGAGACATGAGGTAGTCAAAGACAGCACTAATATATCCTGAGGTATAAAAAAGTCAGTAAACTCCATTTGGCTGACTGGAACAAGCAGAATGTACCAGTGAAGGATGATCTAAGACTCTGTAGACATAAATAACAGCAGGAAAGTGAAATTAAGCACAAAAATGGGAGAAAAAAAAATTATGTCAGTGTGTCTCTATGTGTTTTTCATGCAATTTTATAGTGAAAATGGGATTTTTTTACTAAATTAATTGTAATAAAAAAATCCTGACTTTGTAAAGTGCTTTTTCCAAAAGCAAACAATAAATAATTCAAAGTGACTTAAAATCAAAATAAAATCTTGGTCCTTTCACTGACTTTATTTCTCCAGTAAAGTTACTATTTGAAGAAACAAAGGTTTTTTATTTATGTATGCGTTTGTGTGACTCCATATTATGATATTATTTAATAGCACACTTGTGTATGAGTGTGTATGTCTGTGTGTGCACAGAGACAGATAGTGTGCATGAAAATTAAACCTAGGTTAGAGTCTGGCCAGTAAGGGGCATCTGGTAAACAGTTGTGTCTTTCAGCAGACAGCCGTTCTGCACCCGTTCAGCTAATGAGAACAATTATAAAGGTAAGAATGTGTGGAATCTCACTGAGGTGAAAGCACCTGGGAAAGGATGAGGAGGCTGCCAGGCAGACTGCTATTAACTGAACATGATCCACCCTGTGATCTGAGGAGGGAAAGGGCTATGCTCTTGCTTTGAGTGTTGCTGTGGATCAACCAACGTGTAGCTGAGAGCTTATTTTATGTCTTTGCTTCTCTCTGCTACTATGGTCAGAGAATAATGAGTGGGGGATGAGCTGTCTGGTGCTATTTATGACGGGAACAAAAGCCTGTTTTATAGGGGAAGGGGATGTTTAATAGGAGCTCATCCAGCACCCCCTTGGGAGCTCACTTTGTTAAGAATAATGCACATAAAACTCTTTTTTTAAATCTGTATATTAATGCTGTTGGGGCAAAATATTTATGTCCAAAACATTAACTCTACATGAGAAGGAAAAATGTTCACCAGGAGAAACTTTTAATACAAGTAAATTTAATATATCAGTGTTTGCCTAACCAGTCTTCTATTCATGGAATCCCTGTTTTATTTGTATTTATCATCAAATGCCTAATTTGCCTCAATTGGTACCTTTTTAGATTGTTAAAAAAAAAGGGCTGGGGGCATCAAGGAGAAATCTAGGACCAAATGTGCTCTTCTAACCAGCTCATAAAACATCAAACAGCTTTTAGAGACATTTCACTGCATTCTTGTTTCTATTTATTTTAATGTTAAATTGATTTTTCCGTGCAGAATGACAATTACTGCTGAGATATACATACATATATACAGGCCTGGAGGCAGTGCTGAGAGATTATAGTAAAAACTACAATTATCTTCACCTCACCCAGCAAAGCTGTAATTTGAAATGTCAAATTCTTGCCTTCAATCTTTTCTGAAACAGCCCCCTCTTAGCCAGGAGGAAAAAGGAGCCCTAGTGGTCTGCAGAATATTTGAATGTATAAGTGTTTAGAAAAATCCATCTTACCACTGGGCCACTGAGTCCTCTCTCACCCTTCTCACAAGCACATTTCTGAGCCACAGGACACTTTAAAAGAGAAGAGTATTTTCAGGTGTATGTTTTATAAATGTAGTAGTGTAATAAAACAGGTTGAAGAACATTTCAAATACTAACGTAAGCTTTAAATATGAACTACGTACCCCGTCATCAGCCAGTTGAGCCTGTGCGGACACAAAGCAAGAGAATGAGAATGGGGAAAATGTTCAGATGAAAAAAAATTAGATGTATTTTACATCACTTTCAAAACCAGATTTTAGATTCATAAATTCAAAGTGTAGAAATACATTTTCTAAGAAATTTCAACAGGTTTTTGCTCATGAGCTGGTCATTAGTTCTTTGTATTTTATTAGCATCATGTATGTGAGACTACCCTCTCTGCAAACATTACACAGATAACAAGAGTGGTTCTGCATCGGAAAACTGGTACCCATGGTCACATTGTTTTTATACTATAGGAAAGTATTTTGTTCACAGCACACTAAGCTCTGATTTATCTGATTATCACTGTAGGCCTGTGTACTCCTATATACATACTGGTGTTTTCGATGGAGTTAAGTCAAATACTGAAATGCAAGTGTGACCACACATTGCAAATGACATGTGAAAATCAAAGACAGTACCACAAGCATCAACAGAGTAATTTGTCTCTGGAGGAATTACAGAGAAAATCTAGCAGAATGTGTTTACACATATCAGAGACCAAGTGTGGACAGACTGAGTATGAGCTTTGAAAATACCAACGAAATGAAAATGTCAGAAGACGTGTGTACACTAAACATCAGGATCTCTGTTCTGCTCCTCTGTTTAAATGCCAGATCTTTAGGAAATCATCACATCATCAGCATTAGTAATACTTACTATTAATTACAACATTCTTTCTGATTCCAATGTATTTTTTATTTCATTAGAGGCCTGTTTTATACTAAGCAGTCAGTGTGTACATTAAGCGAGTTCTGAATATTTTAGAGAAATGTATCATTCTAAAGAAAATTAACGTTACATGAGAAAACAGCTTTCCCCCCATTTCTACATATTTCTTAATACAAGTGTAAGCCTAAAGTATCTTGTAGTCAGCCATGTCTTCGAGACACTTTATAACAAGTTTGAATTTTATTGAAGCCATGCCCCTTTCCCTTCTAGAAGTACAGGGCAAATCCTCTCTAACATGTTCTCCTGCCATGAAAGAGAGCTTCTTAAAGTGGGAGAACAGCATCATACTTACAATCTCAGTGAGGATCTTCTCTGATATGTTGATGTCTTGCAGGTTATGGAGGAATCGGTTGGAGGGCACGTTGGCCAGCCGCCTCAGCTGGGCTATGTTAGCAGGTTCATTGGCAACATGGGTGATTCCAATGGTGAAGAACTTCACTCCCTGGTTCCTGGCATCAGCTAAAGCTGAGAAGATGTCAGGATTTCTTGGATGGGAGACCCCATCTGTTAACAGTAGTGCAATCTTAATACTGTTTGAGTTTGACTCCTCCAAAAAGATTTTGGTTATGTTGGTAATGGCATAGGTGGTGTAGGTGCCATGACCAATGTAGGCCATGGGAGTGATGCTGTTCTTGAAATTCTCTGAGCCCCTCCATTGCTTCAAAGTTTGCTCTATAGCTACATGGCTGCTGTACTGGAGGACAGCAACTCTCCAGCTCAGTTTGCGCCCTGTCTTCAGACGGATGCTCTGGAGGCCCTCTGCAACGTCCAAAATGAACTGCTTCTCCTGCTGATGGTGGCCCTTGGCACTCTCAGAGCTGTCGACAAGGAAAGCCAACTCCAGACCACAGTCTTCATCCAAGATGGCTGTTGAAAAGGAAGTAAGTCAGAATCACACTGAACATGAGCACTGAATTAGACTCAATCTGAGTCAAAAATAAAATTTCACATAAATAAAATATATGATCAAACTAACCTAAATCTGTTTGCAAAAGTTGCAGAGAAAAACTGAAGGAATATGTTGATGTAATGTGTTTTTCACGTTATTGCTTTTACTGTTGGGACAAAGCTTCTAAAATGGTGAATTTACAGAAAAAGAGTAAAGGTTAAATTGAAAGATTTTGTGAATTGACATTTTTGAAGCTCCACCTATCGTGAAATTGTAATTCAATGTAAAAAAGCTAATATTTTCAAATCTTATAAATAATAGATTATATCTATAAATAATAAACAAAATAAATAGAGATACAAGGTTTTGTCCCAACAGCAGTGGTATGTAATGCATGCATATGAATCAGCCAAACTTATAACATGTTTTATTACTTTCTTATTTCTGTAAAGGTGATTCAGTGTTTCTGGATCATTCAGAGACTCCACTGAAGGGCATAACAAATATAAAATTTGACATTCTTAGCTAAACTCCCTTAACGGGCCTTAAAACTCAACACTTGTCAAATCACTGTGTGGATCTGAATGCCATTTCTCAAACTGATCATGTAAGCAATGTGTCAGTGAGTAAAAGTGCTTCAGGATACTGATCCCCAGACAGAAAGGAATTGGGCTCTCATTATTCATACATTTCATTCTTCATATTCAAAATTACATCAATTCTTTCAGACATTTTTCATGCCACCTCATCTCTCACCTTGTCCATCATATTTCTGCGGGTTTGCGGGGTTCAGGCTGACCCTGGTTTTCTTTGCTCCAGTCCTTTCATCATAGAAATCCTGAGCACACACACCCAGCAAACCTGTCAGCAGGAGCAGCCAGCTCACCTGCACACACATGGCTGATCCTGCAAAATAAGAAAGGGTGAGATAACTTTAATCATTAATTAAGCATTAATATTTGAATATTGATATTGCCACACATAAAACTGTTACAAAAAGTATATACAAAGAAGTATATACAAAGTATCACATATATTTTGTTGTATAAACAGAAGTGTTAATTTTTATTCTAATAAAAAATGCCAGAATGGGTTCTTCAGAAAGATACCACAGAAGAACCTTCTTATTATCTAAAGAGACTTTTGATGTATGGTTCTGCCTATATAAAATTTCTATTTCAGTTAATGCTTTTCCTTTGAAGCCCTTTTCTTAGCCAAGAACCAATTGGAAAGTTTACAAAGTAAACCCTTAAAATTCTACTTCTCTGTGTAACCTAATGCATTTCAATGCATATTCTATGGATATTGTATGCAAGGAAGCATTCCAAAAGAAGATGTAAAGCAGCTTAAAACCATGAATTGCAAATATCTTTCGTCACTAAAATGTCTGAAATCAGCTGCTTTTCAGCATTTTAAACTCTCATCTACAGAAGTTTTGAAAACATTTACAACATGCACTAAATCTACTCACTTTCTCTTGATGAGAGTTACCTGTCAAAGAGTGCTCTCCGTCCCCAATGTGTCCCAGGTATCTGTAAATGTGTGTGTATCAGAGAGTGAGTAGCAGGTGCTGGCCTGGTTCTAGTCAGCTCCGTGTGTTTGCTGCTGGAGTAGGCATATTGAAGCTGGATCTTTGAATGAGGCCCTGCTCCTTTTCTCTCCCTCTTTTAAAGAGAGGAGGGACCTCCAACACTCCCACTCATCTTCATGGCTGTGGAGGGGGGAGGTGAGGGGGGGAGGTGAGGACTAGTGGGAAAACTGTCTTTTACTGCATCTCCGTGCTCTGCAATGGGCAAATTTATTCAAAGTTCAACCCCTGTGTGGAATTTACAAGCGTATATATTGCTCCACGTGAATTCAGTATATCACATCAATGGGGTTTTCAATTCTATTTACTTTATTTTGGCAGTGAAGATGATTAAATATGACGTAGAAGGCATATACACATTTGAATTATGGTGCATTCAGTGGATCACTTTGCTTAGTGTGGTGTAATAACTGAGTGTTGACCAAATGTTTAGCTCTGTATTAAGTGAACCAAGTGGAGGAGGGGCGATCAGTCTCCAGTGTCATGAACTTTCTCTAGCATACCATTGGATGCCGGAGTGGTTGTCATGAAATTGAGAGCCATTATACAGCTTTTTTGTGACAGAGCAGCTCTCTCTCAATACTGTGAGAACTATTGTGTGCCTACAGCCTTGCTAATATTTATAGAATACTTCTGTTGCCCATAAAAGTATCAACTTGTTTTTCATCCATCGAATTGGACAGAACTATAGCTCAGCCTATAGCTGAACTCCAGTATGCTCTGATTGATCTGCGTATTGTCAACCTTGCTGGAGAGTTATGTTGGGTTATGAAGCTATTTTAATGTTATGGTTTGTCATGGAACTTAATGGCTGTCAGTGCGGATATACAAGGCCATCATTTTTTTGATGGTAAATATAGTTGTTATTCATATATTTTATTTTGTAGAGCTCTTTAGAAGGTATTTTGCACCCTAAAATAGTGTTCCTTATGTCTGATCCGTGAAGGCTATTACCTAGCACATTTCGTTTTATATACTCAAACACATCCATTAAGCATGTCAATTAACCAATGAATTGGGGCAGGAAAATGTAGGTGTTTGGCAGGGAAATTATAACAGAATTGAGTTGAACACTGTTTTTCGAGGTCTTTTATTCAGTAACTACATGGACTGCAGTGGAACCTGGTAGAATGTTTGTGATTAGCTAAAAAGGCACTCTTATTTTTTTTAATGAAAAGACTCATTAGGTAACTTGTCATCCATTTATGATATTGCCCCAAAGGGTTCCTCTAGCAGCAGTTCACAAGTGTGTATAAAAGCTTACTGCATGAATGTTGATTTAGATGTTATTGGCACACGCCACCCACAGACATGCCTATATAAATATCTATGACAGTTCCCTGGATGCAGGGATCCTGGGTGTAATTAACTCCCAAAAAACTGCATAGTGATGACCTTTAAATGCATGGAGAGAATTTAAATGTGTGTGCCCTGTGACCCAAGTGCAGTTACGATACAAGTGGCTACATGTGCAGGTCGAACAGTGGTGGAGAGACACCACTGCGCTCCAGCTGTGCCGCAGTGGGCCGAGCCATACACAACAATCCCCGCGGGCTACAGGTACACAAAGGAAAGCTGACAGTTTGGAATGTTCGCCCATGTTCAGAACCTGCTGTCTCTGTGCCACATTGTAGAGATGCAACAGCAGTGATACTTTGGGAAAGTAATATGTAAGGCAGCACAACCAAAAAGGTGCTACAATGAGCTTCAGAAACGAAGACAATAAAAAAGCTAGACACTTGGATTTAGCTCTTAACATACAAAAAAAATTGGTTCATTTCTGACTTTAAGTTTGCATGCTTTTGGCAATTAGTGTTCTAATGTTGAATGGATGGTGCATTTCTTGGTTACTTATTTGGTATTATTTGATAGCGTATATAATAGAATGATCCATTATTCGAAATATTATTAGAATTACCATAGGCCTCTCTGATAAACCAAGAAGAATCTTATAGACCTGACCCAGCCCCTAAATATCACGCACTTCCCTCTAAAGTCATGCACAGACATGAACACTCTCCACGTTCCACCGCTCACACGTTACCATGATCCTCACAATGTGAGCTTGGTTTCCAGCATTTTTGTATGTCTCATTTCTGTTGATATAAACATTTGTGTCTCAGTTAATCATATCTTGACTATGCCATAGAAGTAAAAAAAATAATTAAAATTATAGCTACATATACCTGCACTTGAATTTCTTAGTACATCTAGGATCAGTAGAGGTGATGTTTAGGCTATGCTCTTCCGTTATACGGACCCATTTTATCTAAAATAAAAAGTAAAGCTATGTGAGCAACAGCAAAGCAGCAGGAGCTGCCACTGATGTAATAAATATCATAATGATAATAAACATAATAAATAGATAGCTAAGACACATGTTTAAGCAGAGGAATATTTTATACTTGTAACTAGCTGCATGGAATGATTAAATGTAACTATTACTCTCTACCTCAGGGTGTTATGTCGTAGATTACAGAGTGGAACAGGTTTTGAATTTTTGAGCAGTCTTTAAATCTTACACTGAGCAGCAGTTTCACTGTGATGTCATGTTTGTACTGACCTCTATGATACTGTATGCTTAAAGACAGACAGACTAAGGTAAGCTGTCTGGCTGCAGACTAATAGATCATGTGAAAGTGATAGAAAGATATGTCATAGCTGCTCAGAAATGAAATGTCTACCAATAGATCATGATGTTCGACGTATTTCAAAGCGGACAAAGAAAACAAACACCACCTTTGAATGTTGTGATTTATTACAGTTCACACTGAAACATGTAACCGTCTGATCCGTTAACGGTGTCAGAGCAAATGTGCTTTAGGTGGACATGATGATACAGATCTTTCCTAGCATGTACCTTCACTGTTTGAGGAAACTTAAACCATTCCAGTAATACCAAAGTAAGGTGGAAATTGCCATGAGGACCATTCTTAGCATTTCTGAGTAACAGATGGTCATAGGGGTCAGGTGGAGTTGATGGCAGTGAAATTTAGAGGCTTAAGAGTGACCAGCGACAGGTCAAATGAGTAAAGGGCAAGTTGAAAAGCCATCCACACTACAGAAGCAAGCTTGCCTCAACTTGACACGGTACACCAAAGTGTGATAACTGCTAGACCACTAGCACTTAAATCAGCACAGGATTCCACACTTTACCAGTGATCCTTCAACACTTCCGAAATACAGATACAGTGAAGAGAGTACATAGAAGACATAAGAAAAGCACAGGACATGGACACGTTGACATCACATAAAAGCAAATATACATATTATAAATTTTTCATATTTCATTTGAAATGTATAAATATAAATTAAATGTATTATAGTTGATATTTTTAATTAAAAAAAAAACCTTGTCAACTTGCATTTTCACCATTTCACTGGGATTAACACCATGTCTAGCCTCAGTACAATACTAAGACACTAGTAAAGGTTCTAAATGCTATTAGTCTAAACTTAAATTAAGGCAAAATGTCAGTTCTAGCCCTCTTTAGACCTAGTAGTGACACTGCTGACCACAAACACAGTGTGTTCACATGATGATTATGGTTCTGTAGAATCTGTTTGTAAAATAATTGATTGTTCTGAAAAATGGCCCTGATGACACTGAAGCTCCAATGAAGAGCTTCAGTGTCTTTCATTAGCTATACACATTTTTATATATTTGATATTATATCTAACAAAATCACCTTAAAAACAAAGGGACATTATAAGAGTTTATTATAAATTATTAAAATGTTAAATAAAAACTTGAGCAGCTCAGATTATTGTAATAGCCTTCTCAAGAATATTAACCAAGACACTGGTTCCTGCTCAACTACAGATTTCAAAATACTACTACTTGCGTCACTTAATACATTAAAAACACAACATGGCAAAAGGTATGTGGACGGCTCTACAGATAATGGGCTCATTATTGAATTCAGGTGTTTCAGTTCCGCCCCAGATGTTTGTAAACTGAAGCACATAGCCATTAAATCTCCATAGACAAACACTGGCTGTAGCATGAGTTAATATCTCAGTAGCATGAGTTAATGTCGTTAAAATGTCTTTTAACTTCCATTGGATACCACCAAATGTCTACACTGCTATGTGAAACAATGTTCAAATAATATGAATTTTTCCACAAGTTTTCCATAATATGAGCCCTAAAATGTTTTTAATGAGATTTTCACTAAACTCATGTGAAAGTGATGCCTGTGTGTCCACATACTTCTGGTCGTGAAGTGTCATTGTTAAAGAATCCAGGCTTTTACCACAACTATGGCCAATAAATATATATGGTGTAAGAAGAATTAAAAGAAGTCTCTGAAATTATGTAAATGTGTGTAGTCATAGCAACATTGCACAGATAATACATTTTTTTGATTTAGTGATTTAATAAAGATTGGAAGCCTTTAGAAATAATGGAAAATGAAAATAATGAAAGTATTTTCATCACATTTGTAAATTGTCTGTGGTGATTATAAAGTGTATTTCAACTCCAAGCCAAACCCACAAATATGTACAATTACAACAGACTGAACCTGAACCGGCTGTGCGTAAACCACAGTATCCAGAAGGTGAGCTTAATCAAATGCTTCCAAGGAAGTAGACGGCCTTCAAAAGGCTCTCTTGCAGGTTGCTGAGTGTCCAGCTGTCCCATATAATAAAACAAATATGCAGACAAAATAACCACTATACAGCTGACAGATATTCTCTGTCATTTGAGGTAGCGCCTGCATATTAGACTGGAAATGACCACGAAATTACTGAGCTGGACTACAGCCTTTTAACAACTCAACTTTCACAATGTGAAAAAGCACTATCATTTTCTGTTTGCACACGTTCATTTGTTTCCCCTTAACACCCCAAATACACTGACACTGACTGACACAACCAATATAAATGTTTTGTTCAGAATACATACACTGTTATTCATTTTCAGTAGAACAATGACTATTACATAATAATGTACTTCAAAATCAAAAGAAGATACATGAATGAATATAAATAAACAGACTACTGAGCGGGTGTGATTTTATCTGTCTGGTTTGAAAGTTCACTTCTTGTGCTTTTCACATGTCAGCATCTCTAACTCAAACAATTCTGTTGAGCACTGTGACTTGTCCTAACAGGATTATTTGTCTCTTTTTTAATCTGTGTGTTTTTAGTCTTTGATTTGAAATGAATGATCTTTCTGAATGTACTGGTTTTAAACACTTGTTTTAAACCTAAATTAAACTGTTATCCAGTTGCCTGCCATCTAGTGGAGGACTACAGACAGTGCTTCCATATTAGCCAATTTAATACTTTACAAGAATCTCCCTATAGCCACATTCCTACCCCACACACACCTCCAAAAGTCAGCTGCTGTAATTTTTTCAGAGCATTTTGAATTTTTATGGTTTGTTGTATTGTTGTATTTGAGTTAACTCATCCTACCTTACCTTGGTGTGTTATGCTCATATATCTTCTATATTAAACGTTTTGGACAATAGTATTGGGACACAACTGTTTTGCAGTGGAATGTAATCTTATTGCTTTCACACTAAGACATTTTGTACAACACCATGCTTCCAACTTTATGGACACAGTTTGGGGAAGAACGTTTTCTATTCCAGCATGGCTGTGTCCTAGAGCACAAAGCAAGCTACATAAAGACATGGTTGGATGAGATCAGTGTGGAAGAACTTGACTGGCCCGCACAGAGATCTGACCTCAACCCTACCCAACACCTTTGGGATAAACTGGAACAGAGATTGTGAGCCAGACCTTCTCATCCAACATCATTGCCTGACCTCATAATGCTCTACAGAATGAATGGACACAAGTTCGCACAAAAACACTCCAGAATCTTGTAGAAAGCCTTTAAGAAGAGTGGAAGCTGTTATAGCTGCAAAGGGGGCATAAAATCCACATTAAAATATTTGAATATAGTGTCATCAAAATACCTGTTGATGTATTGCTCAGGCATCACAATACTTTTGTCTACGTCGTTTATGTCCATAATACCCTACGTCATGGATATTTTTAATACGTCTCAGAAGAAACCGCTGTAACTGTTTGGACAAATTACGTTCAATATTAATTTCTTGTTTATCTTTTTATCTTATCTTCTAAACCTGTCAAGGATCATTTGAAGAATGATTTGATGTAGCTTACGACTCATATCCCATCATTTTAATGAGAGAAATAAAAGAATCTCTTCTTTCAGTGGCATGGATGGATGAGTTGGATGGCATGAGTGGATGGAGAACTCAGATGGTCATGAGGCGAAGTCTGGCATTTAACTCCCTTTCGTTTGCCAGCAAGTCACTGCTGTGCTTTTTATACGCCTCAAATTCCTACAAATGTAACATGACACACATTTACAACAGAGAACACGTAATTCTAAATGTGCTACACTGAAAGAAATATTCAGGCTTGTTTTTTCTCTTTTTGTTCCATTAAGAGGCCATAAATTCTTTTTGCCCTAAAAATTAACAGACCTTCTTAAGACCCCTGCATGTCTCCTGGGATTTGTTCAGAGCATGCTGAAGCTCTTTCACTCTTAGCTCTCCATTCACAACAGCAGCTTCTCTCTCAAATCTGAAAAAGACAAAATTGTTAATAGGTAAGCTGGTTGAAGATATGGTGCTGAGACAATTGACTGTTTTGCATTTGGAGCCCTAATGAAGTGATGTGGCTTTATGACAGGCATGTGCAAAACTCCGAGGTTAGTAAAGCAATTTAATGTTGCTATGTTTGAAATTCTTACCTGTTTTCTGCATCTTGCCGAGCATTTTCTGCCTCCTGCTTTTTTATTTCTAAATCTTGGATTTCATCTTGTTTATCCTGCAAAAGGCGGAGGAATCTCATTCCCAAATGTAATGCTGTTACCATTCATGTTCATGTTTACTACTATTAAATTTCATAATAACTAATTTTAGTACAGAGTATGTTTTTTATATTAAATTATTGTACAGCTTTTATTCTCTTAGTTACGCTGGTTCTGCTTTCTTGTTTTGTTTCGCCTACTTTGCTGCTGTAACAATGCAAATTTCCCACTAGTGGGACTAATAAAGGCTTCTCTTATCTAATCTTGAAAACTAATTCTAAAGTTTAGGACTCACCTTTATAATTTTCCCTCTTTGCATGGACAGTTCCAGTAACTCATTCTTTTCTTTCAGAAGGGCCTCAAGCTTTTCCTGGTTTTCCGTTTCTTTCATTATGCCTCTTTCATGACTTTGCTTGAGCTTCAGATCCATCTCTGGCAGAAGGAAGGATACATAGGTAAAATAAGATGTAAATGGGATGAAAAAGAATGATACATAGCTGACCTAAAGCTGACCATACCTGCGCACATTTCTACAGCGCTCTGTAGCTGTTTCTGAGTGTTGTGCAACTCGTCTTGCAATGAGGCTTCTTTAATCTGATGGAGATTCATCAGCTCCTTTATCTTCATCTGGAAACCTGTTGTTTTATCCCTGTTAAGATAGGCAAAGGTGTGTAAAAGTGGACTTTCTGCTCAAAACAATATTGTCAAGCGTAATTGACGGATGCTTACTGATATTCTTTTTCTAAATGCCTGTGTTGCTCAGCGAGGTCTCTTAGCTCTTGGGTCAGTTTCAAAATAGTCTTTTCTTTCTCCTCTAGCTCTTTATTAAACAGTTTTTCATTTTCTTCTTGGAGTCTCTGGTTCTCCCTCACCAGCTCAGCGTTCTGCCGTTTGTACTCATCTTTGAAGTTGATCAGCTCTCTGTGGTTGGCAGCGAGGTCCATGAACCTCTGCTCCAACTGTTCAGACCTCTGCTGCTCATTCTCCAGCTCCATCTGCACTTCGGCTCGCAGCTTCTCCAAGTCCTCGTTGATCCGCTCTAGAGCCTGACAGCGAAGCAGCATTTCATCTGCTCTCTGCTTCAGTATGCAGATGAGGCTGGACTGCTCATCGATTCTGGAACGCAGCATTTCGGCCTCACTCCTCTCCTCCTGGGAAAGCCCTCTCAGTTTCTCCAGAGCTTGATGGACATCATCCATGTCCTTACAGCCAAATTTGCATTAGAAAAACAGTTTACACACACACACACACACAAACTCAAACATATACATGTAAATATATATATTATAGTAAATAAATATATTATGGCTGTAACGATATACGATACAAAACCAAAATTGCGACTTGCATGTTCACAAACCCGTGTCGCGGTGTGAGGAGTGTGAATCGCGGCACAGACACACCACTTCCAACTCTTTCCTGTATACAGTTCCAGCCCAGAAACATAAGTTTTTCGCCATAATAGGAAGATTGTCACGTCAGTTTATTTTCTTTAACCAATTGGTCTAAGGGCCCGATTTTCACGGTCAGTCGCGCATTGTCTGAAGTCAGAAGCACAGTTGACTTTGGGGGAGGGGCCAGAGCAAAGCACTGTAATGGCATCAGGAAAAATGAACATCGCGATGGGTTGTCCTAAATGAGAAAATTAGTCCTAGGTGTGACTTGGGAGTAGCAAGCAATAAACCAATCAGAGTTCACACTCTCACACCTTTAAATAACTGGCTGCTTATAATACAAGAGTGTATTTAGTGTAGTGTACATATGATTGTTATTGCACATGTGATTTCAAAAACACCATATAACAGTGCTATAAAAATCATCGATACCATAAAACTCAGTAATGAGACATTAAAATAGGTTTTAATCAAATAAACATTGAATAAGTATTCTAATAAATAAGAATCGCTTAAAGGGATAGTTCACCCCCAAATGAAAATCTGATGATTATTTGCTTACCCCCAGGGCAAAGGTGACTTTGTTTCCTCAGCAGAACACAAACGCAGATTATTAGCTTTAGCCGTAGCAGTCTGGTAGTCAATTAAT